>JXCR01145116.1:0-64280 GCA_002079205.1 Phalaenopsis hybrid cultivar | reverse complement strand
TTTTTAGGGATTTTGTTTTGTATTTTGGATTTCATTACAAACTATTTCAATGCAGATTATTACTTTGATGATTGATATTTCATTATCATCATTGATAGCTTTATTTTAATTCTTTAGAATTTATATTTATATATATATTTTTTTGGTGTGTTAAAATCTATTCTTTGGAAATTATTTTGAATTATTTTTATTCATGTTTTTTAGATATTTATATTCTTTATTTTTATAGTAATTTTGCCTATTCGTTTATTAACTATATTTTCTGCATTATTTAAATTTTTATTTTTTAAAATAAGAAATTTTTTTCATTTGAATTTTAATTTTGAAAAGTTTAGTGTTGATTTTTTTTTTTTTTAAACCAATCATTGTAATGCCCTGCAAATATTGATATCTTGTCGTCTAGATTAAAAAATCTTATCGTTTACTATCTTTTAGAAGTTAATATTTTGGGGCAAAGTATTATTATATTATTCATTGAATTATTAATTATGCTCCTTGAAGGAAAAAATTATTGCATACGAACACCGCATGCATCTCTGCATGCGGTGTGCGATCTATACCGTAGATCACGGTGATCTCGATGAGGATGCAATTAAATTTAAAAAAAATAAAAAAATTTAAAACGGGGCCTACCAAAATACATCCTCATCGTAGATCACTGTGATCTACGATGTAGATCGGACGCCGCATGCATCTCTGCATGCAGTGTCCGCATCTCTGCATGCGGTGTCCGTATGCAATAAATTTTCCCTCAAAAGACACCTATTATATTTTTTTTATTTAATAATTATTCAGAATATTAGTTATTTGATATGTTCAAATTTAAATTTGTTTTTATTTTCATTTCTAAAGCACTTGAATTAAATAAAATTTTTTGGTTAGCTAATATTAGCAGGATTTTAAGATTGTTTATAATCATCATTAACTTTAATGATGTTTGAATTTCATCACTATGAAATTATTTTTAGTGATTATTTGGGAAATTTACTTGCATGCCACATAATTCATATATATTTAAATCTCTAACACCTAAAGTTTGATATTTACATTTATACAATTTTTGTGTTAAACCTGTGCAGGAAAAGTTGTATTTTACTTCTAAAAGTTCTTTGATCTGATGCCGAAAATATGTGAAGTTTGCATGTTGATATATAACAGTTGTGGTATGTTTGTTATTGCCCCTAATTATTTTTACTTTATTATTCCACCATTTCATTGATGGGTAAGGGCGTAAACGAGCCAAACACGAACGAGAATAGGCTAAGCTCATGTTCGGCCTGTTAAAAAATATCACTGTTTGTGTTCAGTTTGTTTATATTTCTAACACAAAAAATTTGTTCGTGTTAGACTCATTTGTTTAGTGAGTCAAACACAACCTGTTCGTGAATAAAAAATCATTTTGATAATCCTAGTAATGCATGCAATTGTTATGGGTGTAAACGAGCCGAGCTTGAGCTGTCTAGACTTAGTTTATTAAAAAATATCATTTTTTGTGTGAGGCTCGTTTATATATCCAGCCAAAAAAATTGTTTGTACTCAGTTGGCTTGCTTATCAAGCAGAACTAGAGTCATTCATGAACAACAAATTATTTTATCAACCCTAATCACATAGCCGTAGGATGTTAAAGGTATGACAAGATTTAAATTTTGTTATTTATATTTAAATATTTATTTAAGAAGAAATTAATTTATTTTTTCCTTTATTTCTAATTAGTAATTTTAATTGATTATAAATTTTTGTAGCTTTGTGGTTAATTAGATTATTTAAAAAATAATATATATATATAATTATTTCGAGTAAAAAAGGGACGAACACGAACAAATAAAACTTTAATTAGTAAATTTGTCTATCGAGTGCAAAAAAAAAACTATTCGTGTTTGACTGTTTGTTTAGCGAGCGAATCAAACACGAATTACTTAACGAACTAAACATGAGCCGTTTGCAAACAACGGGTTTTGACAGTGAGCACTCACTAAAACTAAATTTATAATTTAAAATATAATACCAAGATCAATTCATACTTCACTTTCCAATCTCAATTCAACCATGATAAGAGTAGCATAGAAGCATCAATGTTTAACATAAATCGAGAAATTAGAAGGGAGAACAATTTCAAGCGGTCAAAACTTCTTGAGAATTTATAGATAAATATAATAAAAAAAGATCCCACCATTTGCCTAAATGACTATAATATATTAAAAATAATTTAAATTTTGTATTTTATTTATATCAGAGGGAATCTAATAATCTTAAAATATATTATGCTAATATTTTATTTATTTATTTATTTACTTATTTATTGCTTTCATCATAACAACCCACTTTCTTAAAAGAGGGTATTTGGCGCCAACGAGATTTATTCCTCGAATTTACTAAATTCATCTGATCGGATTTAACTGGATTTTACCTTCAATTTATGTTAAATTCGGATTTAATAAATCCAACAAGATGATGAAATTCTTTTAATGCTAAATACTACTTGTAGCCAAACACCTCATAAAGGTAGAGAAAAATATTTCAATTACTACCTGCTACGTGTTGGGTCTGAGCATCCTTAGTGAAAAAAATTAAATAATTTAATACACGATAGTTCTATATAGTACATATGACATGTAATGATTGAAGTCCTGATACATTTTCACAGATGTAATACTTTTTTTTCTAAATGTAATCAATATTTTATGACTCTTATATTTAAATGTATAATACATAGAAAATCAAGATCAATGACATAACAATTGTTAATTAGTCATTAGGCATTAAATGAGCCTAAAAAGGCTTTTGAGGGGGCAAAATAAAAAGAAAATTAAATAAATGGCAACATCAAAGGCTGATTTGACCCAAAAGAAATTATATATTATAATAATTACTAAAAAGTAATAATAATTGATGCTATTTCTGTCACTACATATGGTGTTTTAACTTTATTATAATTAAGCCTTTCAAAAATGACATTAATATATAATGCCACTCAAGAGCCCTTCCCTTTCTTTATTTTATGCTAATTATTGATTTGTTATTAATATTATAATTAATGTTTTCTTAACTTATGAAATTACTAATTAATGATTAATATAATTTGAAATGGATTTACCTGCAAATTTGCACATTAATCATTAATAATATAAATTTATTTGAATTGATAGAGTTGAATACCAAATTAAGTGCTCACAATTTTATCAGAATTTAATCATATTTAAATTTATGAAAATCTTATTTACAAAGAATTTATTAAGGGGGGTTATTTGATTGGTTGCAAAAGAAAAATAGTGTAAGAAAATACAATTATAAGTGTTTTATGTTTGATGCATGAAAATATGAAATTAATGTAAAATCAGGTAGTGGTTGTGGTAAGAGGGTGGGGAGCAATCAAAGATGACAACATGTGTGATTCATTTGAAAAATCAGTTAATTTTCAAATACAAAAAAATTATACTAAAAGATAAATTTTGAATTGACTGAAAGGAAAATTTTATAAGACGGTGGTGAGACCTGCAATGCTCTATGGCATTGAATGTTGGCCTTTAAAAGAGAATCATAATAATAAGTGAAGTGTTGCCGAGATGAGAATGATTAGGTGGATGAGTGGCTTTACACTTAGAGACAAAATGCATAATGAATATATTCGGGATAGGGTTGGTGAAAGTCGTCTTAGATGATTTGGTCACATTAAACGTCGACCATCTGATGATCCGATTAGGAGAGTAGATGTTTTGGATTCAACTTGTGTTAAGAAAGGCAGAGGTAGACCTTAGGAAGACTTGGGCTTATTGTATTAAAAATGATATTAATTTACTAGAACTAAATGAAAATATGACACTAAATAGGACGCAATGGAGAAAAAGGATTCATGTAGCCGGCCCCACGTAGTGGGATTAAGGCTTTGTCGTTGTTGTTGTATATTGCCTGTATTAAATGGGAGAATGTGAGCCTAAAAATTGTTGTATTTAAATAAAAATAATAATTCTTGATATACCACACGTGGGGTGGTGGCGCAGTTGGCTAGCGCGTAGGTCTCATAGCTTCTGAGTGATCCTGAGGTCGAGAGTTCGAGCCTCTCTCACCCCAACTTTTTTTAATTTTCTTTATTTAAATTATAAAATTTAAATTATAAAATTAAGAACGTTTCATAGGATTCTCAAAGCACGTGCTAAATACGTAAATATTTTTTAATAATTAATAAATGTTTAGTGGTGGAAAATAAATGAGTTTAGATCAAGCTTCATTATCTTTCTTGTAAATAAATCAAAATGTTTTTTAGGAATTTATTTTGTTTAATAATTAGCAAATTAATATATATATATATATATATATCAATTTTTTAACTTCACATAAAGAATATGTTATGCATAAATTTATTATATCAAAATGCTATATGTTGATATAATAAATTTTCTTCAAATTCGATGTCAAGGTCTAAATCCCCTTCACATAATGAATGATAGTTTATTTATAATTTATAATTTTATTTTTTTAAATAATTTTGGTTTAAATGTCAAAATTATGGAATGGTTTATGTTGATTTCTCGGATCATAAATGTTTAGAATCAAACTATTTTTATTTGTTAAATTTCTTTAATAGAGATACGAGTTTTAATAGTGAGCAAAAATTTTAAGATAATTTGGCCTTTCAATTAATATCTTTGAGTATTTAATCATGCTTGAGTCAAAGTTGGCTCGCAAATTGAGTCAAAGTTAGCTCGAGGTCGGTTTGTTCTCACATTGAGCTAAACAAACAAGATATTTTTTTCACACAAGCCGTAGTTGGTATACAAGTCAATCAGACACAAAGCTACATCAAGTTAATACATCAAACAATAGGCCATTAAAAAAATACTTGCCTAAATACCACATCTTTATGATAAAAAATTAATTTGGATCATCTCATCGGGTTTTGTTTCAAAATTTATCGGAGCCAAAAGTGTTCGACTCAAATCTCACCCGAATATTAAATGGGCCAGAAAGCGGGTCAAAATGCCTAAACCATACACTAATTTCAACCCGACTAACCCCCCGACTCGCATAACACATTTAATTTATGCTTAACAGCTACTTGTGTCAGTTTTGAGTCAAGTTGGAGTCATATTCATATTGGTTGATCAAATTCGAGTATGCGGGATAGTTTTAGGTCTTTTTCTAGCTCTCCAATTAAATGCAAGCTTGACACATTTTACTATTAAAAGTATTTTATTTAAGGCAAATGAATAAATTAAATGACAAAATTTAATGGGTTTATTATATAAAATTAAAATTTGTTAGCTATAGTTTTAAAGTATATTAGATGTGAATTAGTAATTTAGATTTGTGAAGTTGTTAGCCAACTTCACATGGAGACCAAGTTGTTAATTAATTTCATTTTATATATGACCATCATATAAAAAAAACAGCATTTGGAAATTGTTATAACTCTTATTAATGTAATTTGGATCATATTAATTAATATTTAATCATAGAATTATTATTGCGTAACTAAATATTGTGTTATGGGAATTAATATTCTCTCACTTGGTCCAAATCATATCTTATATTAGCAAATAAATGCACGAATCAAGACCATATGTTCTCTGAAATTGAGTATATCTTTCATGTATGACTATGATTATATTTCTTATACACATGTACATTTATTAAACGCGTTCCTTCAATTTTTGTGATGGTATATCTTTACTCAAAGGTCATGCAATCATCAATTCAATGCTTACGTGCTCAATAACCACTATATTTTTCTAAACACATTCTCTGTTGGCTGATTTCTTAATGTCAATATGTTTGTTTCGACTACCATTTTTTTATTCTCAGTCAAACACATGTAGCTTAATTGTCACAATATATCCTCAATAGCCTAGATGTAGAATCTATAAGTCTAAGCACAAAAATGAAACTCTTCAACCATATATCATGTGATGTAGCCTCAAAACAAGACAAGAATTTGGCCTCCATAATGAAAATAGTAAAAGAAGTTTATTTTCTGCTCCTCTAAGATACATCTCCACCAACAAACATGAAGATGTATCCAGATGTTGATTTTTGAGCCTCAACACACCCGATAAAGTCAGAATCAAAATGCTCCATCTTCTTTAAACTATCAGCCTGTCTATATATAAACATGTAATCTCAAGAAGAAACTTCACAACTTGCTTTGCAGCTCGTCAATGATATATATCTGAATTATTCTACATCTTCTTACCATTTCAACTACAAATGCCATGTCAGGTCTTGTTTAAAGCATATGGAATATTTTTTATTCCCCCTCTTTCAAAATTATTTTTAGAACACTAACTAAAACCAAATTCAGTTTTTTTACTTGTATGGTATGACAATTTGACATTTTGCAACTTCTGAAATATCAGTCAAATATTAGTTTGCTCTTCCTCGCTCTAGCCCTCTCTTGCATTGGGTTTCGTTCGCTCTTCCTCGCTCCCCCTAAAAAAAAAAGGTTTGTTCCGCTTTTGCTCATTGATTTATTTCTTGAAAGACATTGAAAAAACCGTCTCTCCTCTATTTTAATGCTAATGGCATAAGAGACATCACCCATATATATCTTATCAAAATATTTAAAAAGAAATGGTCTCACTTGACCTAATAAACCTTTATCATTGATTTTAAATAAAATACCAACCACATAAAGAATTAAAAAAACAAAATTTACTTCTAATCTTCTAATATATACATCTATCTACAACATTTTCTACAATTTCAAATAAGGAGATTAAGGGTGCGTTTGGGATAGCTTATACATTTCATGATAAGCAACTTACCTTAAAACGCGGCCCGCGAGGTTCGACCCGTGGCCTATGTTTAATATAAAAATGGAACCGCGTTTTCGTATAAACGTGCAATACAAGCGATCCAAACAATATCACGGCATTTTCAAAAATACCCCATGCACTTATAAGCTGTCCCAAATGGGCTCTAAATCATAAAACTTTAAATATTATTTTATATGATCAAAATTCTACAAAGCATCATATAATAAACGAAAGTATACATATGAATTAAGTAATACATAAAATTAAATCCAGAGAATCCGTTGGCCAGAGTGAGTAGCGAAAAAAAGAGGAAGAAATATTTAGCTGATTCAATCAACTCAGTTGTCTTCAATTACTACCGAAAAATCGGGGCTTTCCCTCACGGTACGATTTATCTCTGAAGTCAAACTACGTGTCACTCTTCCGTGCCTTCGCTGCTCTTCTGCTTGATTTTTCTCTCCATTTCCTGACCATCTGATTCAATCCTTTCCAGTCTTGATCCCCCTTTCAGATCCGTTGACAAAGCAAACCACCCCTCTTCCTCTCTTTCCCTTCGCCGGAGAGAAGAAGCAGGCACTGTTTTCACTTCCGTTCATCATCTACTGATCGCGCAGACATGGATCAAAACTCCAAATCCTATCACCACCATCCCCTTGGTGTAAACAAGCTCGGAAAGAGCATCCGCAAGAGTCCCCTTCATCAGCCCAATTTCCACAAACTTCCTCCCACGGCGACTGCGACACCGCCGCCGCCGCCGCCANTTCTTTTCTGCTCCTCTAAGATACATCTCCACCAACAAACATGAAGATGTATCCAGATGTTGATTTTTGAGCATCAACACACCCAATAAAGTCAGAACCAAAAAGCTCCATCTTCTTTAAACTATCAGTCTATCTATATATAAACATGTAATCTTTGATACCTTGAAGAAACTTCATAACTTGCTTTGCAGCTCGCCAATGATATATATCTGAATTATTCTACACCTTCTTACCATTCCAACTACAAATGTCATGTCAGGTCTTGTTTAAAGCATATGAAATATTTTTTATTCCCCCTCTTTCAAAATTATTTTTAGAACACTTACTAAAACCAAATTCAGTTTTTTTTTACTTGTATGGTAGGGCAATTTGACATTTTGTAACTCATGAAATATCAGTTCGCTCGTCCTGAAATATTAGCTTGCTCTTCCTCGCTCTAGCCCTCTCTTGCGTTGGGTTTAGTTTGCTCTTCCTCGCTCCCCCTCAAAAAAAAAAGTTGGTTCCGCTTTGGCTCCTTGATTTATATCTTGAAAGACATTGAAAAAACCGTCTCTCTCTATTTTAATGCTAATGACATGAGAGACATCACCCATATATTTCATATCAAAATATTTAGAAAGAAATGGTCTCACTTCACCTAATAAACCTTTATCATTGATTTTAAATAAAATACCAACCTCATAAAGGATACATCTATCTACCACAATTTCTACCATTTCAAATAAGGAGATTAAATCATAAAATTTTAAATATTATATAATATACGAAAGTATATATGAATTAAGTAATATATAAAAATAAATCCAGAGAATCCGTTGGCCAGTTAGCGAAAAAAAGAGGAAGAAATATTTAGCTGATTCAATCAACTCCGTTGTCTTCCATTACTACCGAAAAATCGGGGCTGTCCCTCACGGTACGATTTTTATCTGAAGTCAAACTACGTGTCACTTTTCCGTGCCTCCGCTGCTCGATTTTTCTCTCCATTTCCTGACCATCTGATTCAATCCTTTCCAGTCTTGATCCCCCCCCTTTCAGATCCGTTGACAAATCAAACCACCCCTCTTCCTCTCTTTCCCTTCGCCGGAGAGAAGAAGCAGGCACTGTTTTCACTTCCGTTCATCATCTACTGATCGCGCAGACATGGATCAAAACTCCAAAACCTATCACCACCATCCCCTTGGTGTAAACAAGCTCGGAAAGAGCATCCGCAAGAGTCCACTTCATCAGCCCAATTTCCACAAACTTCCTCCCCCGGCGACTGCGACACCGCCGCCGCCGCCCCCCCAGGTGTACAATATCAGCAAAAGTGACTTTCGAACCATCGTGCAGCGGCTCACCGGAAGCCCCGCTCGCGATCCTGCTGGCCCTGTAAACATCTCTGCGCAGGCAAGGCCTCCTCAACCCAAACCTCCCAGCTCCCGGCTCATGAAAATCCGGCCGCCACCCCTCAATCCGATCTCCCGCCCCCCGCCGCTTCCTTTGCAGAGTTCGGCGCCGAATCAAAACCCTAATCCGAATCCCGGCTTCTACCCGCGGCCAGCGCAGTCGCCGGCTGCCCCCACCGGCGCCGCTTGGACCGATTCGCCGGTATCCGCATATATGAGGTACCTCGAGACCTCTCTTCTCAGCGCAGATAGCTCTAGGCGTGCCCCCGCGCAGGGCTTGCTGCCAGCGCATTTTCCCTCGTCTTCGTCTCCGAGGGGAAACCCTCCTTCTTATGTAAGTTTATCTCCGAGGGGAAACCCTCCTTATGCAAGTTCTGTGCCGGCTTCCATGCAACCGGGGCTTCTGCTAACTCCTGGATCTCAGTTCCTCTTANGCCGGACTCCGCATATATGAGGTACCTCGAGACCTCTCTTCTCAGCGCAGATAGCTCTAGGCGTGCCCCCGCTCAGGGCTTGCTGCCAGCGCATGTTCCCTCGTCTTCGTCGCCGAGGGGAAACCGTCCTTCTTATGTAAGTTTATCTCCTAGGGGAAACCCTCCTTATGCAAGTTCTGTGCCGGCTTCCATGCAACCGGGGCTTCTGCTATCTCCTGGATCTCAGTTCCTCTTGCCGTCTCCAAACTCACTGTCACGATTGCCGTCTCCAAGCTCTTTCTTGAATCTTCTATCACCAAAATCGCCCTACCCAATACTTTCTCCCGGATTTCAGTATCCGCAGCCATTTAGCCCAAATTTCTCTTTCTCACCATTGCCCCAATCCGGATTATTGGGGCCGGGGTCTCAGCCTCCGCCTTCTCCGACTCTATTGTTCCCACCTTCACCCTCCGGCTTCCTACCTCTGACGAGCCCTAGATGGAGGGACATGTAGCATTTTCTTACAGCCCGAAGTGCTGAAATCTTCATGGTGTGTGGTCCGGATGTTCTTTTTTATTCACTATACTTCCATTGCCAAGTTTCTTTCTGCATCATCAAAANTCTGACGAGCCCTAGATGGAGGGACATGTAGCATTTTCTTACAGCCCGAAGTGCTGAAATCTTCATGGTGTGGTCCGGATGTTCTTTTTTATTCACTATACTTCCATTGCCAATTTTCTTTCTGTATCATCAACGCTGGAACACACAATCAACTGCGATTGAGTTCTGCTTCGATCATAAGAGCAGGAAATGAAACTGTAACTATTGGTTCCAGCAAAGCAAGCTGGCTTTTTTCCTCAAGAGACAAGGTTTGTGCAGCTCAATCAATCTCTTGTTTGCTTTTTGACTCGTTAATGATAGTGCTGAATACTTGTTAGGGTATGAATGAGCTTATTGATTTTGTTTGCCAAGGATTATTTTGATGATAGAAGCTGTGTTATTTGTGTCTGTCTGAATGGTCTATTTGTTCTGTATGTATTTTGCTTAAAGCCTCAAATTTCATATTTGAATTCTTTATGAGTTTTTGAAGTTACTGTACACTAAGTTGTTGTATAGAGCATAATCTTTCATTTATTTTTTTTCCCTTTTATTGATGAGAAATAGCAGAATTCCTCTTCTTAGCTGATTTGAATATAACAGTTTATTGTAAATCTTTACAACCATGCATGTTGATAATTTTTACATTTGTAAAATCCTCTGTTTGAAGTGTTAACTCTTGTGATCCATAATGCATACCACACAATTCTATGTATTTACATATCTACTCCCAAAGTTTGATATTTACACTTATAACACCTTGGGGTCATAAATCTATGCATGGAAAGGTGTATCTTACTTTTAAAAGGATAAAGGGGAGTGATTTGCATGTAAATGCCTATTTTTAATTGTTAGATATGTAAATACATAAGGATTGTGTGGTATTTATGTAATTGCCACTTCTTTTTTTTTTCAAAATTCGCATTAAATTTAGAGATAATTATGTTCATGACACTTGAAACATTGCTATTTAGGAAACTAGCACTCTGTTGATTTTTTTGAACTACCGAACCAATGCATCAACAAGTGCAACGATCAAATCATTGAGAATTTGATAATTATAAAAAATATTAGTTGGGGTTTTATCATAAATTTTTTATCTTTGAGGGAGAATTTAAAAAATGGGTGAAAGAGGGTGCGTCCTAGTTTTGCAAATAGCAATGTTTTGAGTGCTATGTTGTAATTTCCACTTAAATTTACTTTTTAAAGTTGCCATATAAATATTGTCTTTTTACAGCTTGATCTATTTCCTGGTATTGTTTTAATGTCCATAGATACGGGTTACAATTTCCTGCACTGATTTTCTTTTTAATGAATTGCTACTTTCATGATAATTTCTTAATTTCTTGTTATTATGCACTTTGGTAAACTGCTATTAGCCATCTCTAATCAAGATTTTTATAAATTTGGTTATTTCTTTTTGCTACATAATTCTATCTGCTAATGACAAACACACAAATCATCTATAAGAATCACAATAATTAGAAATGTTATAACGAAGACTAATTATCTTCTATAACCGTAGATTTGTTGTTAGATATTAGTACATTGACTTTCATGTACGTAACCACCCCAAGTCAAAACTCCCTAAGCATTTAAAGTTGAAATTAGTTCCCATTCCGCTCATGAAAAAGATCTTCTCTAGCGCACCTGAAGTTTGTGCATATTTACATGGGGATGTTATTAACATAATTCAAGTTTGATGGTTAAAGTGGAGGAATGCATCAATCCTATTGTGCGATAGAAAAGTAGCACTTAGACTTAAAAGGAAAATTTTATAAGATGGTGGTGAGACCTGAAATGATTTATGACACAGAATGTTGGCCTATAAAAGAGAAGCACAAAACTAAGTTAAATGTTGTTGAGATAAGAATGTTTAGGTGGATGAGTGGCTTGACTCTTAGAGATAAAATGTGAAATGAATGTGTCTGTGAAATGGTTGGTGTAGCTCTAGTGGCAGAGAAGATTAGAGAGAGTCATCTTAGATAGTTTGGTCACGTTAAAAATCAACCACATGGTGATCTTGTTTGGAGAGTAGATGCTGTAGATTCAACTTATGTTTAGAAAGGTAGCGGTAGACCTAAAAAGACTTGGGTATGTTGTATAAAAAATTATCATAATTTATTAGAATTAAATGAAAATATGACACTCAATAGGATAAAATGGTGAAAAAGGATTCATGTAGTGATAAAGGCTTATTGCTGTTGTTGTAAATGATGGAATTGTGGGCTTTGAAAATTCACATGCAGCGGTCTCAAAAGAAGCAATGGGGAGCAAAAATAACATTTAACCCGTAATCTGAAAAGATGCAACAGGTCTTCACTGTACCTGAAAGAAGGTTTAGATTGCAAACAAAGAGCCCCCAATTTTAAAAAAATAGTTCTCTTGAAGAGTTCTCGTTTTCTCCAACCTCAATTTTTTAAAGGAATTCTACAAAAGAGTTCTCCTCAATTTTTTAACGGATACTTTGCTTTCGAACGAAGGTTTTCAAAAACTTCTCTTTTGCACCAGGGGCAATTATACCTTTGGAGCCCTGACGGGAGTAACCGATAAAATAAAAACTGAAGTGAGACAAATGTTATTTTTTTATTACAGTACACAGTAACATTCAAATATAAAAGCAAATGAATAGTACAAATAAATAAAGAAGTCGCAGTTTAGCAAAGCATGCAGGTGGACTTTGTTCGGGTTAGTCGAAATAGGCTGGTTTCGATTTAATGTGATGGAAAGGTTTGTATAGCGGAGAGCAATTCAAGTCCGCAGGCTAGGGCAGAAGGAAACCAATAGGTTTAGGAGGTGCAGCTAAGGCAGGATCGTTCGACAGGGGACTCGATCTCACGAGCAGAAGGCTTGTAGCGATGGCAATGAGGAGCACCGAGCGGCTGAAGGATAGGGCATAGAGGCTCGACAGCAAGGATCGCGACACAGGGAGATCACTTGATGGAGACGTAGCGGGGACAATCGATCGGCTTCAGTTCGAATAGGGAAGAATTGGGCATCGGTGCAGATAAGATCGAAGAAGCTTGAGATTTACGGGGAGTACGGCGTTGGCACTGGTAGGAAGAAGAAAGGTTCGGCGGCTTGAGTTAAAGACACAGCATTTCATTCGAGGCGGTTGACGAGGAGAGAGACGCTTGGGGTAAGGGAAAAAATATTATATCAGGAGGACGCATGTAAAAGTAACGTGCGCAGCCAATAAAATCACGCCACGACACCTCGCGCGACAGAGAAAAAAATGGCGCAGTAACGCGAGAAATATTCCCCCGTGTTATTCATGTGTTATTGCGTGTTATTTATGTATTATTGCGTGTTATTCATGTGTTATTGATGCGTTATTGTGTTATTATAACATCAAAAATATTCTCATGATACAATAACACATGAATAACACAAAATATCACTTGAATAATACGGGAGAATATTCTTCCCCCGTGTTATTCATGTGTTATTGTGTGTTATTCATGTGTTATTGTGTGTTATTCATGTGTTATTCATGCGTTATTGATGTGTCATTGTGTTATTATAACACTAGGAATATTCCCAGGACACAATAACACATGAATATCACACAATAACACATGAATAACTCGGGGAGGAATATTCCCCGTGTTACTGGCCGTTTTTTTTTCTCTGTCGCGCGGGGTGTCGTGACGTGATTTCATTGGCTACGCACGTTACTCTACGTGCGTAGTACTGATGTAATATATTTTCGGGGTAAGGGGATTGCGTGGCTTCGAATAGATGGAATCCCAAAGCTTCGGTTTTCGAGCAGTGTAGATCGAACGAGAAAAGGTTGCGGTTAGGGCAGAGAAGAGGTTTCGGTATGGTGAAATTGGTGCGGTTCGATTTGTATCTGTGCGTGTAGTAAATATAACTTTCATTTTTAAGAGAAAATATTACATTAGGAGTTCTGATGCTCCAATCATTCACTGTCATTTGTACAATCGGGCCCCATCAAGTACATGTGGTAGACAATGATTGAAGTGCTGATGGATCTTCATATCCCAAGATTTCTGGTATATATGTTTAAAGAACTAAAGTGCTATGCATGTTAATATAAAAGTATAGGCATGAGATATGTAAATACAACAGAATTGCGTGCTAAATATGTAAATTTCCCTTTATGTTTTAGTCATCAATTGATTTGCGTTGTCTTGAACCTTGGGATGATAATGTTTAGATACAAAACATTTAGTAATGTGCTATCATGAGCATGAATGAGTTATCTTCTACCTCCATTATAATGTCTAATTTAAAAAAAAATGTCAAAATGGTCCCTCGACTTTTTGGAGGGAGTCATTTTAATCCCAGAGTTTATAAAAATATCAATTGTGTTCTTAGACTTTTGATATGCCCTGAAATAGTTCTCAATGACGATCATTTTGACCCCTTTAAAATGGTCCATAGATTAATTTTTCGCTTCTATAAATTGCGGGATCACAAATATTTTCATGTAAAAAAGCATGGTTATGTTTGTTATATAATTTAAATTTATTTATCTGTGATGCAAATTTATTATGAATCTCAAGCTAAACTTCTCTGTGGCTTCTGTTCATGCCCCCATTGTGTCTGGTTGATTTATATTCTCTGTTATAACTTGAACTGCAATTTGCAATTTTTATAGTTCAAAGAAGATTCACATACATACCACTCAATTCCCATGTATTTACCTATCTACCACCTATTAAGCTTCTATGTAAATTTGCCACCTTATCTTAGCTATGCATAAAATATTTCACTTCTTAAAAGTTAAAATAGTGGTATTGGCAAAAATTTTACATGCAAAATTTAATTGTCAGGTATGTAAATACATGAAAATTAGGTGGTATTTATGTGAATATGTTATTTATTATTATTATTATTTATATGGATTGCTAGCTTTCACATGTTCCACCTCAACTAATTTGAGGGAATTCTTAATATTTGATGCATTATGGGTTTTATGGATAAGATTGGGGACATATATAATTTGAAGATTGAATATTTTATTTTGGGATGGGCCATGTTTTCTATTCTTTAAATATTAGTTTTTATATTTCAAAAAAAAAAATATTAGCTGTATAAAAACATTAGAATTATGTGGTGTATATGTAAATCTTTTAAAAAAAATTGATAATAGTTTCTTATAAATATTTTAATTGGATCTAAAATGATTAAAGGATGAACAAATTTTATTTTATTTTTTTTTATTCACATGAAATGGTTGAAGCTGTACATTTTGTATATTTTCTGATGGAAAGAATACTCTTCTCGAAGGACAAAGTTTTTTTATTTTTTAATTTTCAAATTATTTAACAATCGAGATGTAAAATAGCTAAAAATTATTGATATTCTGAGAAATAAGTTATGCAAATCCAGAGAAAATTATGGATGAGGATTTAAAAATCCAGACAAATCAGGAAGAACAATAAATCTTAATTTCAAATTCAAAATTCAAATTAAAGTTTCAAATTATGGAGAAGGAATTGGAAATCGAGACAAATCAGGAATGACAATAAATCTTAATTAAAGCTTTAATTTCAAATTCAAAATTTAAATTTTGAATTTGAATTAAGAAGCTCAATTAAAGGCTGCTGTTTTAGAAGTTAATTAAAGTTTTTTTTTTTCATGTTATGTTTTCCTTTATATGTTTTCCTAAAAGTAATTTTATAGGTGATTGCCTTCCTAGTTGGGTTGGGAGGTTTGTATAATGCTTCTATTATTTAAATGGAGTAAGAAAAAAAGATTTGGACATTGATTATTGCTACTACTTCATGAGTTCTTTTGAATTCCATGGGTGAGTTTCCAACAGCACAGAGTCCAACGAGATATTGAACTTAAGGGAGGCATCAATTTTTCATTCTCTTATTGAGTTCGTCTAGAGGTTGATAATCTAGACTACGTTCGACTTGTCCTCGGTGGAAACTCTGCTCATGATGTCGGACTCGCGATTCGCGGTTCTTCAGCTCCTGAGATTCATCATCATTCTCTACGTCCTGCGCGTGTCCGTCACTGTCGTCCTTTTTTCTCCCACGAGCTGCTTCTTGCCCTCGTTGATTACTAGGGTCATACTCCGTTTGCGCATAGTGTTCCTCCATAACATCAAGCCGATGAGTGAGTTGCTCTAAAGCGGTGGTGAGTTGCTGGATTTTGTGTTGTAGATGGTTGATCTGTGTGATGATTGATGGGGTTTTGGTCGTTTGGGTGCGAGTTGTTCGCCATGGCATATGAGCTACCACTGCGAATTACAGGCATGAGATGACGACTTCGTAGTGAGGGAACTTTGATCGTCTCTGATACCAAAATTGATGTCTTCCCTTAAGCTCAATATCTCGTTGGACTCAAGAGATGCAAAGCAGAATCCCTCTGCGCTGTTGGAAACTCACCAACGGAATTCAAAAGAACTCATGAAGTAGTAGCAATAGTCAATGCTCCCATCTTTTTTTCTTACTCCATTTAAATAATAGAAACATATTACAAACCTCTCAACCCAAATAGGGAGGTAATAACCTATAAAATTACTTTTAGGAAAGCAAATAAATGAAAACATAACATGATAAAGAAAAATTTTAATTAACTACCAGGAGTCTTTAATTGAGCTTCTTAATTCAAATTCAAAATTTAAATTTGAATTTAAAACTTTAATTAGGATTTATTGCCCTTCCTGATTTGTCTGGGTTTCCAAATCCTCCTCCATAATTTTCTCTGGATTTGCATCAATAATATAAAAAAATTAGTTAATATATATATCAACTATATCAACTATTTAAAAATATAACATGAATGAAGAGACACTGGTGAAGATAAATCACTATTTTTCAAAAAAAAATTATACTCTATGATTACATATACTATTTTACTAGAAAAAAAGAAAAAAAAACAATAAATTAATTTTAATTTTTATTCAAAATTTGGAGTAATCATAATTTAAAATATTATAAATTAGCTTTTAGATACTTTTAAATCATCAATAAATATAATTAGTTTAAATTTTGGCTATTAAAAATTTCATATGAAGAAGATATTCATAGGGTTAAAGAATTATTTGTTTACTAATTTATTTTTAGAGGGTTATGCCGTTATATTTAATTATTTATATTGATAAACAATTTGATAGTGTGCCAATAAAACTGTGGCTAATAAATAATTGTTTAATTGGCAGCTTGGCGGCTAAGAAATTTGATTAAAAATGACCCCCTTAAAAGACTATTTTACTATTTTGACAATTTTCCCATAAAATAAAAATATATATATTTTTTTATTAAAAATTAATTTTTTTACATAAAATAATTGCTATTATCATTTCTTTACGATTCCAATTTTAGAGAACTTAAATTTTTGGCAAAANTATTATTATTTATTTTAATTTTATTTAAATTATAAATTTTAATTAAAAATAAAAAAATATTTTTTTTAAAATACTAAACACTAAGCGCTTAATTAAAAATATTTTTTTGATTAACAAGCCCCTTTTAAAAATATTTTTTAATTGTGTTCTTAGCCTAATATAATTAATTAATTCTCTTTTAAAAAATTTGTCCCTATAAGAGCGGTTTTTTTTTTTTTTGGAAATAACTTATCTTAAGGTATTATGATAGATTTGAAAACTATTAATTTTATTTAAAATTTAATTATATGTATGTATGTATGTATGTAAACGCTCATTTTCATATATAATTTATATTGAATTAACATATTTTTTTTAACCCGTCATAAAAAATTTATTCTTGTTGCATGTAAGAAAATTCGTGGTGAAAAAGTGATAATTTAACGACTTATTATTGAACGAAAGATCCCGCACACAGATAAATAATATTTTTTACAAAATCTTTTGGTTGTATGAGTCTATTTATAGGGAATAGAGGGGCCTTTTGCTTATGACATTTAACATAACTTCATAATCAAACTAAATATTGAGAGACATAATAACCTCGAATTAAGTGAGGTGGGTTTATTGAATTTCTCTCATCAAGAAGAAGCTCGAGTGGCGTGTAAATATTTTAAATTGAAAATTCATGTCATCATTCGATTGATGCCCCAAAAACGTCCAATTCTTCTTCAATGATTTTATCCGGATTTGAAATCTTAAAATTTAATATAAAGTATTTGTTGTCCAAAAAGCATATCAAAATATATGGTAGATGATAACAATATCTTGATGACTCATCAATCCGGACAATTTTTTATCCGACTGAAAAATATCTTGTGGAGGAGCAGACATATTTTAGATATTTCGTTTATGTTAATTATATTTTAAATAATGAACAAGTTGTGACCACCCTTGATTGATAAGTTTTTTCATATTTTTTTTATTTTTTTAAAATTATATTTTGATGTTTATCTTATTGAGCAAATAATGCACAATTCTAATCATAATACAATAAAATAAAGTATCATCTAATTTTATGTTCTTAAAAAAGAAATGATTTCTTCAATATTTTCAAGTGTGTGGAGGAATATTCATACAGCCACATATTTTTTATTATTTTTTCCATTTCTTTATCCTATTATATTCATAGAGCTCAAATGCAAAACATAATTTTTTGAAAACAAACTGAAAAATCCAAAAATATGGATTTCAAGGTCTCTCCGACAAAAAAATTATTCCATACGGATCGGACACCGCACTCAAACGCATTATTTACGGTCATGATGTATTTCTTTGGCCCCACCTAAATTTTTTTTTAAAAAAAATAACTGAAATAATCCTGACATCTACGGTCAGGATCGGACACTGCATGTGCGGTGTCCGTATGCAATAATTTATACTCTCCGGCGCAAAAATAAATTATTTATTTACATATTTAACACCCAAAGTTTGGTATTTACACTTTACACCTTGGTTTCATCAACTTTTGCATAAGCAATTGTTTTTCGATTTAAAAGAGGCTAAGGTGACGTTTTTGGTAAACAACTCAGTAAAAAAAAAAGGGAACAATTACATACACAGCACCCAAAACATTGCTATTTACAAATCTAGCATCCCACTTTCATCCATTGTTCAAATTCTCAAATATCAAAATTTATGATAAAACCCAAACCCATATTTTTCATTTTTATCAAATTCTCAATGATTTGATTGTGACATGCATAAATACATCAGTCCAGTACTTTAAAGTGCTAGATTTCATAAAAAGTAATATTTCAAGTGTTATGTATGTAATTATCCCGAAAAAAAAAAAAAAAGTCTGCAAAACTGGCCAACAAGATTGCAAATGCTAGCCAAATAAAAATTGGCACTAATCATCAAAATACATCATCTTTTTAAACAAAAGAATGCATCAAAAAGAACAAATAATAAAACTAAGTGGTACAACACTGAAAAATTTATCAAGCTTCTAATGAAATGGAGCTACCAGTGCGTGCAGACTTCAGTTTCTTCGTTGAAGAAGCCTTTTTCATTTTGTTCGAGTTCCTTTTCTTCTTGGAAGAAATTTTTTGTTCCACATCTGGAGAAACTGCCATGGACTCTTCATTCAAATCTCCATAGTGATCATTTGCCTGCTCAGTAAGCTCAGATTGAGTATGCTCTGAGGACAACACAGATGTTTCATTGGACTTCAGAGCACCATTCTCAGGTTCTATGACTGACATTTCACTTAAAATGTAATCCAACAAGTAACTGCTCCTCACAAGCCTGTCAATTCTGCTGAAGTGCCTCTGTGAGTAAGGTATAATGCCTTCTAGAAGTTCACCGATTCCTTTTATCTGATATAAACAAGTAATTATAGAGTTTAAGAAAAGATGGTAAGAAAATACTATGTAAACTTTGCAACAAATTCAGAGCTGCATTGGTGAATTCAATATCTTCAAAAATCCAAGGCCGAAATAAAGTTGTGTATGAAAGAAAGGGAAAAATATCTTAGATAATAAGCAATGACACGGATATAATTTCAGGTGTTTGCACTTCAAAGATAGGATGTTGGGGAAATGCAAAATAATGTATTAAATTAGAGAAGATATTACTGTGATCGGCAAGTAGAATATCAAAACAGTGAAGAAAAGGCAGAGAGAGTCATTTATCTGTCTTCAAGTTGCATGGACAGTCATTGAAACCAAAAAAAAAAAAACAAGAAAATGAAGAAAGTCAAACAATGGCTAACAATGATTCTACCCCAAATCTAACTCATAGGGTGGCCACAATGGAAGAGCAAATGGCAGCTATGATGGAGTGGATGAGCATGCGACTAACCATAACTGCCACTAATCGACCAAGTTATATTCATCCTTCCATTCCAAATGCGAAACATGGTTGAAGTCTATGAAAATAAGGAAGTGATTATAACTGATAAAAAGAAAGACAAAAGGACAATGTTCCAAAGCTTCCTCCCAACTTCCAAGTTTGTTTCAAGAAAGTTTTGATCATTGCCAAATACATACTCATACCAAAGAAAAATATTAAACTCCTACATGAAAAATGAAAAGGAAAAGAATGCTACTGTTTGTGTAGTGGATAACATCCTGCTTATTTCAATCAGCAAAGTATACCAGCCCCTAACACTAATAGCTGTGCGGAAGCAAATAGTTGTGGGGTTGTTTTCTAATTTGAACACGCAAGAAAATTTATTAGCTCTAAAAATCAAAGCCAAGCAAGAGGTTAGCAGAGTTATAATTGACATCGACAATCATAAGTACCTCATCTGGGATAGAAATTGGGGTTGAAATAATACCTTGAGAATTTGAGTTTTATATCTCAATCAAAAAACAAGTGAATTCGCTGAAAAATCCTTCCTTGTTTGGGACTTGAAAACTGAAAAATGAAAAAATCAAAATTGATCCTACAAAGGTAAAGGCAATCAAGGAATGCCCGACACCACAAATAATGACTAATGTAAGGTTTCATGAAAGCCAAGCAATATGTTAGAATGTTAACATTGCACTTTTCAATACTTTATCTTCTTTACAAGCTTCGACTAGAGCCAATACCAAATTCAAATGGAGCTAAAAATAAGGTTGACATCTCTCTTTTAAAATAAGATAGCCAAGACCATTGGCATAGCCTTGCTAAACTTGCAAAAGATCATTCAAACTAAAGGCTGATTCCATAGATATGCAATAAATGTAGTACTAATGCAAAATAAGAGATCCATGCTTAGCACTCTAATATGCATCAACGAGAACAATCCTACCAATGGAAAAGCGACAAAACACCAGCATGTTTAGCTTATGGAGAATAAGACCACTGCAACCATATGACATTACTATTTGCAAACATAAGCTAACATGCAATATGCTCGGCATATGAAGTAAATGGCCTAACTCCAATCCAATATCATCAAATTCAGAAAGAAGCTTGCCAACAAAATGACAGACATGCTCTTCCGTCTACCTATATTGCTTTCTTGTTTCTTCCACTACTATGCAGGTGGAATATTATGTGCAAAAAGATTTGCATGAGCAATACTAGAAGAATCCCTTCTCTAAATAGATATTGGAGGATTGGAGAGACCAACTCCTTAAGAGTATGCTCTAAAAAAATTATTTTGCCTACAGTTGAGGGCACCTACTAACCTAAAAAGATGTAGGAGAGCTCTAAGAGGGCACCTTAAGAGTATGCTCAAAAAAAATATCGTGCATGAGAAATTCTGCCACATTCGACAGATGCTGAGGACTAAAACATTTAAGATAGCAATACACTTTTGAGCATAAAAGAAAATAGAAAAGCTGCAAATGATATATTTATTGGCTAAGCATGCAACAAGATGTAAGTAAATAAAAGAAAGAATACTCTATAGCACCTACTAACCTACAAACAAGATGATGAAATTGTACACACTGTTGCCAATAGTAAGCCATCTATCGAAAAGCATCTCATTAGATGTTTTGGGAGTACTGCCAAAAATGTGGGTCGTGACCATTTTAATTGATCATAGGAAGATTTTTAAAAATAGATGATCTAACCCCTTGCAAAAAAATGAACATTAACAAAAAAGCAGTAAATTTTTTTAAAGCGTGTATGACATACTTTGAATTACCAATTCCATAGCGTTCTTTAGATCTGATTATTGGAATCTGGAAGATTGTTGAACAAAAATATACTGCATCTACTAAGAAGTAAGAAGCATCCCAATAGCAGAGATAACAAACTATCGTACCTTCAATTATGCTTCAACAGGGTTATGTATTCCTCCACAGTGATGACACCATTTTAAGTTTGGTTAGAGAAATCTATATAAATAACTTTTTGACCTTCACTTCTTTTCCCGATCAATTGTTCGTGGAAAGCTGACAAGAAATATAGCCCTAATATTTCTATATGGCATCCATAAAATTTATATACTCGTGAAAGAACAAGTATAAGAGACCCAAGATAAATACAAAAAAACATGATCGATCACCATGATGTTAAGGAGGATTTCCAAATAAGACAAAATGTCTTGTTACACTCGAGAAAAAATCACCTCAAAAGTGAAGGAAAAATGTTTGAGGCATCAGGTATGGTCCTTCTAAAATTCTCAAGAAACTTGGGAGACAATGTTTTCCGATTGGAATTAATATCATACATGAATATACATTCAGATATAGAGATTTTGATGAGCTTTTAAACTTTCATGCTTGATGGAAAATCAGAAGAAATATTACTTGTTATGGATGATTTACTCGTGGAGAAGTAAGTATCTTTAGAACTTGTATTCTCCTGGAGCAGAGAACTACCGCCACGAGGCATATAGACCAAAAGAGATATTGGCAGGAAAGTTTATTGAGCAAGAAAAAGTAAATAGCATGCCAAGATAGTTTGGTAGAGTCTTTCTCCATCTTGAATTTTAATTTCAAGAAAGTGAATTTATTTCAAATCATAAAAGTATAGTCAATCTGACCATTCAATTCAAATAAAGCTAAACAAGAAAGCATCCCTAACAATTCGGGCTTCAAATTGTGAAGGTATCAAGAAACTGAACCAAATAATTCCAAAAAGATGTGGAATTTGTTTTGGAGTACATGGAATCTTATCCCCGCTATACTATCCAGAGTGCCTGAATGCTGTGGTAAATTGAATTTGAATTATTGCAATTCTTTCGGGTTTCTTCTTCTCCCTCTGCTACCATTCCTATAGCAAGAATATTAAAGATTATTCCTTCAGCCTCGGGTTTTCTGGGCACAGTAGCCTGGTGCCGCTAGTACCAAGAAACTGTAAGTGGGTATTACTGTGAAGTAGTCAAACCCAAGAAAACAATGAAAATTGGCTTTCACTTGCTGCATCTGCTCTCTGTTTTTGCAAGCAGCTGAATCCTGCTGCTGCTGCGCATGCTCTTAGCTTGCTGCCGTTGCTCTTCCCGACTGGTACTGAGATGTGCCAAAGTAAAATCATGGAATGCTAAGGTTCTCATTGCTGCATTCCATGGTACAGAAAATAGCCATTTATGGCTGTCCAGAGAGGGGAAGGCAGGAAGCCAAAAAAACACAGGATAATATTGAAAAGCGCCAAATCTCACTAGGAAGGAATTTATTTCCTTAGGAATATATTTCACTAATTATATTTTCTTTATTAGATGTTTCCTTCTTTTTCTTATTTTGGAGGGATTCCTAATTGATTTCTTTTCATTATTATATATATGTAGTGAGCTGTAATGCATGGAAAAAGCTGGAAATAAAACTTTCCAAAATTTCTAAATGGTATCAGAGCTAAGAAATATTTCATACACATTTCAGGTTTCCGCCTCCTTCGTCCTCTGAAAGCTTCGAAGTCGAAGAAGTGTTGGAGCGACCTCTAAGTCTCAAACAAAGCTTCTTCTTCACCGATGAAATCAACAAACCTGTAGGAATTCTAGAACGCGGTCTTCGACGCGCATGCATAGGAACTAGGGTAGTTGTTTCATCCCTTGTGTGTGCAGAAAATCGCAATGCTTTGTCGTTCGGCTATTTCACTCAATCAGAGAGTTTTGTCATTCCTCTCTTCCACTCGACCAGATCACAATCCTCTTTCAAGCGTTTCCAACAGATCAGATCATAAAAGTTCTTTCGACCAAATCGCAATCTCTGTAGAACAGTTCTGGCAAATTGAATAGCAAAACTGTCAAATAGAACTATTCCACGTACCGCCGGATCACAATCCTCTTGGATTTGCTAAAGTAGAGGTTTATACTGCTCCTAAGATCGATTAGGCTTGCAAACTCAAGGAAACTGAGAGTAGCACACCTCCCTCTCTAGTTCCTATTCACTTGCCCATCAGAGCAGTTGAACTAAGGGTCCTCCTTGCTCTAGTTCATATTTGCTTGTCCAATCGAGCTATCAAACTAATGGAACTCCTCTCACGCTCGTTTGAGCAGCAGGCCTTCACAAGTCATGCTTCACAACCTCACATGATCAAACACGATATGACCTCATAATCTTCTTCCTCGGAAGTCACCTCTAGATCTGAGTACATCTTCAGTACCTATCGTAATCTAATAACTCACCCCACCTAGTCATTAACCATAAATTATATGGCCAAAATTTTCTCAAATGGTCAAATTTCGTCTTCATGTACGGTTGCAGGAGAGGGAAAGATGGACATCTTATAAGTGAAATTTCTGCTCCAAAAGTGACACATTCTAAATATCGGGACCAGAAAATTAACGACCACTTGATTATGTAATGGTTAATAAATTTTATATCCATGAAGATTGGAGAAAACTTCATGCTTTATACGATAGACAAGGAGATATGAGAGGCTACATGTGAGACCTACTCACTGAAAACTTCTCAAAGTTATTTAATATTGAGACTAGTATACAAGATTTACAACGAGAGAAATTAAATTTTACTCAATATTTCAACACTCTGACACGTTGTTGGCCGCAACTGAACATGTATGCGATTTATTTATGAAAATACCTTGATAACTTTGTCTTGTATAGGAAAATTATTGAACAAAAAAGAACTATTGAATTCCGGGAGGTATTTACAGAATTTCAAAGTGAGAAAAGCAGAAGGAAGTTAATAACGACAAACAATCACACCACACCTTCTATTAAAGAGTTAGCATTGCACACTCAGCTTCTTTTAGAATAATAAGCCTAACAAAAAAACAACTGTGGTGTCATCATTGTAATAAACTTGGCCATGTGAAGGAAAAATATTGGAAATTATACGGAAAACTTACAAATTGTAAACCATCAAATGGAAGACGCGATAAGGGAGAACCGTGCAAATATTGTTGTCACAATCAACAACAATGCAGAGGTCAGTTCATTCACCAAGGAGCAAATTGAGGCATTGTATAAAATGTTAGGTTATGGTTATAGTTCTGGACATATACCATAATCCTCTACCGAGCAACTGACCGGCCTGTTGGCACACCAAGGTATTTTATCCCATGCTCTTATTGTTTAACGCAATAAAGTAAAACCTTAGGTAGTTGAGTCCAGAAGCTCAAATCATATGGCGGGAGATATCAATGTCTTCAAAAATTACAACTCTTGCATCAATCGCTCTACAGTTCGACAACTAACAGTTCATTCTCTTCAATAGTACAATCTGGATGGGTCAAATTGACAAAAGATCTTCAAATCTATTATGTCATCCATGTTCCAAAATTAAACGACAACTTACTCTCAGTTAGTGAACTTATTCGTGACTTAAGATGTATGACTAAATTTTATTCCAACTTTTGTGAATTTCACATAGTAGATTCGAGTAAAGTGATTAAGAGTGTTGAAATGCATTGTGGTCTATATTGCTAAAAAAAACAATCTCATAGATAGACAAGTTCAACATTTAAGTTGTATTTTTGAGTCTAGTACAAATTCTAATAATCTAATTTCTAATTCTAAGTTTGCTTTAGTTGAAAATCAAGTCATATTAAGGCATTATCATCTTGATCATCCAAATTTTGTTTATAGTAAAAAAAAATTCACATCGGTTTATTAATAAAAATTATTTTTTTATCAATGCCAACTTGCAAATATATCAACATACATATTCTAAACTACAATACAAACCCTCACATCTTTTTGTTGTAATTCACAATGATATTTCGGGCCCCTACTAAATAAAATATATAAACATGGCATATTGGTTTCTATGCTTCAAAAATGATTATACAAGAACGACTTGGACATTTCTTATGAAAGAAAAATCTGAAACTGTCACCATATTTCACTCCTTTCACTTCATAATTCTTACTCAATTCCAAAATAAAATTTAAGTGTTAAAACTAATGTTAAGAAATATTTTAATTTCATTCTTGATCCTTGTCTTTCCAAGCATGGTATCATTCATATAAATTTTTGTATTGATATATCTCAACAAAATGAGATCGTTGAGAGGAAGAACAAATATTTACTTTAAGTTGTACGTGTAATTATGATCATTAATTATCTGCCAAAATATTTTTTGGGGGAATCCATGCTCATAGCCACATATCTCATCAACACAATGCCTAGTCTCATATAATTTTGAATTCCTTGTAATGTTCTCATTGAATTCTAGCCATATGTCCGCTTTTTTTCCTCTGACTTGCCATTGAAAGTTTTTTATTGTTTTGGCTTTGTTCACAATCACCAACAATACAGCACCAAACTTGAACTCAAATCTCTCATATATATCTTCCTTAGTTACCCCTCCAACCAAAAAAGAATACAAACGCTACTCTCCAATTACTAGAAAACATATACAAGTCTATGGATGTCACATTCTTTAAGAATCGATCCTACTTTCTCAAATCTAAAATTCAAGGGGAGAACTGGAGGGAATAGCAAATTTAGGATCCTCTCCAAGACACTCAAATTGAATAAAATCTAATCACTCAAATAACTGAACCAAATCCTACCACTAAACCAGCTACAATTGAAGGACCAAATATTGTCACTAAAATTGTCTCAATTATCTCTACTCCACTTCAACTTGACAAAATTAATCAGGAACTTCATGTTTGTACTAGACAAAAAGAGACCATTGAGCATGTAGAGGACACCATGCAGAACAGGAACCGTCAAGAACCGAAACCAAGTCATCCTACATCTAATATTCATGTGGTATGGATTCTTATCTCATGATTGAAAGTGCATTGATCATCCAATCGAAAGATTTGTAGCTTATGAAAAGTTGTACCATCTTACAGGATTTTTGTGACAAATCTTAATAGTGTGCAAGTTCCCAACTCTATTCAAGAGGCTCTAAAAATTCCAGCATGAAAACAAGCTGTTGAAGAAGAAATTCATAGTCTAGAAAATAATAACACGTAGGGCTGTAAATGAGCTGAGCTTGAGCGAGCTCAGGCTTAGCTCATGTTTGGCTCGTTTGAAATAGCTCGTGTTCGAAATCGGCTCATGTTCGAAATTGGCTCGTGAACAGTGCGTTCGTGTTCGGCTCCATTTAAATATTCGTGTTTGTGTTCGGCTCGAAATTGGTTCGTAAAAATTAATTTAAAAAAATAGATGTAAAGTGTGGAATTCGAACTTGAACCAAATGTATACAAAAGAATGTATTAACCACAATACCACACGAGGTGTTATGATTTAAACTTATATATAAATATATATAATAAATTATTATATAAATAATATATGTAATATATTACTATATAAATAATTATACAATTTTTTTTTATTTCGAGCTAAAACGAGCCAAACACGAGCGAACAAAGAGTTGTTTGTGTTCGGATCGTTTACAATTCGAGCTTTAAAAATTTGTTCGTGTTCGGCTCGTTTACTTAACAAATGAGCCGAACACGAGCTGTTCACGAACAACGAGCTTTTTTGACAGCCCGAATAATACGAGCTATTATAGAGTTGCCTCATAAAAATTATTGTAGACTGCAAATAGATACATTGTTAAACATAAAGAAGATGGAAGTTTAGAGAGGTTTAAATTCAGATAAGTAGCCAAAGGCTACACACAATCATACGGGGTTGACTATCAAAAAACCTTTGTGTCAGTTGCTAAGCTCAACATTGCTCAGGTTCTACTCTCTCTTGCAGTAAACAAAGATTGGATTTATATCAACTGGATATCAAAAAAGACTTCTTGAATGGGGACCTTGATTAAGAAATCAACATGACTATACCTCTGGGTTTGGAAAATAGATCGAACATGTTGGTTTTCAAGTTGAAGAAGTCCTTATATGGCTTGAAACACTCTCCTCGTACTTAGTTTGACAAAGTTCATAAGACAGTGATTACAAACGAATATCATTAGTGCCAAGATGAACATACATTGTTTTTTAAATCCAATAATATAGGCAAAATTGATATTCACGTTATATAAGTAGATGATAATATCTTGATAGTTAATGAATGAGGAAATTATCAAACTAAAAAGAATACTTGCAACAAAATTTGAGATCAAGGACCACAAGAATCTCTGATATTTTCTGAGAATGGAGGTGGCTCGGTCCAAGAAAGGAATTGTCATATATTCCAAAAGAAGTAAATCTTATATATGTTAAGTAAAACTGGCATGCTTGAGTGAAAACCTGTTGACACACTGTTGACCTCACTTTTGGTTGAGGTTTAGTCTCTCCTCTTTAAATAGCCTAGGATCTAGCCGTAGAACTCAAAGGAGCCCTCCCTGTTAGAAATTCCAAGTTTTTTTTCGCTCGACCTGAAGTTCCGCATAGTATTTTTGACCTCTAGCACTTAGTAGGTGGGGCTAATGTGAGGAAGCTCAAGAAAAATCCCTATAAGACTGTTGGCCTTAGGATTGACTGTACGCGTTGATCTGACGTCGTCGTGCTCTTCGTCGTCCTGTTTGATTGAGCTCGAGCCGAGTTTTTGACTCGGTCCGGGTCGCGACGCGTTTTTGTCCTAATCGTCGATGAGGTTGCCTAAACAACTCCAGTTGACGAAACGGACTGCGCCGACGCGTCTGAAACGTCAATTTTGCCTAGGGGGGAAGTTCGTTTCATTCTGACGACGCGTCTAGAGAAAGATGCGTAATTTAGATATAATTATAATAATAAATAATAATATTATTATTATTATTATTATTTATAACCTAAATCTATCTCCTCCCTCCCCGCCTCATTCTCTCGATCCTGTGGGTCTGCCTCAGTCCTAGATTGGCTCGTTCGGTTGTCTGACTCGCTCCTTCGTGTCGTTGGAGGGATTTGTTCCTGCGTTCGCCTCTCGTACGCAAGACAAGTCTCGCAGACGCCCATCCCTCGTATCCTATCTTCTGCGTTCTGAGTTCGATCTTCTCTGCCGTAGATCGTATCCTCCGCGAGGATCTAATCCTCTGCCTCTCTCGATCTCTCGAGCCACATGCGATCTCTTAATCATTCTTTCTCCTTTTCTGGTCTATATGAAACTTTCGTTTGGTGTGGCGTTTCAAAAGCTGAAAATCTCTGAGGGAGGGAAAACCCTGTCATTTTCTTTTCTCACATACTTCTTTAGCTTTCTGTGTTCGGGTTGGCTTCCTCTTACTGTTGGAGGAAGAATTGAAGTTGGGGAGTGCCTTTAAAGTTTCTGTGTGTTTTCCTTTTTGCTTCAAGGAGGTACCTTCTTCCCCCGTGCCTTGCCTCTTTTTTCAGTTTTCTCTCTACCGAGCCATTGAGGATGGTTCTATTAAATAGTACAGCATGCTAGCCTAGTGTTGCACCTATATTTTGAAATATTTGTCACTTCAGCATGTGAAAAATAGAAATGTGAGCATGTTCTAGGAGTCAAATTTGATTACTTGCTTAAGATGGTGAAAGTATAGCATGTTATTAGCTTCTCTCTTTTCTTTTTGTTCAAGGCAAATTGGAAATATTAAAATGCGGCTTTGAGATAACGTTAGTTCATCTTGCAAGCATGTTAGGACATGTATCATAAAGCCTCTCATTTATTCTTACCTAACATGAGATATTGGATAATTTATTTGGCCTTTCATGCATGAGAAGGGCTTGGCTTTGACATGTCACGGTTTCTTTTTGCTCAAAACGCATGCTATGAAAAAAAATCACCTTGATTTGGAAGGTTTCTATAGTTGTTCTTGCTTGAAACATATCGTGGCCTTATATTTTGATGCTTTAAAAGCATGTGANTAAACTTATATATAAATTTATATAATATATTATTATATAAATAATATATGTAATATATTATTATATAAATAATTATATAATTTTTTTTTTATTTCGAGCTAAAATGAGCCGAACACGAGCGAACAAAGAGTTGTTTGTGTTCGACACGTTTACAATTCAAGCTTTAAAAACTTTTTCGTGTTCGACTCATTTGTTAAGTAAACGAGCCATTATAGAGTTGCCTCATAAAAATTATTGAAGACTGCAAATAGATACATTGTTGNAAGTTTTATTGAAGTTTGGTCTTTTCTGATTTTCGTTGAGGCTTTGGGGCTCCCTGCTGATTTTGAGGGGCTCGGTTTTGACCTCTGTTGGTGCTCGGTTTCATTATAAGGTGGTTGGGTGTAGATTTGCTATTATGGTTTCATTTGTTAGCCTTCAAAGTTTGGGTTTGGTCTCTACTGGAGCTCGATTCTCACCTTGGAAGGGTTGGAGGTTGGGTTCTGTTGAGACTTGGCTTTTGGTTTTTGTTGAAGCTTTGTCCTAACCGCTCTAACTTTACTTATGGACCTTGAAGGGTTCGGTTTGGCTTTGTTTGGGGGTTCGGTTTGCTGGCCTTAGCTCCTATCCGAGAGCCTGTTTTTGGTGTTTGTTTATGCCCCTGCTCAAGAGCTGTGGGAGGGTGCGGTTTTATTTGCTTCAACCCCTGTTAGGGGCTCGGTTTTGGCATTTTATGATCATTTTTGGCTTGAAAGCACGTACTGTGAAGAAATTTATTTTGATTTAGAAGAGTTTCATAGTTATTCTTGTTTGAAGCATGTGGTAGCCCTATATTTTGATATTTTGAGGGCATGAAGATGTTTTCTAGCCTTTATTGAGGCCTGGGTTTGAGCCTTAGCTGCGTCTCGATTTTACTCTGGTTGGGAGCTCGGTTTTGTCTAGTTCTGCCCCTGTCTGAGAGGTAGTTTGGGTTTGATTTTTGCTTGCCTTAGCCCCTACCCGAGAGGTAGTTTGGGTGTGGTTTTACTGACTTTAGTTCCTACCCGGAGTCTATGTTTGTGCTTTATATTTGTCCCTACTAGAAAGGCTTGGTGGTTGTCCTGAGCTGCTTCCTATCCCTACTCGTGAGACATACTGAAGGCTCCTTAATTGGATTTAGTCCTTCTTGTTGGGACTTGAACTACTTGGATGGTTGTTGGCGGATTAAATTAGTCATCTCAAAATGATGGTTATGTTTTGCACTCTCTTATGTATATCTAAGGTCCTCATGTAATTGATTTGGGTTGCATTGGTCGTGAGCCTCTTTTGACCCTGTTTCTTACCTTAGCCTTAAGCCTTTTTGTGCCTTGGGTTGCCTTGGCCGTGAGCCTCTCTTTCCTTATCCGTGAGCTTCTTATGTCTTGGGTTGCCTTGGCCGTGAGCCTCTTTTGTTCTTTGGGCTGCCTTGACTGAAAGCCTTAGTGGCTGCCTCCTCTCTTCTATTGACCCTGGTCGTGAGCATTTATTTAGTTTTATTGGAAGGTTCTATGTTCATTTGATATATGAGACTATTAGTTAATTTGGGAGTTGGGAAACCTTAATTTTGATATGGGTTTGGAAATGCTAGTGTTAGTTTCCCCTAGGTCATTTTCCTTTTGTTCTATTTATGAATTTTGGAAGATTCCCAAGTCCTATTTGGGAGAGCATTTGATTGAGGTTAAAATTAAGCCTATGGAAGATATTTTTGGAGGATTGACACCGATGTAGGGGAGGTCATTTGTGGGTTATCGTCGTGTCGGTTCAGGCCTGTTTTGACTCGTTCGAAATAGGATTAGGAAAGGACACCCTCCTTGGGTTCATCCAATTCTAATTAAAATGAGAAAATGATATCCTTTCGGATTGATTCAAGGATCTTGGGCCCTACCTCTTCAGGTCTTTTCGTTACGAGTTTTCAGGACTGATTCATCCTCCGTCTTTTCGGTGTTTTAGGTGGATCAGTGTCGCCTCTCTCTAACTTCATTTTTTTTCTGTTTTTCCTTGCTTCTTGGTTCGATTTTTGATGCTTATGTCAGATGCATAAGCGATCCACGTATAGTTTTTTGCTATAAATGAAATCATCACGCAAGGTCGCAAGTAATTCGGTTTTGTTTTGGGGCTTAGGGCGGTGATGACAAAGACACACCGGTGATAGAGCGGAATGATATTTCATCCTAGGACATAAAGACCCCCTCCAGGGACCTGGTGAATCATGGGATGTAATATCATTCACCGACATAAGACTAGCGGGAGTTGACCCGTACCTTCTTAGGTTGTTGGCGGTCCTACGCCCGACAGTGTGATAGACTCCTGGACAACTATACGTTTTCAAAACTAATAAAAACAAATTTGATAAGAACGGATACATCTTTTTCACACACACACACACACACACACACACATATATATATATATATACTTTTTTTTTTTTGCTACAAACAAAATTGATAAAACCCACTTTTGTATGCTTGAAACCTATGTGCATGCTAAAAATATAAATTTTAAATACATTTAAAAAAAAAATTGGTTCTCCACCTGTTGATTACCTGTTCGAGCCAAGAAGTACCCTCCTAAGTTAGGTTCAGTAAGACACTCTTCTAGTCGAGTGGCGGGCTTTATAAATCCGGATGAGCGAGTAGCTTTCGACAACCCTCGAGTACAAATATAGATTTGAGCCTAGCCCTATCTGAGTGCTTGCGATTCCCTCTTTTCAGACTTTTTCATATATTTTATCAAAATTTTTGGACAAAGCACTCATGGTCTTTCCTCCGAAATTTTTTCGAGGTTTTAAGGATTTTATTTGAATTGTTACTCGTGAATTTTTTCGAGCTTTTCGTCATGGATTACTCGTTGATTTTTCCCGAATTTCCATCGTGGGTTATTTATCATTCTTTCTCGAGTTTTCAGGGTGACGTTTCTTTTCTTCTTTTGCTTTCGTTTATATGATGCATTTCAGTCTGTTCTATTTGTATCGGTTGCATCAACTACACCTAAGGAACAACGGATCTCCCAGGTATACAGGTTTGTTTTGTGTTTACAACATGTTACTTTCTTACAGTCACTTTCTTGTTGTACCTTTTACCTTTTCTTTACACCGGATGTTGTACTATTCTTTTTCACTGCATAATCTATTGTTGTCCTGTGCTACACATTCTACTGTTATTCCATACACTGTACAATTTCAACATGTCTCTCATAAAATGTTTAAAGGACTACAACCATAGGGCCACCTGATTTGACATCATAACCTGACACCTTAGAAAACTTAAACTTGTCACGATAATGGGCTCGGAGCTCGCATTGTGAGTTGCACGGTCATCTTCAACAGCAGAACATGTCTACACCAGTTAAACAATTCATTTCTTAGAAGTTAAAACAACAATCCACAGGATTTCGAGATTGTTTGTTTATGCAACATAAATCCTCAACTTATCTTTAGGCATTTGTACGGCTCTACTGTATATTCTAAGCCCTAACTCGTCTTAGGATTCTGATGTTGTCATCCGTCACGACCTAAATCCTCATATCTTCCAGATTATTTGTGTGATCATTTCACATGAATGTAAACCCTAAGTAAATAAAATTGGCAGGATAAAACACTCGAATATTTCTTCCTCGAAACTAAAGTCAAACCATAGGGTAAACTGGAAAGTCACTGAGGTTATTCTTCGGAGCTGTGACATCCCCTAATTCTTCTTACTTTGGATTCTATAATAAATATTTCAAGTTTGAATCATTGCCCATTGCACACCTCTTTGTCCGATTTCGTTGAAAAGTCATATCCTTTTGACCTCTTTGAAGATAATCTTTCCTAATTTTTATCGAGAGTTTTTTTAAGTGACTTCAGTCATTTAAGATGTAATTAACTATAGGGGCTTACCTTTATAAGAAATTTTTCTGAACACAGCTTAATATAAACCTTATTTAATTATTCATATTAAATAGAGAAACTTGTCGGCAAATAAAACGGTTTCGCAGACCAAAAGAATGTCATATATTTCTTAATTTATCTGATCGAGTCTCATCCTCAAGTCTTACGTTTATCCTTCGGGGCAGATACAGGGTTTGATGTACAACGTTCTTTCGTTTAAACTATAAAAAATATGGGGTCAGTTTCATTTCATATTTTTCTAAATTAAAACGTCCTTCTGAAGTGGGCGACGGGACTTCGATTCCGGTGACCGACAGCTTCTTACGGGCAATACCCCTAACCAAAATAATGTCGACACACACTTATAGATTTCAACAACATGTTGAACAGAAGTGAGGAAAGTAATCCAATTGACAAATGAATATATCAAAGACTTGTGAGCAAACAACTTCTCTATCACACACAAAACCTAATATTGCATACATAGTCAGTGTATTAATTAAGTACATGAATAATCCAAACGAGGACATTTAAAAGCGAGGAATATAATCCTAAGGTAATTGAACATGACCCTTGGATATGATTTGCTCTTTACAGATCCAAAAATTGCAAAATTGAGATATATATAGAAGCTAGCTAGGCAGAGAAGGTAACTAATAGAAACTTAACCACTGGAAATTGTTCATAGGTTGGGCAATCTCGTCACATGGAGAAGTAAAAAGCAATTTGTTATCTCTTTGAATAGTACAGAATCTAAATATTATGCTCTTGCAGTAGGAATATGTAAAAGAATGTGGATTTAAAGGCCATTAAGAGAACTTAGGGTTGAGATAAGATGTTCAGTGATGGCCACACAATTATTACAACAACAACAACAACAAAGCCTTAATCATACTACATGGAGTCGGCTACATGAATCCTTCGAAACAACAACAACAACAAAGCCTTAATCCCACTACGTGGGGTCGGCTACATGAATCCTTTTTCACAACAACAACAACAAAGCCTTAAGCCCACTACGTGGGGTCGGCCACATGAATCCTTTTTCTCTAACAACAACAAAGCCTTAATCCCACTACGTGGGGTCGGCCACATGAATCCTTTTTCTCCATGCGTCCTATTTAGTGTCATATTTTCATTTAGTTCTAATAAATTAAGATCATTTTTTATACAATCAGCTCAAGTCTTCCTAAGTTTACCTCTAACTTTCTTAACACAAGTCGAATCTAAAACATCTACTCTCCTAATTGGATCATCAGATGGTTGACGCTTGATGTGACCAAACCATCTAAGACGACTTTCTCTAATTTTGTCTGTCACAAGAGCTACACCAACCCTATCACGGATTTATTAATTTCGCATTTTGTCTCTAAGTGTAAAGCCACTCATCCACCTAATCATTCTCATCTCGGCAAGACTTAACTTTATTATGCTTCTCTTTTAATGGCCAAGCATTTATTAGTATAACTAAAAATCCTTTGAATCATGACGGAATAAAATAGATTGAGATTGACCAACACTTGATCTTAAAAAAGATAAATAATTAAATTATTCAGCTCAGCTATATTCCTACACTCCTACACGACTTCAGACTGTTGATATTCTCACCAAAGCACTACCAAGGATCAATCATGATGAATTGAAGTTCAAGCTTGGTTTGCACAATATATACAAACCCAGCTTAAGGGAGAGTATTGGAAAATATCAATCCGCATTAGAAAAGAATTTATCCCTTTTTATAAAATATATCTCACCAATATTATTTCCTTTATTAGATGTTTCTTTTTTTTTCTTTTTATTATTTTGGAGGATTCCTATTTGATTTCCTTTCATTATTATATATATGTAGCAAGGAGTAATGCATGGAGAGTACTAAAAATAAAATTCTTTTTAGAATTTCTACATATATTACTATGATCAACAAATAGTAAACCAAAACAGTAAAAAAAAAGAAGACTTAACTATCGTAGCAAAATTTCAGTAAGAGAATGGTTTACAAATCAAAATGTATCCATTAGAGGGCTTATTAAATGCCAAATTATTAGAAAGGACAAGGGTCGAACCTAACATAGAGGTTGTTTGGAAAAAATTATGTTCGCAATAGGTCAGAAAATGATAATTCATAAACCCCAACTCAAAAAACTGGGATAAGGTTAATGATGATAACATATATGAGACCTCAATCATTTGACAATAAGGTAATGTGGCTTTCCATGACAGTTTAAGCAAGAAAAAGCTTGGCAGTTTAACCAAGAAAAGGCTTCAATGATAACATTGGATATCAAGGCTCACAAGGATAAATCAACCTAGTAAAGCTCAAGGGCTACAATGGAGTATATTCCATTACCTCAAGAATTTCCGTTGGAGGAAACAACTTGAATACTCTGAAAAGCACAAAGTTAGCAACATGGCATAGTTTAGGCTTTGTATTCCACTCCCGAACATACTCAAGAAGAACACGAAGTTCATCCTTCCCAAGATTGCAGAGAGATTTCTCAAGGGTATCTGCGGCATCTCTCCTACACAATCAATGAAATGGAAACTAAAAAGAAAAAAGCAGCAAAATAATATCAAAATAAATAATTACTACAAACCTGCATAGTTGAGAGAACAATTCAAAAAGTTTATGTGGTCTTCTCATCTCAAATGCAAGTCGAATTGCCTTGGCATAATCAGCATCTGAGATGGCATTTTCGAGTTCTTGGCCTCTAAGAATTGCTTCCTCCTGTATAGACAGCACAAACAAAAACAGAGCTTACTAAAGAAAAAAATTAAACATAGCCAATAAAGGGTGAGTGGCGGAACAAAATAGAACTCCGAGAAAAGCATAGAAAGTTTCAGCCAATAAGAAAAATGTTGCAAGCAAAGGAAAAATCCAACATAAAAAACATCTCAAAAAGGTGGAGACAGACAACTGCAGATGACAAAAGAAATATTGAAATATGAGAAGAATGTTCCAGCAAAAGAAAACATTGGCTCCGAAAGCAAAATTTTTACACTTAGCTAAAGATAATTAATCGGACTTTAGCATTAAATATGGGCTTGCAATAAACCATTCATATTCAAGGAGAAGAGGCGTAGTCATATAATATTATTGAAGAATATAACATTAAATACGCATCAACAAATATGCAGCTATGTAGTATCAGTGTAGCAATATCTTAGAAATTTAATGTGCATTTTGCTGAATCATGGCATCAACATATTGATAACGGCACTTACTTCCCTTCGGAAACTCTCCTCCTTATCGGAAGCAGTACTGTCATACCATAGATTAATAACTGCATCCTCTCCGCCAGTGGCAAACATTTCTGACTTCCTGCCAATAGCCAATGCCCAAATCTGCAGATTGAAGGGGAAGAAAAAAGAATTTTGTTCAAGACAACCACTACATCCAAAAATATGGATATCATTGTGACCTACAAATCAGATGAAAAAATTCTTTACAGTGCAAATTCATTAAGCTATTCATATGCTCTAGTTTGCAAAAAGATAATGTTGTGTCATAGCTTTACGCAAGGGTAAAGGTTTATCCAAGACAACGATCTGTTACGATCTAAAACAATTGGCATTTTTATTTTTTATCATTATATCAGTAAGGCAATATTTGAAAATATTTCAGAAATCAGCATTCTAGATATTCAAAAATAAGAATATTCTCACAAATGTAATATCACAGACACAATAGTCAGGAAACGCACACGCAGCCATGATCCAATATAATGAAGTAGCTCTAAATACAGAATATAGTTAATAAAAGGTAATCTTACAAGTACAACAACAGCAAAGCCTTAATCCCACTACGCGGCGAAAAGGTAAACTTACAAGTGAATGAAAAAAAATCAGACGATGAAAGAATTATAAAACTAACACACTGCGCACAAATATTTGCATAAAATAGAGATTAACACTCAACTTAATTGGCAGCATTAAAAGAAAATAAGAAAATTTGCCTACCCTTTCGTCGTGCTGATCATAAGTAGCAATACACTCATTTGACTTAATTGTCCACAACTTCACCAAGCCATCAAAACCTACAAAGCAACACAACAAACTACTAAATAGAAGCAAAGGTTTATCAGGAAATTAGCGGATAATAGTCTAGTACCACAAGAAACAAATTGTGTTCCACGTGTAAGGAACAAAGCACGAGAAACTCCAGCAGTATGGCCTTCAAATGTTTTCAAACATGAACCATCAGAAATCGCCCAAATTTTAATGGTCCTATCACCAGAAGACGTCATAACACATTGATCAACTGGAGAAAATGCTACAGAAAAGATTCCTCTCTTATGCCCCTTCAAGACCATCACAGATATAAGCTCGGGAAGCCTCCATATACAAGCAGTACGATCCTAAGAAAAACAGAATAAAATTTACACTTTAAAACGAAACTAAAGCAGTTACTGAAAGATGGCATGAAGCACATCAATGTGCTAACCTCGGAGCCACTACAAACAAGATTGTCAATTGGTGAGATGGCAAGACAGTTTATGTCCTTGTCATGTGCCGCAACAACAGCTTTTGATTTAAGAGTAATATCTTGGTCAACGTCTTCAGAAACACCATCAAAGCTCCACACTTTAATAGTACGATCACTGCAACACAAACAAAAAAATTTTCTAAGAAGCAATCCAGGCTTCCATCAGTAAATAGGTAATAGACTAGACCACAGAAGCAAAAGCCATGATTTCACTTCATAGAGTCATAGTGCAAACACATGATATGAGCATGATTTAGCATTAAAGCCTGGAATCACAAAGAAATAGCTAAATCCAAATGCAGTTACCAACCTCCTTATCTGTTTTCCTTTTTTAAAATATCCGCAAGTATTTTAAGGACTTAAGCAATTTAATTGTTTAAATTATAGTAGCTTGTTCTTCAGGTACTTGAGATATCCTATCGCAAGATTTTATAACTTTAAACATATTAAAACTTTAAATTTCGGATATTTCTTCTAATGCAATTTAATGTGATGATTCTCATTTTTAAACCTTCCAATGGAGCCTCATTTTGCTAAGAAAAGCACATATGGAAACCTAAAGTTTAGGGAGTTGGGCAGCTAATTGCCTTGAGGACAATGCCAATCACTTTGGATGACGCAGTTTTAAAACATGAGCATTATATCTCAGGTTTTTAGAATGTCAGAACCAATACAACTATGATAGCACATAAATTTTAATTATAAAGCAATGCCAAATTAAGTGATATCTGTAATGCCTCATCTTGAATGACGTAAACATTTTTACACAGCCTGAAAATTGAGGCATGCCACATAAAGTGTGTGTGTGCGTACATATATTGCCTCGGAAAATCCCAAAATTGGCAAAAATATGTTGTATAATTGTTTCTCAAGTTCAATAATGATAGAACATATATAAACTGTATATTTTAACTTCACAGTTATGTCAAACTATGTCATAAAGCTCACTTCCAGAGTTCAAAATACACGAGCATTTTTTTACTTGGGAAGATATTATAGGCAAGCTATAATAATTCCCCTATAAATTCAAATCACGCAAAATTAAGCAGCATAAATGCTATTTTTATAGTACACACTTCCTATCTCAAATTCTAAAATGTCCAAACAAATAAAGTTGCTATAACATGGGAAATTTAACTATACATTAATCACAAACTATGCAATAAGCATTATATACTTTGCCTGTTGCAGAGATGGTATTTCTTGAAAACAACAAATCAGATACATTAGAACTTCTCAGAGCATTTAAAGTTTAAAATTTACGTCATTAAAATTCTATAAAGCAGGGATATGTAAAAATACTTGAAATCCAACATGACAATTGTAAAAAGCAGCAAAATTTTTTATAACAGAAAAAAACATATTTGGAACAGAATATCACTTTAAAGACGTATGACAGATACACAGCTGCCGAAAGAATATCATGATTTTTTCCTCTCATTTCTCTTCACAATTGAGAAAAGGGAGTTAGTAACCTACTTGTATTAGGGAAAACACTATTCAGAATTGAGTTAAGAAAAAGCACTTAAACATTATTACACATTAAAGAAATATTCTTCACATAGCTCACCCACTACCGCTAACAAAAAAGTTTTTCCACTTATTTGAAAAGACAACAGCTCCAACATCTCCCATATGACCCTTGCCAATTCCCACGCAGCATCTTCTTTCAGCATCCCAGAGCCTGACCTAACAGAACACAAAACCATCCATCCAAAATTAGAAAAAGGCAATGAATGAACAGAAATACTTGAGGCATCCAAAATTCTCCTCTGTATTGAGTTCTTTTTCTCTCTTCAGATATAATCGTATGACAATTAATTTTTCTATAATTAAGCAATGGTAAATGCCTCTTGTTAAGTTTCAACAAAAGGGAGTATAACAAAACCATCATAAAGATTGGCTCCAGAGGCCTATTTGAATTCCAGTTGAAACAACACATTTCAATGCCAAGGAAAGTGAAATAACAAGCCACATAACCTTGGTGCTGGACCATCAAACTGTTTCCACTCATTCATAGAAATAATGAATAGAAGCATGCCAAAAACTGCCATAAGGCCAAGCTAACCAAGATCAAGTGATCCAAGGGAGGATAATTTTAAGAGCCAGAAATGCTCCCCATTCAGATCGACATCTGGAAAACTACACCTCCGTTTGAAACAACTATCATTTTACTTCATTCTATACATCTAGGACAGAGGGAGAGAAAAAAATACAAGGTTTAGGTCTTTGGAGAATTTAGATGAACCCTTTCCAGTTAAAACCTAAACCGGGAAAGAAAGAATGCAGTAAAAGCTCACAAAAAAAGACCATTGGGACACCTTTGTAATAGCCAGTTGGTCAATTTGGGAGAAATGAGTAGTGCTTGCTTCTGGTCTTTGGATTTCTTCTAAGAATAAAATAGTTGAAAAAATAAAAATAACTATGGTAATGTTGGCATTCTAGATAATCCCAAGCCGTTCTACCTACTATCATTTTTTTCTTTCCTATTTTGGGTTTCTGCTTGTTTTTTAATATAAATTCTTTTTAAAATAATGAGAATGGTCTAGCCATTAAGGGAGGCAGAGAATAAATTTCATATTCATCTTGTGAATGCTAACTGGCATAAGGACAAGCCGTGCTATTTAACCAAAGCATGACAAGGACGTTCATACAAATATTATGCAGCCACAATTAGTTATTAAGCACCAGAATTTTTAAAAAAAAAAGCAGTTTATCAATGAAAGTACCGTAATATTCCACCCTCATTCTAACTTAACCAGTAAAATAACCCATGAATTCTTGTTGATGTTTAAAAACAGAAATAAACACTTAAAGAGAGGCTTTGTAGAAAGAAGTGAAAAGCTTGAACAGAAGGATAATGCGAGAAGAGTGTAAATGACTACTCACATGGTGGTCTCTGCTTCCTGTTACTATAAGTGTCCTTCCAGAATTTAACTTGCATGAGTCCAAACATAATATAACCGCAGCATGGCCACTTAAGACATAAGAGCATGACTTGGATTCCAGGTCATAAACTTGCAACTATAAATAATACAGGAAAGTTGAAACCAGGTTAATTACAAAAGCCTGAATTCTATAACTCTATAAGTGCATCGATAAATATAACCAGTGATAGGGAATGAATTAATAGGAACAAAGTTGGGCAAGATACACTGGTGCACAAACACATTTTAAGCCCAAAAGATTAACTTTACGAGAGCGGGCCAACCGCTTAGTATTTCTATACCACCATGTTAGTCAACCATCCGATGAGAGACTTAACCAAAAATCTCATGCACCTTGACAACGTCAACAACAAGTGTGATTTTCAAAAATATTATATACATCAAACAAATAAACAATTGTGCCAGGACACCTCTAGAGTTATTCTATTGGTTCTTCCAATATCATAGTATCGGAAAGAAATCTGATGAAAAGCCATACATGATTTGAGAGAGAGACTGTTAAGCCAAGCTGTCTAGAATATACCATGCTACTGATTAAGTAGTACGATAAGGTGTAAATATGTAGTGTGAATCATTAACTTTAAGAGTACAAGTGAACCAGAAAACCACAAAGGAAGAAGGAAAAAGAAGATGGGTCACAACATGGGCTTTAGAAGCATAGAAAATGTTTCCTACATGAAAAAGAAAGAAAGAAGGAAAAAAAAGAAGATGGCTGTCTTCACTAGCTTTAGACGCAGTTTTTGTGGCAGCCCTTGTTGTTTGCCAGTGTTTTCTTATTACATGTGGAGAGAATTAAGAAGCCCAAGTGTTCCCTCCTCCCAACCCCCAAAAATAATCCGAAAAAAAAAAAACACAGCATAGGGGCTTGCCAATAGCTACAGTGCCTTTTAGGCCGCACTCATTAATGCCCATCAACTCCATAGGTTCAAATTAGCTACTGGACCTATAAAATGCAGTTCACTCTGAACTGTGATAGAAGTATATAAACTATCCTGGGGCCATAAAAGAATACACTCAATAAGTAAGATGGAAAAATACCTGCTCTGAATTTGTAGCCACACCAATATACTGTTCCTCATCACCTAAGAATATCATATCAAGTATCTGTTCATTATAACCAATAAGCCTTCTATACAGGATTAATTGGAATGCTCCATCGGAAGATTTTTCTGGATGGTAAAAAAGGAACTGCCCATCAGCAGTCACACAAAGCAGCCCTTGATTCAGAGGTAGTACAAGAGCTGACACGAACCCCACTCCAGAGTTAGCAGACCCAGAAGTTGCATCAGAAGATTTCTGCTTGTAAATGCAAACAGCAGAACTGTGTGCATGAGAACGAAAACATAGAATATGAGAGTCAAATAGCAAATTGGAGCGTTCCAAGACAAAATAAAATTTTTAATTCAGGCATTCGTCAGACCTCTTAGAGAAGGACCAAATACGTACAAGCCCATCTTCACCAACTGTTAAAAAATAGATAGGGTGGATAGCAACACTCTTCTCCTTATTTAGAGATATGCATTGGCTCAAACAATTTGATATCAAACTTCCACCAGGAACAACGCAAACAGTGTTAACTGTCTCAAACGAGTTATCCTTCTCCTTAATAATTATTGTTTGCCGCCGGATATACTTTTGCATGTCCCATATGGTAACAACCTATCATTGTCTTGCCATGAGTTTCTCGAAATAATCTAAACAGGCAACATAAGGAGCACAATAAACTGCATTCATTTGCGAAAATGAGCACAAAAACTGGTAGCAATTATGCATGTGCTGTTAAAAATTAAACATTGATACACTAAACCGCTCAGAAAAGACAGACAAACGAATGCTTTCCCCAGGCATACAAAAGTAGCCAAAGGATAAACACCAAAAAAGATAAAGTAGAAGCCAGAAGTATCTATAGATCAAAATTAGCTAATGGAAATAATAGAGGTTTGCTTGACATATAGTTTGGTACATAATAAGGAATGATTACATATTATTCAAAAATAAATGTATTTACGCAGAAATGCAAAACAATTACTTACAATTAACAAAAAAAAAACTGAGAATCTACATGTGGGTTAGTTTGCTAATTAGAAAAGCAAATTAAAAAATAACTAAAAAATATAGAATAAAAGATGGCCGACAGCTCAAAAATCTACAAAATTGGCTAGGCCAATCATTTGCAAACATGAATTGACGTATCAAGTAACTGCACTGTTTTTTGTACGTAAATATTTAAAAACACACAGCTTGCTATTTTGCTGCTGAAAATTCATAAAACATAGATGCAAGGCAAGCAACCTGTTTGTGAAAGATTAAAAGATAACTATGATTTTTTCTCCATTAAAATTTCATTTTTTAAATAAGAACATGTCATTAATAAAATTTTTAAAACAAGAAACAATGATATTATCACAACGACAACTAGTTTTTTCCAACATATTTTAGGAGATCCCAATATGTGCCTTTGACAAGCCTAAGAAAATGTACCAATCCATTACAAGGTGGCGTATGGCCCATGGACCAAATGCTTCATAACTTGGAGCTTCACTGTTTGCATCCAGTTATGGCAAGGCATACGACCTGTGGTATAAGTGGGCCTAAATTAATTATAAAATCTTAAATAGGTAAATCTCTTTTTTTAATAGATAAAAGTCATTTTGACATAAATTTTTGCCTTAATAGCACCTTAACCAATTAGCCTACCTCAAACATTTGCCAAGCAAAATTAGTAATCTCCTGGGACCCCATTTGTCGAAACCCCACTCGAAGCTGTTTCTTGTCTCCCTCAGCTCACTTCTTTTTACAACAGCTTATCAGCCATTGAATATAAATCATATGGTTATTGATTATGTAAATACCTTCATATGCAATGTTGCAATGCATAGTTCCAAATACCTTCATATGCATTTGAACTTGTAAATGCTCTTATTCGAACTTCAATGATATGCTACTTTATGTCAACTTTTGGTTCAAATAGAATACACAAGAAATTGATTATTATAATCCTTCTTTTTTCATATTGTGTTTGCAAAGGATTGTCAACTAACTCATTGTGCAATTCCAGTATAATTTATTTCCTTATTTGTTTTGTATGGTGTCTTAGGAAAAAAAATATTCTTGCTTATTGGGCGGCTTCAGCCAACAATTGTCCTACCTTTCTCAGATAGCTTGATTAAGAGCAATGTTGCAATGCATAGTGGAAGTGTTGGAGTTATCCAGTCTTATATCTAGACATGGGATCCATGTATTCTATTTGAGGAATAATAGAAAAAAGTATGTTCTCAATCGAATACAAGGATCCTTAGTAAATGCCTAAACTATGGATAGTGCACTTTGGTGCACCACATCAGATGACTGAGAATGTAACTGCTTTTCATAAATATAGCACATGTAAGGATAATCTCATGGTACGCATTACAAATGGGCTACTGTCAAATGTGATTGGTATTGACTACACTTGACTCCATTCTTTTAGTTCCAAATTTAAATTGCAACTTGTTTCCCATAAGAAAAACTAAAATAGATATTAATTGTGTTGATAAATTTCTCTCAAATATGCGTGTTCTTAGAAACTTGGGATTGAAAAAAATGATTTTCAATGCTAGGTTGTGTTTAGGAATTTATGCACCTCATTTTCCACTTTTACTCAAGACCTTCTACATGGCAAGTAGATTCAACTCCTAAATCTTATCCATTTCCTTGGAATATTAAATCTCACTTAATGGTTCCCTGTTGGGTTCTTCGTCCAACCAGCTAAGCCATCAAACCAATCAAGTCAGCCAAACAAACCAACCAATCCAAAATTATTCAAAGAAACCAAATGAATGCATCACAAGATTAACCGCTAAATATAATGCAATAGTTGAAAGGAAAAATAGGCACCTTTTGAAAGTTATTGGATATACTATGTTACCCTCTCATGTTCCAAAATATTTATGGGTTGAAGTTATACTCACTGCAGCTTTTCCCATCAATAGAAAGACCTTTCATGTCTAGAAATTCAACACCCCTTATTAAAAACTCATCTCTGCTATTCCCATTAAAATCTTTGGGTATGATGCCATTATTCATATAAATCAACAAGTGTCAAGCAGATTAAATACAAAATATAACATATTTCCCAAAGTTTATATAAGTGCCAAATTAGTACCCATACTGTTAATATTGGCTAAAATAATCCTACAAAGGGACTATTTTAGTACCCATTAAAAAAATTTGGGAACTACATTGATACTTTATAGACTTTTAAACTAAGATAGCCGCTACAAAAAGTCAAGGGACCATTTTGCCACTTTTCTTTTTGGAGAATCAACCTCATTCTCTCATAACTTCTATCCAAGGGAAGAATCTTATCACTCAAGAATATCAACTTTAGACGGAATTCACTAAATCTCAAACTTGTTCTAAATTGAGCCCCTTATCACTCCTATTCATCCTCATAATTCCATCCATTCCATCCCTAAAATTTCTAAAAACAATGATTAGAGAATTGCACAAGAAATAACCAAGGATATCATTTATTCAAGGAAAAAAGATGTTAAGAAAACACAAACCTGACAAGCCAAGCAAAAATCTAATCCGAGTTCAAAAACTCTTTAGACATGAGCAAGTATTGCTCATATTGATTCCATTGAACCTTCAATGATCTTCATCTCCTTATTGCTCCATGATATAAAATCTAATACCTAGTACCGATTACATTTTTGTATCTTACAAAGGACGAACAAATAGCTTTCAAACCTTTCGGAAGGTTGTGATTTTGAAAGAGATTTGAGCTCTACAAAAAAATAAAGCTTTTGAAGCAGTACATTTACCAAAGGTAAAAAGTGTAGCCAGCTATAGGTGGGATTTTTCAATTAAGCATAATGTTTGGAAAAAAACAGACGTTTAAAGCTTGATTGATTGTAAAAATACATAATCTTATAGAATTGACTATTCAAAATTTGGTCCAATTGTTAAATCAATTCGAACTTTGTTATCTTTAGTTGAGTGTCTCTATTAACAACTCCATCAACTTGAGATAAAGAATGCATTAATCAATGGCAATTGGTAACTAAGAAGGGAAAGTGTATATGAATATTCCTCCTAAACTTTCAATTGAAGACAAAAAAAATTGCCAAATTTACATCATGCAAACTTCAAAAATCCAAATATGATCTCAAAAGATCTCCATGTGCATGGTTTAAGAGATCAGCAAAGGTTTCAAAGAAGAATGAATTAAATCAATGCTAAGTAGACCACACCATGTTTGCCAAAATCTCTCCAAAAGAAAAGCTAGAAATTCTCACTGTCTACGTAGATAACATTGTTCTTACTTAAAAAAATGAGAAGATTAATAACGTGAAAAATCTATTGGCAGTATAATATTAAATTAAAGACTTTGGCCATGTTAAATACTTCTTTAGCATGAAAGTAGTCTAAACAGTGGAAGCCATACTTGTTTGTCAAAGGAAACTTATTTCAGGCTTATGAAAGGAAAAATGAATATTTGGCAGCAAACTTGTTAATAGGGCTGTCAAAAAAGCTCGTCGTTCGTGAATAGCTCATATTCTGCTCGTTTAATAGTTCATGTTTGATTCGTTCATTAAGCAAGTGAGCCAAATACAAATAATTTTTTTAGCTCAATTTATGAATGAGTTGAAAATAAATAAAAGTTTTTTCATTCATGTTTGTCTCATTTTGGCTCGAAATAATTAAAAAATTAAATAATAATATTTATTTTTATTTTTTATATTAATTTTTTATGAGTATCTAAAAATTGCTAAATTTTTATTATTACCAAAAAAACTTGGTGGCATAATTATAAAAAAAAATATAAATTTAAGAGTTAGATTTGTAAACACATAGAGTTTAGGTGGCATGTATGTAAATGTGCTTTTTTTGTAAATGTAAATGTGTTTGACTGCTTGCGCTTTCGAATAGGGGCTTACGCTTGCGCTTCCGCCTTCCGCCTTCCGCAAGCAGCACATGCTACGAGAGCAAGGGAAAGGCGGGTGGAGTGGTGGACCGCGCATTTCAGGATCTTGCTATGTAAGAAATGCTTTATATGGCAGCAATTTAGCATTTCAAAATAAAAAATAAAAAAAATTGAATTGTGCGGATGTGAAGAATCCCACATGTGTTTAGTGAAAGAAATTTATTTTTTAATTTAATAATAATAATTTCATTAATCATATGTTTTTTAATTTCATGAGTTAAATGAATTAAATTTGAGTTGAATCGAATACGAGTTTAATTCGAACAAATTGAATCAAGCTGAACACAAAGATATTATTTATAAGTTATTTCGAACATGAGTCGAACACAACAACAACAAATCTTTATCACACTAAGTGGGGTCGACTACATGAATCATTTTTCTTCACTGTGTCCTATTGAGTGTCATATTTTTATTTAATTCTAATAGATTAAGATCATTTTTATACAAAACGCCCAAGTCTTTTTAAGTCTATCTCTGTCTTTCTTAACATAACTCGAATCTAAATAATATACTCTCCTGATCGAATCATCAAATGGTCGACATTTAATGTGAACAAACTATCTAAGATGACCATCTCTAATTTTGTCCACCATTTACACCAACCCAATCACGGCTATATTTATCTCGTATTTTATCTGTAAGTGTCAAGGCACTCATCCACCTAAGCAGTTTCATCTCAACAACACTTAAACTTTGTTTTATGCTTCTCTTTTAAAGGCCAACATTCTGTGTCATAGAGCCTTGCAGCTCCCACCATCATCATATTAAATTTTTCTTTCAGTCTAAGCGGTATTTTTCTATCACACAATAGGCCAGATGCATTCTTTCATTTTAACCAACCAACTAGAATCCTGCTAATAATATCCCCATATAATCACCATCACTTTGAACAATAAATCCAAGATATCTAAAATGTTTGCATCTAATAAAGATTTGATCACCTGTAGTAACAATTCTGCTACTATAGCTACTACTAAAATTACATTCCATGTATTCAATTTTAGATCCACTCAAACGAAGGTCTTTAGACTCAAATGTAGATCTCCATGATTCAAGTATTTCATGAACTTTTTCTCTAGTCTTATCCACAAGAACGATATCAACGAAAAGCATATACCAAGGTACATCCTCCTATAAATGTCCAGTAAGAGCATCGTTAACTATAGCAAAAAGATATGGGCTTAAAGCCGACCCCTGATGTAATTCAACTGAAATAGGAAAATATTTGGTCAATCCTCCTACAATTCGAACACAAGTAACAACTCTAGTATACATATTTTTAATGACTTGAATATAAGTCATATAAACACATTTCTTCTCTAAAACTCTCCAAATGAATTATTTTGGAACCTTTCCGTATCCTTTTTCTAAATCAACAAAAATTATATATAGATTCTCCTTATTCTCTCTGTACTTCTCCATCAAACCTCTCAATAGACGTATAGCTTTCGTGGTAGCCCTACACGACATAAATCCAAACTGAATATGAGAAATATTTGCATCCCATCTTAACCTATGTTCAATTACCCTCTCTCATAATTTTAAAGTATGACACATCAACTTAATTCTTTTATAGTTTGAACACTTGTACGTCCCCTTTGTTCTTAAAAATGGGGACCAAAATACTCTTCCTCCTCTCCTCAGGCATCTTTTTAGTTCTTGAAATAATGCTAAAGAGTTTAGTTAGCCAAGAAACTCTCGAATCTCCTAAATACTTACACACTCAATTGGGATATCATCAGGTCCTACAAATTTTACATCTTTGATTTTCTTTAAAAACCCCTCAACATCTTTTTTACTAATGTGACGATAAAATAAAACGTTTTATTATTATTAATGATATTAAGATTACGAAGGTCCATCGTATTTTTAAAAACTTCATTAAAAATTTTATCAAAATAGCTCACCCACCTATGTTTAATATAGTTATTTAAAAGAAACATTTTTTTTTATTTTCATCTTTAAAAGACTTCACCAAAATTAAATGCTTAATTTTAATTTTTCTTTGCTTGGCTAAATTATACATATATTTTCACCATCTTTGGTATATAGTCTATTATAAAAATCACTAAAACAAAATTTTTAGCATCACAAAATTATGCTCTTAGACTCCATACGGGCCACCTTATATTTTTCCTAGTTTTTTAAGCTTTTACATTTAAACAAATTTTTATAACACAACTTATATTTTACCTTTTCTTGCACAATATAATTCTACCACCAACTATTTTTATTTATAAAAATTTTTCCTTTTGATTCTCCAAGTACATCTTTTGTCACTAGTTTAATGGTATACTTTATCACTCATAAAACTCGTTTCTTCATTAACATCTCAAATCTTGAAGTTTACTAATAAAAATAATTTTATTTATGTATTGTAGGTACCCTGATCAAATTCTATGACAATGTTTCCTCGCATTTTTTATTTTACAACATTTCACCTTAAAATTCAAAAATAATAATCAATGTTGAGTAATCAAATTTTCAATAGAAACGACCTTACAATCTTTACATTCTCGACGATCTTTTTTTCTTATAAAAAAATAATAAATGTGTGTTCTATTAGATCCATTCTTAAAAGTAATAATATGCTCATCTTTTTTCTTAAATAAAATATTAGCAATAACAAAATCATACGCTAAAGTAAAATTTGAATGAGTCGAACACAAACAATATTTGGGCCCACTCATGTTTGGCTCATTAAGCACTCCTACGGATCCAAAAAAAATTAGGTCTATATGGAGAAAGCCCGCCAATTAATAAAGTAAGATATCAAAAACTTGTTGGAAAATAATCCTAAAATCCAAAATAATAATCAAGAATGTCATTTATTGTACTCATTTATTTTAAAAATTATGATTACTGCGGGTTTTCAATTGACACAATGTGTAATTATAGTTTAATTTATTTTCTTATCTTTGCTATGGTGCATTAGGAAGGGAAAGCTAGGCTACTTGCTCGGCTAGTTGGACTGGTCATTGTCCTTTTCTAGGTGGCTTAATCAGGAAGTAACATCGCAATGTAGTGCACATGATTTGGTGTTGTCTCGTCCAATATCATGACCTGGGATCATTGTTTTCAATTAGACCAATAAGAAGAAAAAAAAAAGATCTGCTCAGATTTCAGATTTCGGCAACTACATCATGATTTTTTAGTAATAATGAAAATGCATTAAACCTTGCATATGCTGACAATAATTAATAAAGAGTTTTTATACTATAGTCAATGCTCCAAGACTTCGCTATTTCAAAATAACAAGCTTAGAAAAAAATAGAAGGGAGATGGCCAAATACATTATAAATCAGCCAGTGGAAATTATTTGCAGCATGAAAAAAAATTCAATTTGCCTCACCCCTCCTCTTTCTGCAACAAGCAAACTCCTTCCATCCTCAGAAATTGCCAATGAAGAAATACGTGAAGTATCACTCTCCTTAAGCACTGCAATGCGCTTCTTGCTTTCAAGATTCCAAACCAGTACACTCTCATCATCACTTCCTGAAAACAACTGAACAGAACAACAGGCATTGTTAAAGAGATCAAATTCTCATAACAAAGCAAATAAAAAATAAAAAATAGCCACTATCATACGATCCAAAATATTTCAGACAATTTTTAAATCATTCCTTGCAGTTTTTTTGCTCTGCCTTCTCTACAAATCCTAAACAAGGCGAAAAAATTTCAACACTTCCTAACCATGTCATCATCAACTACACGGTATCTTATCTAAATTATCTTCTACATTAATCCGAGCAAAAAAACTCCATGCTTTTTTTACCATTACATCATTAGTTGTCAAATGTTCTCAATCTATTTTTACCACTTTATTAAATTTTGAAGATAGATAATAAATCCATAAAAAAGTAAATTCATTCTCAACTATTCGTCACTCTGAGATTAGCACATCCATAGCAAGGCACTCATTCCCGCTCATAAAAATGGCTTCAAAATCGTTGCAATAGTATAAAAGTTTAATAGTTACACACAGACTGCGGAAGCTTTATTATATGCTAAGGATGAAAAAAATTGTAAATATCAAATATGTACAATATAACTCATCCCTTCATAATAATCATGTGGAATTAGGTGTTTCCTATTTAGAGTTGTCGTTTATTTTTGTATTATTATTGTAGTTCTTTCCTTCTGTGTTGATGGTGATTTGGTAGGTTATAATTGTGGGAATTATGCTTGCCCTAAAATCTACTCTTTATATAATGAGAGTTGTAATTTGAAGATTAAGGAATAAGAGAACTTTCTCTCTCTCTTTATCCTTTGTGGTATTAGAGACTAAACCCTAATCTCTTTTGTCATACTGGTTTCTTGTTCGAACGATTCGCCCTTTAACTTCCCTACATTTCTAGGTTTGAACACCTCTGTCGCTGCCTTCTCTAAGTTCAAATGCATATGTGCTGAGTTCGAACATCTACGACTTATCAATGCCTTTTGTAAGTTTGAATACATTCGTCAATGGGTTCGAACACCACTGAGTTTGAACGCTAACCCACATGATAGTCTCAAGTTAGCGATCGAACCAAATTGTCTCAATGTCGCTATCTTCTGCTAGTGCATGCCCCTCCTTCATATTAAAACGTCTTCACCAGTTTTTCACCTGCTTCTGTCGGACTCCTCTACCAAAATAGATCGTCTCTTTTTTCCTCTCAGTTTGTCTTCTATCGAAACTTCCTCTGAAAAGAAGTAGCTATTCAGTTGTCTTGTCATGAAACATGCAGAGGTTTAATGACAAAGTATGGATCTTATGGAATGAAATTATGTTGCTCCGCCTCGAAGGCTAGTTGTAACTCAAAGGCCAAGAGTTGTGACTCAAACTTCCCTACATTATAACTTGCTTCAATGGTCTCAATCCATGGTTATGTATATTTGTGCAAAGAGAAGAGAGGAACATCTTAAGGGAGAGGGCGCAGTTCCTGAGCTCACTGTTCCTAACCATTGCTCATAAAAGATCCAAGATCATATGCTCATGACTTGGCTGATCAATTCTATGACCAAAGAAGTTGGAGATAATTTCTTACTTCATAGGGCAGCGCGGAGGATTTGTGAAGCAGCTCGTGAGACTTATTTTAATACAGATATACCACACAATTATTTAAGATTGAGACAAAAATGCATGCGCTCCAAAAAAAAGTGTTAAGTGTTACTCAATACTTTAACACATTTAAGGGTGTAAACGAGCCAAACACGAGCGAACCCAAGCTCAACTCGTGTTCGACTCGTTATAAAATACCATTGTTTGTGTTTGGCTCGTTCAAAGAATGAATGGAATGCAAAGATAATGAGAATAAATGATAGGTTTTCAATCACAATATGATTAACTCAGTCCCTTTAGGTACCAGCTCAAAATTAAAGAAAAAACAAGCTTAGCAATAGATTGTTAGGATAACAAGATAATTTTTTATTGTACACTATGTTAAGACAATAATGATAATCAAGTACAAATTTCAAAGAGTTGGACATGAGGAAGTAGCAATTCACCGACAAGACATTAACATGAAGGTTAATATAATAGTCAAACTGGGTCATAAGAAGATAAGAAATTTTTGTTTTCTTCCTATGTAGAGCATGAGTAAATAATGCCTCAAAATCAATCATATTGTCAGAAAAAAATGCATCAAAGAATGGAAGGTTGATATCTATGGACAATTCAAGTTCATTCAAACAAAAAGAGACTGAAACAAAAAACATAAACACGTCTATGACAGTTAGTCACATCTATGTATCTTTCTTTCATGAGAAAGAAGTGTACTTAAAAAACCGTACATAACAATCAAGTAAATGTTGAACATAGTTTCTAAACTTTTTAGGCTTGTACGTTTTAATCTCAGAATTGTCTAAGTTTTCAATTTACTCCCGCAACTCACCTAATTGATCTACCACCATCTTTGTTATTTCATTGGATAAAAATTGATGAAGGAAGGTTCTCATGAAAATATTTTGGATTTATAGGGCCAATTGCACTACTGGAAACCAGTTTAAACGAATGAGTGATCCTAAACAGCCTAAAATATATTCATGTGAAGCTTTTCTCCACCACTTTCTGTCCAAAAAAAAAAAAAAACAGAGCTGAATATAGAACCAAATGATTTTAAATTCAGTGAGCTAAAAGACCGAATTTAACACCTAAAAAAATCTTGGATTGAGGGTCTGTTTGGGGCAGCTGCAGCTTATCCAGTTTATCCTGATAAGTTGCTTATCCTGATAATCTGGTGATAAGCAGCTGATCCGGATAAATTGTCTGTCTGTTTGGTTTGTGCGTTTAGAGAACAGCTGATTCTGAAAAAATGACAAATCTGCTCTTGTTCTGGATAAACTGCAAAGAAAAAAAGAAGAAATCAACAAACCCACTTACCAAATAAGGAACACTTATTGATGCCTTCGAGAGTGACGACGGCGGTGATGATGAAGACGAAGGGCAAAAGAAAAGTAAAGACATAGTGAAGTAACGTCCTAGGATGCCGAACAGGGAATCGGCTAAAACATTAGTAGCAAATACGACATAAGATGTCGAACAGGGAATCGGGTGGGATCAATGAGGCGGGAATCGGCTAATGGCGACGCGAAGAAGAACCGAGGAGACGAGAGGGAGAGGAGCGATGGAGAAGCAGCTAGGGCAACGAGATCTCACGGGGGAGAAGAAGGGCACGAGAGGGATTTTTCCTAAACGCACTTCATCGAAGCGAGACGCGGGACGCGGGATGCGGGACGCGGGATGCGGGACGCGGGATGCGGGACGCGGGATGCGGGACGCGGGGTCGATCCCGCATCTCGCTTCTCTTCAGAAATTAAGACCGGTGTTTTCAGCCCGCCCCCCAATCGCACGAACCAAAAGCTTATCCTGCGTTTTCAAAACGCCAGACGCCACAATAAGCTGCGCCAAACGCACCCTAAGATGGAAACGAATAAAAGATTTAGGGTCCATTTTGTTCACTGCTCCATACCAAACATATAATCTGCATTCAACAACATTGCAAAATCAGGTTTCATATATATCGAATTTTGATGTTTGTTTGGGGATTAAATTAAGAAAAAATATAAAAAACACACATACAAACATGCAGACATTTAGTAAAGCTCAATTTTACAGGAAACATACCAATAAATGTTTTGGATCTGGATGGAAAGCAATGCAAGTCACAACACTTTTGTGGCCTCTAAAGAGATGCGTGCAAAATCCTCCATCAACATCCCAAACACGAACAGTTGTATCTGCTCCAGCGGTAGCCAGCAACCCTCCTGAAGAATGACAAGACATGTTTGTCACTGGACCATCATGACCCTACCAAAGAAATGGAAAATTACATTAATTAAAGAGTTATGACTGTAAAAACCCTAGAGGATTACTTGTCCTTCCATGTCAAAAGAAGAAATAGCTCAAAATCATCCTCAAAATAACAAAAGAAAGTATGTTTCACCTTTGATTATAACAATATTTCATGATGTACAAAAGAACAAGAGGAAGTATGTTTCACCTTGATTATGACATTATCTCATGACGGAGAATTTCAATTTCCATAAATTCCTGGACTCCAAGCAAAACGACATGGTGTTTGGAAAAAAAAGATGACATGAAAAAAAAAACAAACAGCAATACAATATATGATAACCCTTAATAGCAAATTAGCAACAGAAAGAATTACACAAACATAGTCCAATTGAAGTATAATGGATGTAGCAAAAAATATTTAAAACATGATTTTAGCCTTCTCAAAGCATATTTCAAGAGCTCATCACAGTTAATATTCCTTCTGTCATGCCAATGCTACTTTAATATCTCTAAGACTCCTTTAAGAAGACGGCGACCACTGAGAAAACCATCAACAAAATTCAGTTTATTTTCCAGTTATTCTTTCTAAAATGAACAAAAGTAAATAAGATTATATGCCAAAAAAATATCGCGGTTGGTGAGGCAAAATTTAACATTAAAAAAAGTTTACACTCGTCAATTCTTGTGTTTGACAAATTAAATCAATAAAAATAGAACAAAGTTGTCCTTGCACCAGCCATTTTAACAGCCTGATTAGAACAGATATCCACTCGCCTCCCACCACAAAACCATTTGCTACAACCAATAATATGGATGTCACAAATTACTTCTATTGAAATTACCTTCCAAGACCGAATGCATTTGAAAGAAGAGAGGTCCCACACGCGGATCAACCTGCTGTGACTCGCCGAGAAGAGGAAACGATCGTCAGGGCTGAGGGTTAGAGCAGTAACTTCCTCTCCGTCGCCCTCGAGGGTCTCCCGCACAAGAGAATTGGTTGCTTCTATGATATTGATCTTATCATCACAAGCGCAGGCAATGATAGAGCCGTCGGAGGAAACGGTGTAGGCGCCGCCGGCGTAGAATTTCTGCAGGAACCGTGAACACCGGTAGTTCTTCTTCAGGTTTAGCGATGGAGGCGCCGTCATCGTATAGAGTGAGCCTTCGTTCCCGGGGTCGAGCGCGGATAATGGCGTGAGAGCGAGGGTTTTGGGACCTTCGAAGCCGATGGACAATTTAAGGGTTTTGTGGGTTTTCCAAGCCACTAAAACGAGATGTTCAAATTTCAAGAAGTAGACATTGAATTTGGGTTGAATAGGGCATACTGTCATTTTTTTTATTTTGAATTATAAAACAAATATTTCAATATTTCAAGAAATATTATTATTTACAAATCATGTGTCAAAATAATTTTTTTAATTATGGAGCCGATATATTTATATTTATCACAATCAAATCATTGGGAATTTGAAAATTAAAAAATATTGATCTGTCATTTTATCTTTAACTTTAATATTTGATTAATTATTTGAAAAATGGATGAAAGTGTTTGCTTGATTTATAAATAATATATTTTATGCACTGTATGTAAACGTCCATTAAATAAGTAATAGCACAATAATTTTGATATATTATTTAAAATTTTATACTAATTTATTTTCAAAATATTAAAAATAAAATATAAGGTTCACATTGTAATAATTTTTAAAATAAATTTATAATGAATAAAAATTAAATGTTGTGATAACCTAAAATCTATTGCAAAGTCCCTCCATGTTTGCCCCCAACCATCTTAGAACTTAGTTTTCTTGAGGTTCCTATTGGCTAGTATTTGTCGTGTTGGCATGAGATCCCATGATATGGTTGGCTGCTCTTATTCCCAACCCTCAAGCTACCAGTGGTTGCCGAGGAACTCTTTGCCCACAGTGTAATCATTTTTTTCCTCAAAATTCCATTTTTTGCATCCCTTGACTGGTCTTTAATACCTTTTTTCTCCATGGGAAAATCCTCATGCAAAGCCCATGTACGTATTGCTTTCATCTTATTGGCTTCTCCTTCGCATCTTCTTTTTTTCTTCTTACAGTGGACAAGTCTTATAAATCACCTCAAAAATTTTTCTCCCACGGTAAAAGAAGATTTAGAAGAGCCAGAACAATCATTTTCAAGTCGATAATGATCAACGAGACAATCGCATCGCCAACGTAAGAACCAATTGGTTCTCTTAGACCGCAAATGACTCTTTATGTTTATGGTTAAATAGACGATTCAAGTGATTCTATGTCGATTCACGGCAAATACAATTCTTACATCCACGTTTAGTACTTATCAGACGACTGTGTCATATTGCATGTCCCCAAAAGAAGTCCACTTGCTTTTCTAATATGATTGGCCCAATATAGATTTTTATTTTAGGTGGGTGTTAGAGGTTTTCACGACGCATATGAGGAATAAGTTATTTGTGAGAGTGTTTTCAGCTTTGTAATTAGACAACTTTTTTCTTTTCTACTTCAGTGGCACTCTCATCACTTTGAGTGGTATAAGTTTTACCTCAACTCTTCTCACCTACATAGAGTCATGGGATTAAAGTTTCAATCTCTTGAACTAAGAGCTATCGAGGTTCTCTTGGACGACTCGATTCATGGATTGCTTACGAGGGGATCTCCGGTTGTGTTGGGTCAACTACCATGACGATTAGGAATATGTGGGGTCATGGATAACTTAGGAAGACGAATATGTGATATTCTGACCCGATTATGATTACTTTGCCCTTCATTTGTTGTACCCACTTTGAGCCATGTCAGTTCTTTTAATGCTTCGTTATGTAGTCTCATAGGCCTCAATTGCGGATAGGCCGCCACCCATTTGGGATATGGTGATTCACCCTCTACCCTTGGCGAGATCTTAGAAACATAGTGTGGACCCTACAGGATGACTCAGTTATTTCACAAGCTCTGCTTACCGACAAGTCGCCAGTTATATGAGATCGTGAAACTCACTCGCCCGTATGGATCGACGCAAGCTTTGAAGGTATCGAGACGCTCTTGTGAGAAGACCATCATTTGTGATAACATTTATTGGTCCTTATGCAATTGTAAGTAAGATTTATTTAATCGAGAGCTTTCTTAGAAATACTATAAGATGTAATTAACCAATGAATACATCCCTTTAGGTGTTGCTCTTGACCGCATAACAAGCCACAAACTTGAATCTCTGATTTTGTGGGTTTTTTTTTTGCAGGGTTTTCATTGTGGATTTGCTTTTAAGGTATTTCCGCTCTGAAATTGTTCTGACGCATAATCTTGGGCTATCACGCCAAATTTACTTTATGAAAGTTCTTCATTGTCTTACATCTCGTCTCTTATGATTCCTTTCCTTCAAGTCATTCATATAATCCAGTAGAGGTATTTACCTTAAAAAGAAGAATTATACGAGAATAAACAATTTGACGACTCATAAAAAATAAATAAAAAAAAAGCGAAAACACAAGTTATCACCGGATCTTTAATACCACATGTTTGAAGTATTTCATTGCTAATTTTTATAACACTCGATTACTCTACATGCAAAAGACTCTATTGTTGAATAAAGTAATCCATTACTCTATATGGAAGGTTTTTCATTACTCAACAATGTTCACTAACATTGGTGAGCAAAGTGTGCCCAACGATGGTTGGCGACAACCAATGAGAGGTGGTCAACAAATACGGATACAAGAATTTATCCCTCGGTCTTCAATCCAAAACAACAATGAAAATAAACCATTTATCTTCCCCCATCTTTTTCCTTCAAGTGAAAAGAATGAGCCTCTTTATTGGCATTGAAGGAGGATCATTTTCATCATTTGACAAATAATCACCATAATACTATATTGAACGACTCATATTGATTTCCTTTATCATAAAAGTTTTTTTGATGTTCTAATTGCGTCAATGACCTTAGAAGTAGGTGATATTGAGCTTATTGGATTCCTCTCATCGAGATGTTTGATTTGTCTATAGACATATCAAATTTGTAGTTCATTTTCCACCCTAACAACCAACCAAAACCCCCAAAAGGGGATTAACGACCGATCTAAGCTTGATTTGAGTCGGATTGCAATTATTACATCGTTGGTTTTGTCTCATCTGATCGTTTTGTTTGACCTTAAGTTTATTGAAAATGAAGCTTTGAATGGTTTTTAACTTGAATCAAAATATTTTTTTACTAAAAAATGCCTCTAAATCTCCAATAAATGATAAACTTTGTTGATGACACATTACTCCTGAACATTGCATCTCAACCATTATAGAAATATTCATGTATTTGCTTTCACCCTTTTTTTATAGCAGCTAGCTTTTCTATTATGGTAGAATTAAATTTTCCGAATAAAATTATTTTTCAGATTATATAAAAAATATGAAGAAAAGAGGGATCGAAAGGTAAAAAACATATATACATAAAATGAGATTTTAGGCGGTGGTGTTTTCTGCGTCATATTTTTGTTTTGAAATATTTTTTTTTCTGATTAGCCGGGCGTGATACTCGTTTCCAAAAAAAAAAAGGGGCCATCTTTGCTGCTCTTTAAGAACCGCTTTTTGATTTCCCTAAGGTCCCATCAGTCGCTGACGTTGTCCACAGTATGCCTCTTTTAAAAGTCAAATAACACCGTGACACCAATGCGACGTTGTTTCGAGTCACCTCTCGCCGGTGGTACGCGGAAAAGGACTAGCGGTAAGCCACCCAAGCGTGACCGCATCCCTCTCCATTTTTTTCACCGGCTTCGTCCTTCCCGAGTTCATTCTTCTGCTCCGATTCTTTCCTTTATTCGCTCTTTTGCGCAGGAGGACGGAAAACCCTAATCTCTATGTTTATTCCCTGGTATGCCGTAGCTGAGGAATCATACTTCTTATTCTCGTCGGGTTGGCTTCGTTAATGCCGTTTGTTCTTGCAGGATATTGGAGATCGAGGTGGAATTGGCCTCTCTTCCCTGGATCTTGTGCAATCCATGGCGGAGTCCCGGAGATTTAGCATAGGCTACGCGCTCGCTCCCAAAAAGATACAAAGCTTCATCCAGCCCTCGCTCGTGAATCTTGCCAGGGAACGCGGANCTCTTCCCTGGATCTTGTGCAATCCATGGCGGAGTCCCGGAGATTTAGCATAGGCTACGCGCTCGCTCCCAAGAAGATACAAAGCTTCATCCAGCCCTCGCTGGTGAATCTTGCCAGGGAACGCGGGGTTGATCTCGTCCCCATCGACACCAATCGTCCCCTCTCGGTGCAGGGACCTTTCGATTGCGTGATTCATAAAATCTGTGGCGAGGATTGGCGGGAACAGCTCAAGGATTACGCCGAGAACAATCCTTTTGTTCCCATCATCGACCATCCGGATGCCATCGAGCGGCTCCATAACCGAATATCGATGCTACAGGTTGTTTCCGAGCTGGAGATACCACAGGAGAAGGAGACATTCGGGATTCCGAGCCAGATCGTTGTTTACGATTCTATGTTTCTTTCGGATTCGAGAGCCGTTGCTGCCTTGAGATTCCCTGTCATCGCGAAGCCTCTCGTGGCCGACGGTAGTGCCAAATCCCATAAAATGTCGTTGGTATACCACCGGGATGGGCTGCTGAAGCTGAAGCCTCCGCTTGTTCTCCAAGAATTTGTGAATCACGGTGGGGTCATCTTCAAGGTCTACGTCGTCGGAGATTGTGTTAAGTGCGTGAAGCGGAAGTCTCTTCCGGATGTTTCTTTGGAGAAGTTGGACGGCGCTGAGGGTTCCCTGTCGTTTTCTCAGGTATCTAACATGACAGCCCAGGACAGAACCCAGGAGGAATACTATGAAAGCATGCAACTGGAGGCTNTCCGGACGTTTCTTTGGAGAAGTTGGACGGCGCTGAGGGTTCCCTGTCGTTTTCTCAGGTATCTAACATGACGGCCCAGGACAGATCCCAGGAGGAATACTATGAAAGCATGCAACTGGAGGCCGAGTTGCCGCCCCTCAGTTTTCTCACGGATATTGCAAGGGGTCTGAGGCGAGCGATGAGATTGAATCTTTTCAATTTTGATGTCATAAGAGATTCCAATTCTGGCAACCATTACTTCGTGATTGACATAAACTACTTCCCCGGATATGCGAAGATGCCGGCTTATGAGACGATCTTGACTGATTTCTTTTGTAAAATTGTTCATAAGAAAACTAGAGATGATGACGTGAATTTTGCTGTCAGTGATGATGCCAATGAGGCCAAGCTTCGTAGGAGTAATCATTTTGGCGGCACCGAGGTTATCGAGAGCAATGGTTGAGGACTGGAGAATGCCTACAGGCTTCTGATATTCTTTTGCAATATATTGAAGAGAAGATAGCAAGAATGCTACATGAGGTTGGAGTTATCAGCCTTGACTGTTTACATAGGTTGGTTGGTTTGCGGTTATTGCTTTCTTGATGACTCCATTTGGTTTCATGAAGATAGTGCACATTCTACCATGCTGATGATAGGTAACCTTTTTTCCTGATTTTAGGTACTTTGATTGCTGGGAGTTTTGGCAGATAGAGTTTGAAGGATATGCATTACACGCCCCAATCTATTCTAATCACTGCCTACATTGCTTTTTTAGTGCATGTATTTTGTTACATTTACAGTTACCTTTTGACTGCTATGAAGGCATATGGATTGAATCAAATTTTGTTGACTGTTGCCTTGATTCAAGACGCCTTTTCTGAAAGGAAAACCATTTTCTGGACGACTTTCATTGAATTCCTGAACTATTATCGCGTAGCTGTCTTCTGCCTTTATAATTCATTTCATTTTTATAATTTGCTGAAAAACTGGCCTTTTTCTTCCTTTTAAATTTATTTCATTCTTATAATTTGCTGGCCTCTTGCTATATATCAGATCTATTAGACTATTTTGGAGCATTTCTGGTATAATTTTATTGTTGTTGCGAGATCTATAGATATACCAGTTGATGTGGTATATATATAGATCAAACTGGAGAATGATCAACAAAACGAAAAATAGAACGAAAAAAATTCACACCAGAAAATAGTAACACAGCGGAACACACAAATTTACGTGGTTCGGAAAATTGTCTGCGTCCACGGAGTTGCAGAGGATTTTACTACTCGAGGAATTTACACCAGTTGATCAACTAGACTTACAAGAGAAATCTCTCACTTCGTTGCTCTCTTTTCTTCTCTTTTGTTATTCTCTCTCTACTCCGAGATACACTGAAGAAACTCTACACCAAGATACATCGAAGAAAAAACACGTACAAGAGAAATAAACCCAATTTCCTTCTACCATAAGCCACCAAGAAGAAGCCTAGGGAGAACAATCTTCTTCTTCTTCACCGCAAAGAACTACCTATTGCACTTTCCTTCCTTCTATCCTGAGGAAGCTCGAAGAAGAACACCGTGAGTTCTTAACCCAAGGAGAGCCATCCGGAGCTTTTATCATGACCAAGAAGTAACGAAGGGATGCTTCGCTTCTCAACAGAGGAAGGCGGGAGCGGTTGACGCTTACGGTTCCCTAATCGAAGCCATGCAGGAACGGTCGCGACTGTTTTGCGATCGAAGCGGGAGCGCGGAGCTGGAGATCGCGATGTTTCGCGATCGGGTGAGCGGAAACGGGGGTCAGACCGGGCTCCACTTCTAATAAATCTCCAACTTGGAGACCGATAGATAAACTACTTCTCATTCCTCAAATTGATTTCCTCCACCATGAATTCTCTTCTGTGAATCCTCCACCTTGAATCCCCTATCTCTGCAACTCAAAGTCTTTGTCTTCACTCCAGAAAATCAACTGAAGTTGTGCACAACTTCAGTTTCTCAAGAGCAACACTCTCAGTTAACATATCAACAGACTCCACATAGCTTTGCACCTCCAAGCTATATCTTGGGTCACTCTTGTCTCTTCTTACAACTCCCACTGCATGAGCAGCATCCTGCCTCTACCGAAAGCCTTTTTTAACAAGTCTAGTCTTGTATCTCTTATTGCATCACACTCAGTCTTTACTTGGTACACCCACTTGTTATGCAATGCCTTCTTTCTTGATGAAAGTTCTGCCAGCTCTCACTTGCTCGAACTTTCATATTGCAAGATTTCTTCATAGCTCTGCGATTCTTCAACATCTGTCTGTGGAACAATAGAAATAAGTGTCTCGGCTCCACTTTTCTCTTCACTTCCATCATCTGTCTGCACTATGGCCTATGGTAGATTTTCTACCACATTCAAAGCCCTTGAATCAAATATCAAGTTTTCAACATAACTATGAACTGTCAACAGTAGTGCATCTTGTGATTCTTCAGATACTACATTTGCGCTATCATTCTCCATTTTCTTAGGATTTATGCAGCTCTTCTTTATGTGGCAAGCCTTGCCACAATTATAACAGGCTGCCTGCTTACTAAACTTTGATTTTGATCTCCCTATTCTCAAGTTTCTGTCATGTCATCTCCTTCTGAAATCAACATTCAGTGCCGAACTCAAACCCGAGACATTGCCAGAATCTTTCCTGCGAAATTTCTCAGTCAAAATCAAATCACGAATATCATTGTATTTTAATTTAGATTTACCCGCTGAACTGCTAACTGCTATTATTATGACTTCTCAATTATTTGACAATAAAACCAACAAGATCAGTGCACATATCTCATCATCAAAATCAATTTCCACAGATGATAATTGATTATTGATAGTATTGAAAACATTTAAGTGTTGAGCAACAGAAACACCTTCTGCCATCTTCAAGTTGAATAACTTCTTCATCAAGTGCACCTTATTATTCGCCGATGACTTTTCATACATACCTGATAAGATTGTCATGAGATCTGTAATCGTCATTTCCTTCACGACGATGTGTGCAACTGACCTAGATAAGGTCATTCAAATAACTCTCAGAACTTGTCGATCCAACAAATTTCATTCAGCCTCATCCTTTATTTCAGGATGAAGCTACTTCTCATAAATGTAATCCTTTATCTACATTCTCCAATAACCAAAATCTGTGCCATCAAATTTCTGGATTTCTAAATCTTTCACTTCATCTGCGGCCATCATTCATCTTCAGATCCGAACAAAGCTCTGATATTAGTTGTTGTTGCGAGATTTATAGATATATCAGTTGATGTGGTATATATATAAATCAAACAGGAGAATGATCAACGAAGCGAAAAATAGAACAAGAAAAATTCACACCAGAAAACAGTAGCACACCGAAACACAGATATACGTTGTTCGGCAAATTGTCTACGTCTACGAAATTGTAGAAGATTTTACTACTTGAGAAATTTACAACAATCAATCACTTCGACTTACAAGATGAATCTCTCACTTCGTTGCTCTCTCTCTTTTTCTCTCTCTGTTCTTCTCTCTCTACTCCGAGATACATCGAAGAAACTCTACACCGAGATACACCGAAGAAACTCTACACCGAGATACACCGAAGAAACTCTACACCGAGATACACTGAAGAAGAAACACGTGCAAGAGAAATAAACCTAATTTCTTTTCTGCCACAAGCCACCAAGAAGAAGCCTAGGGAGAACAATCTTCTTCTTCTTATTTCTTCTTCACCGCAAGGAACTATCTCTTGCACTTTTCTTCCTTCTATCCCGAGGAAGCCCGAAGAAGAACACCGTGACTTCTTAACCCAATGAGAGCCATCCAAAGCTTTTATCACGAACAAGAACGAACGAAGGGATGCTTCGCAACGCAACAGAGGAAGGCAGGAGCGGTTGGCGTTTACGGTTTGTGAATCGATGCCTGGTGGGAACGGTCACGACTGTTTCACGATCAAAGCGAGAGCGCGGAGCGGGAGATCGTGATGTTTCACGATCGGTTGAGCAGAAGCGGGGGTCGGACCGGCTCCACTTCTAACACTTATGCTGCTTATTCTCATGTTTACATCCTTTATAATTGCTTTGA
>JXCR01145115.1:53249-74889 GCA_002079205.1 Phalaenopsis hybrid cultivar | reverse complement strand
CCTTGAACATAATTTTTCATTAATTTTTATCGAGAGTATTCTTAGGTAACTTCAGTTATCTAAGATGTAATTAATNCAACGGGATTTCAATTCCGATGACCGACAGCTTCTTAACGGGCAAACCCCACACCAAAAATAGTGCCGACAATGTCCAGTAAAGTCCTCCAGATCAGAAGGTGCTACAAGAATCAATAATTTACAAAAAGGTCAAAAACCTCAGGGTCAAGGTTTCTTAGTTTGCCCGAGAACCTAGAGTTTCCATTGATGATGATGAAAACTTTTACTTCAATGATTACCTTGAGGAAGATTTCATGGATATCCATGTCATCGAGACCAGAGTCGATGCATCCATGTATGATTCTGAATTTCTCGTCTAAAAGAATGCTGTAGATGAGTTGAGTAGGGCTAATTCCTAAAACATGAGCAAATCAGCCAAATGGAGAAAATACTGGAAGAGATGGCTACTGTCATGACTACCATGGCCGCAGTTCAGGGATAGTCTCAACCACCATAGTAGACTTGCCATAAGTCAATCAACCGAAGATTATACATATCATAGATGAAGCGAGGGAAGTTGCCTCAGTGAGTAGGGATGAGAAACAAAATAAGGATTATCCATCAAGTTTCATACTGAAAAAACAATTTAAGCAAATGGTCAAGCAAGTTCGGGAGGCCTTAGCCCAATTTAAGGGTGGTATTTTGATACTTACCCGGAGGAGTTCTATGTTGTACCCTATCCTAAGGATTTTGTGTCGCCAAATTTTAAGATATTTGACAGAACTAGAAATCCCAAGCAACATATAGCACATTTTTGAGCCAATTGTAGTAATACTGGACGTAACAAAGCTTTTCTCTTTTGACAGTTTGTCAGAAACTGTCAGGGATCACTTTTAACTACCAAACGGATCAGTCAAGACGTTCACCGAGCTAGAGCAATTGTTAGTGAAGAGATTTGCCAGAGCGCAGCATCATGTGTCTATTGGATATCTCATAGTAATGAACTAAAAGTCCAACAAGACTTTAGTGGAGTACATTTTGAGGTGGAAAAACCTTAGCATGAAATGTGAACTTCAGCTACACGAACATCATGTGATTGAGATCTTACTCAAGTGCATCCATGGGCCAGTAGCTTTCATGCTCAAAGGACTCACCATTAAATCCTTCGAGAGGCTACTTAGCAAAGCCTGCAATCTTCAAAAAGAAGTCAAACATATGGATTCTCAAGAGAAAGCGAAGAAATCCAAGATGACCACGACATTTGAAATGAAGTCTAGAATAGTGGCAACAATTAATAAAGGAAAGCAGCCAATGAAGATACATGCATAAAATTCTCATCAGAATTCCTAGTCTTCATCTTGGCATGCTCAACAACAGACATGACGGTATGGCCAGTCTAGCCAGCAACTGCCTCAGGGGGGATTGTACCGAATGGAAAATATAAAGGGTTTGTCATTGACCGAACGAACAAAAATAGTTTATTCTTTCAAAGATGAAGCAGTACCCAAAATGTTTAGAAGTCTTATGAAGAAGCCTGAGTTCAGATTACCAGATCCAAAGAAACCTAAAGCGGTTGACAAAAAAGATCAACCTAATTATTGCCCGTATCAACGGATGCTTAGACACACTATAGAGGATTGTTTCGTCTTTAAGGATTGGCTCAAGAAAAATCTTCATTAAGGAAATATAAAGACCCCAAAAGAATATTTAAAAGAACTTGAAAGAGATTCTATAAATATGATTCGGCTAAGCCAATCTCTTTGATAAATCCATATTCAAAAATAGACAGATGCAATATAGTTTGGAACAAATGGTCTAAAAAAATATTGGACCAAATACAGAATGCATCAAGGCAAGCCTCTGTTTAGAGTCTTTAGCTTGCCAAGCAAGATATGAATATTTTGCCAGGAAATCCGCCACCACCAAAGAAGAAGAAGAAGAACACCCCCATGAAGACTGATGACACAGAGGGTAGGATAGAGGTTGCCTCTGCTAGATTTATTGTCTCAGATTCAAGGAAGAAAATCCTCGAACCCCCGACCTTGTGTGATTATCTTTTTGCCCCTTTGCGGTCTTATGAATATAATTATTATTATTTTGGCTATGTATTAACTATTTCTAGTGATAAGGTAATCAATTATAACCAATCTAACTATGATCTCGACTCCCAAACCGATCCTCAAATTGTACTTAAGTCTGATGAACTGTTAGCAAGACCAAAGAAGACATCGACAATACAGATTAGGACAGTGCCAGGAGTGAGGAACAAATCCTCAATTACCAAGGTGCACCAGTTGCCATCAACTTAGACCTTTCCAATAAAAAAGAAACACCAAAAGATTTTCCTACGATAGCTCAAGAAAAAGAAACTACAGAAGTGAAATTAAGGAGCGGGAAAGTATTACACCTGACATCAGGTTCAACAGATAAAGGAATGTAAATAGTAACTCAAGTAAATATCAGAGGATCATACAAAATAGATTACAACATGTTAGCTCATCTTAGGAAGTTGCCAGCCAAATTAAGCATCTATGACGCTCTAATCCTGTCAAAGGAGATAAGAGAGACTCTAGTTCAACTTTGCTTGATGCAGATATTTGCTTAGCCCAGTTGGCCAGCACATCCTTAGATGAAGTTTACCCATTGAAAGAACAGTTGGGGGTAAACTTTACAGATGAAGACTTGTTGCTTGATATTGCTGACCATAATCATCCACACTATATCTCCATTAACATCAACAAATTTGTGTTGTCCAGAGTTTTGGTAGATCCTGGAGCACCCCTTAACTTGATGAGCCTACAAACATTGGCCTATTTTGACATTGAAGCTCAAGAGCTTACAGTCGATAAAATGATGTTAAGAGGGTTCAACCAAAAAGGAGAGAGAGCCCTTGGATCAATTATATTACATATAAAAGTTGGAGAGCTAGTAACAACCGTTAAATTCCATATTATCAACGACAAGACCTCTTTCAATGCTCTGTTGGGTTGATCATGGATTCATGAACACATGGTTCCATCATCTCTACACCAGTGCATTAAGTACTACAAGGAAGTATAAGAAAATTGCATCAAGAAAGATTTACATCCATTTTTAGTTCATTAAGTTGGCATTCATGAGGATGCTACATACTATATGACTCTAAAGAAAGTTGTCTTCTCTATGGAAGTTGTGCCAAATAAAGTGGAAGATTCAGAAGAATCAAAAAGAGGAAGCCATAAAACTCCACTTCAGCGATCTTCCACCATAATTTTGTAATGAGTTGGTGAGGGTTCTTTTAGTTCGTGCACCTGAGGTTGTGGCCGGGGATGTGGACGAGGAAGAACCAGCTTGATTATTGAATTGGTCAGCTAACCATCAACATTAATCATGAAGAAAGTTCTAAAGATGAAATAATGATGACAAAAAAGAAGAAGCCACAGTACGAGATATCCTCAGAAGATGTGGAGAAAAGTGAATATGAGACAATGTATGGTCAGATAAACCACTATGTCAACGCCATCACCCTTGCTCCATTTCACCCTCAAAAATTTGAGAGTTTAGAGGTCAAGGAGGTCTGTAGCGCTAGTTCAAATCTGATCAAATTTTTAAGTGCTTCTACTTCTACTAATCTTAAAAAACATGTAAATTTGGATGAAAATCCTAATGAATTAATGGAATTAACTTTTGGTTACTTTTCACCTTGTGAACAAAAGTTAATTCAACAGGGACATTTGCCAAAATAAATACCAAAAGATAAATTATAACTTTTTGAAAAAATATGGGATTTTAAAAGTCAAACTCCTAATTTGAAAGAGGGTCTCATATTTGGTACAGTTCAACCAGCCGATGATTCAGAATTTTGCATGATTGTTCCTAGTGAATTGGAAGAGGATTGCATCGATGTGGAGGATGACTCTACTGATCAACTAATTGAAATGCCCCACCAAAATTTGAGGAAGAAATCAAGTGAATTGCTGATGAATTGAAGGAAATTAACCTCGGAATAAAAGAGCAGCCCCAACCTACATTTATAAGTTCTCTACTCAATGATGAAGAATCTTTAGAGTTGATCAAACTGTTAACAGAATTCAAAAATTTCCATGCATGGAGTTATGATGAAATGCCAAGATAGTCAGTAGAAGTTGCAGTTCATAAACTCGGGGTGGACAAAGATATGACCCTAGAAAAAAAAGCTCCAACAAGAATGCTCCTCGAATAGAGCAACAAGTCATTGCCCAGGTGAAGAAGTTAATAGATGCTAACTTTGTGCGGGAAGAGTAATATCCCACATGGTTAGCTAACATTATTTAAGTTAAGAAGAAAAATGAACAAATGTGTGTATGTTTAAACTTTAGGGATTTGAAAAAAGAATGTCCAAAGGATGAATTTCCATTGCCAATACCAGAAATGATGGTTTGTATCGCTTCAACACATGTGATTTTCTCCTTATGGATGCATCATCGGGGTACAATCAAATCAAGGTGGCTCCAAAAGATACAACACTTACAGCCTTTAGAACCCTATTGGGATTTTTTGCTACACAGTGATGCCGTTTGGGTTGAAGAATGCTGAGTAACATACAATCGAGCTATGACAAAGATTTTTTATGATCTCATTCACAACCAAGTGGACTGATACATGGATAATTTGTTCATCAAGAGGAAATAGAAAATAGACCATTTGTATGATTTAAGGATTGTGTTTGAACAATTACGACAATATGATCTTAAGTTGAATCCCTTGAAGTACACTTTCGGTGTTACCTTTGGGAAATTTCTAGGATTCATTGTTCGTTATCAGAGAACTAAGATGGACCTAGATAAGATTAAAGCTTTCTTGGAAATGCCTTTTCCCAAAACCTTGAAACAACTACGTTCCTTCTAAGGAAAGTTGGCATATCTGAGATGTTTTATTTCTAATCTCTCAGGTAGATATCAGCCCTTCTCGGCATTAGTTAAGAAGGAGGCCAAATTCATTTGGGAAGATAAATTCCAGCAAGCTTTCAAAGATGTTAAATAATATTTAATGACTCCTATTTTGGCAGCCCCTATCTTGGGAAAACCTTTAATACTTTATATCGCGACCTTAGGTGACTCTCTTGGAGCCCTCTTAGCCCAAGTCAATGACAAGGGTAATGAAAACACACTCCACTACTTGATTCACCATCTAATACAGACAAAGATAAGGTATCCGCATATTGAGAATCATTGTCTAGCTTTGATTTTCGCCGCCAAGAAGCTTAGACATTACATGCTATACTTTTGACAACATTCAACAAGTTGTACCTTTTGATGCTTCGATCTATGTTCAATCTGTAACACATATTCAAAGCAGATTAATGAAATTTCTTTAAGAATTTAGTCTGTTTCTTGAATTGCCCTTTTTCTACGATAGATCAAGAGCTCCAGAACCATGTGTTGGTTTCGAGCTATAATTAACGAAGAACAAAATAATAAAAATTATATAATAATATAAGTTCAAATAAAATACTCTTTTAAAAAATCAACCAAAAAAATTTGAATTTTGAAAATATATTTTGATAATTAAATGTGATAAAAACAATAAGAAAATAAAATAAATCTGTTGAGTTTTTCTCTCGATTTTTAGGTCTCTTACTCTTTGCTCGCGCAACACGACTATCCTTGTCTACACTAATTTTCTTCGTATCCCCGCGGAATTTCACATTCTGCACAAAATCTCACAAAGTTTCACAAATCTTTCTTCGCCAATGCCAACCTTATCACATCCCACATATCTATGAATTCAACACCACAAAATTTCTACACTGCTTTCATGTTGTTCTCGGGGTCAGTACCTAAATTCTAATTCCCTCCCTTTGAGGAATGTACCCAAATTCCATCTCTCTTTCTGAGATTGATACCTAAGTTTCACTTCTCATTTTAGAATCAATACCTAAATCTGGTTCCCTCCCTTTAAGGTTGGTACCCAGATTCGACTATCTTTCTTAAATTGATCCCTAAATTTAAATCCTCATTTCGAGATCAGTACCTAAATTCTGATTCCCTCCCTTCTCGGTCGGTACCTAAATTTCGACTCTCTTTATGAGATTGATACCTAAGTTTCAATTCTCATTTCAGGATCAGAACTTAAGTTCTAATTGCCTCCTTTCAAGGTTGGTACCTAAATTCTGACTCTATTTCTGAGATTAATACCTAAATTTCAATTCTCATTTCAGAATCAATACCTACATTATGATTCCTTCCCTTCAAGGTCGGTACCTAAATTTTGACTCTCTTTCTTAGATTCATCCCTAAATTTAAATTATCATTTTGATATCAGTACCTAAATTCTAATTCCCTCCCTTCAAGGTTGGTACCTAAATTCCGACTCCCTTTCTGAGATTGATAGCTAAATTTCAATTCTCATTTTTGGATCAGTACATAAATTCTGATTCCCTCCTTTCAAGGTAGGTACCTAAATTCTGACTCTCTTTCTGAGATTGACACCTAAATTTTCATTCCCATTTTGGGATTAGCACCTAAATTCTGATTCGCTCCTTTCGAGGTCGGTACTTAAATTCTGACTCTCTTTCTGAGTTTGATACCTAAATTTCAATTCTCATTTCGGGATCAAAACCTAAATTATGATTCCCTCATTTTGAGGTCAGTAGCTAAATTTTGACTCTCTTTCTGAGATCATTATCTAAATTTTAATTCTCATTTTTGGATCATTACCTAAATTCTGATTCCCTCATTTCAAGGTCGATGCCTAAATTCCAACTCTCTTTCTAAGATTAATACCTAAATTTCAATCCTCCTCTCGGGGTAAGTACCTACATTTTAATTTCCCCACTTCAAGGTTGGTACCTAAATTTCCATTCTCTTTTTAGGATTAATACTTAAATTTTAATTCCCATTTCAGGGTCAGTACCTAAATTCTGATTCCTTCCTTTCGAGGTTGGTACCAAAATTTCGACTCTCAATTTGGGATTGATGCTTAAATTTTAGTTCCCACCACGGGGTTAGTTCTAAATTTTTATTCCTATCTTCCAATAATACTATAATCAAAGTTAAAAGTTTGCTAGCATTGAATTGAAATTAAATCTTCATCATGACTTTCATGGTCATTTTCGGGATCCCTTTTCTTCCAATCCCAAGCAAGAATTTTGGATCCTCGATTTTGATTGAATGTTTATTTGCTAACTCCTCAAAAGAAACAATTAGCACTTGATTCAACACTTTGTTCTAGGTCTGTTGATATACAAGTCTAGGTTGATTTTGTTAAACTCATCGGTCAATGACAATACACACGGTGTGCTTGCCTGACACACCACCCCAATTGGGGGTCCATTTGTTGACCTCACTTTTGATTGAGATTTTGTTTTCCCTCTTTAGTAGCCTAAGGTCTAGACATATGACTTTCTTGTTGGCTATTCCTATAAAATAGAAAAGGAACCCTCACCTTCAGAATTCTGAACTCTTTTGTTCTCAACTTGAAGTTCCATAAACTAGTCCTAACCTCTAGCACTTAGTAGGTGGGGCCACATAGAGGAAGCTCAAGGGGAGTCCCCATAGGACTGCTTGAACTTAAGTTTAACCCTGGGTGTTGTTCTAGAGCTAGTTTACTCACTTGCGCTCACTTGCCCCCACTTTCACTCACAACCCTAAAACCCAGATTTGTTCACTTTAATCCCTTAATCTTTTGGGAAACTCATGTAGATGGTCCCCTAGACCCACTGGCCCTAGGCTATGGTTTAGCTAGGACCAGTACATAGAGGACCTAAATGAGGATTTCACTGGTTCATAGCTCATATAACATGGTTGTCGCCCCAATTCTACCAAAATATCCAACTTGTCCTTTTGGCCGTAATTTCACCCAAATTACCTAAATACTCTTGAAACCCTAAATTTGACCAAAATTCCAAAAATTACTCAAATTACCCAAATTTATTCAAATAATATATTCAAACCATTTGATACTACCCAAATTGTCCAAAACATCCCAAAAAATCCAAAATTACCAAATTACCCTCAAATTTGCCAAAATTACAAATATACCCTTGGTAGCCCAAACTTTCCTAAAACCCTCAAAATCATTTAAAATGTCCCCAAAACCAATTTGGATTCTTTAGTTGAACCTAATTTGACCAATTTGGCCACTTTGACCAAAAAGCCCCAAATTGCCTTTAAACGCCCAATTTCTCGAAATTCACCTTACATACCCATCAATTTGGCCCCAATCCTCCCCAATTTCAACTCTAAACTCAATTACATATTTCATATGATCAATTAAAACCAAATTCAAGCCTAATTGACCCATGCTTTGAGTTCAATTTTGATCCAAATTAAACCCTAAAAATTGACCCTATGGCTTAATCTCACCTAATTGAGCCATATGATCCACTCAATCGCCACAATTTGAACCCTAAACTCTTCCTAACAATCCTAAATATAAAATTGGACCTTCAATTGGCCTTTTTCAAACCACAATTTCAACCCACATTCAAAATCTCCAAATTTAACCCAAATTGGCTATGTTTCCAAATTCCACCAAATTGAATACCCTAACCCCAAATTTGACACCCAATTTATGATAAAAAATCATTATGATATTCCTCTAGACCATTTTGATCCACTAATTTGGACCTATCCTAACCTTGGCCTAACCTAAACCCAAGTCTAACCTAACACCCCAAACTGACCAAAAGCCCAAAATCCTCCAAATTGAACCTACAAACCAATTCAAAATCAATCTAAATATTTTCTAAAACTCCTCATGACAATTACCCACACCAAATTGCTCAATCAATTAAGCTCAATAGCATAGCTAGCTCAACCTAAAACCCACATCAAGCCACTTGACCCAAATCGACCCTTTCACCTAAATTGACTTAATCAAAACAAATTGGTCAACCAGGGACCCCCACAGCCACTAAGCTCCTCCTTTGGACCAGGCTTAACCACCCTAAATTCACCCAAGTGAGCTATGGACCAATGGCTCTCTAAATTAAGGGATTTCATCCCATTTTTGCGCCTTAATAAAAAATTCTCCTCCATCATGACAAACCATTGACGATTAATCATCATTCATCCTCTCTCTGGCTCACCTGACCACCTCCCTTGCTCTGGCAAGCCACCCTACCCACCAGAAAACTACAAAGCCGTGAGCCACTGATACACCTAAAGTAAATAATGTTCTTATACAAATTTTTATACCTATTTTTGAGATATTGCGCTTTAATGGAAGGTATTTGTGTGTTTTTCTTATAATTACAAGTAAAAAAGTCAAAAATATTAAAAGGAGTAAAAAAGGTTCAAATTTAGAGCAAAAATACGAAAATGGAACAAAAGTATTTTTGTGCCTAAGCGCCAAAAATGGCGCTTATGCTCCTGTGAAGTAGAGAAAGCCGCGCCTAAGCACTAGAGGCCCCGCGCTTAAGTGCTAGTGAAAGTTACTTGATGAGTTCATTTTAATGAATTTTGAAGAGACATTTTAGGCACCTACTGGCAAAAATGAGTGGTTATAACCACCAAGGATGAAAATATAATTGAAGGACTTGTGAAAAGAGGCATCCCTTATTAAATACATCAAATCAGGACATATTTTGAGGAGATACCAAGGCACTTGTTGGAAAATTATAAAAAAAGGAAGTTGAGACTTTTAAAATGGGGGACTCCAAAAAGATCTGATGAAGTTTTGAAAAGTTCTTGAAGAAGTGCATGAAGAAGCTTTTGGAGAAAATTTCAGGTACCACAAACTTATTTTCCTTTTTTTTATATTTTTAATTTTAGAGTTAAGAGTGTTCTAAGGTAGAAGAGATTCAAAGGAACTTTATGAATTTGGTGGAGGATTTGAGATAAGTTTTTATCTTTGTTTTAAACTACTTTTGGTTTTATTTGAGACCTCTTGTTTATTTGAAAATTATTTCTACTTTTGAAATAAAGTCTGGTTTTGTTTTCTCCTTAGGTTCTAAGTAGTTTTCTTTATCTTCTCCTTAAAAAGATAAGTAATTAAAGTGTTGGATGGAAATTGTGGAGAGCATTAATCTTTAATGTTCGAAGAAGAAGTTATGATTTAATTTTTGCACTTCATTTACTTCTTGATATAGCCCATCTAGATGTTAAAATTAATTCTGAGAACATGTAAGAACTGGGATGGTATTGTCTCAGCCAACAATTGGAAAGAGTTACATAAGATTGTATGAATGAGAATGTAGTTCATATGAATGAGTGGAAATAAATAAGGAAATAATCTTTGAAGGGTGTAGAGTTAGAGAACTTTAAATTGACAAGATAAAGCCCCCAACTTAGTTTTTTGTTTTAGGTTTTGATACGAGTTGTTAGCCCCAAGGTGGAGGGAACCAAGGGAACTCTAGTGTAAGAGCTAGTATCTTCCCTGCCTAACCAGTCTTCAGAACTATTCAAACTTTAAATTAGCCAATGTTCTTTATAGCATCTCTAGTAAATGTAAAGAATAATATTGCTCCTATTTGGCACAACAGAATTCCTATTCTTTTTACTGATTCACGTTAACGAGAAAGATACTTTGTATTCAGTGCTTTTCTTTTACATAAACTCAAGTTATCTTTAGTAATTTTTTATTTCATTTTCAAACATTCAAAATACTAAAATGATTTGAATTACATTCATGTTATAAAAATTATACTTTAAGTATTTGTCTTTTTAAAGAATAAAGTTTGTTACTTAAATTATTGCATACTGTGAACAATCCATGTGGTTTCGATATTTAGGGCTTAATCAAAAAGTTCTATATTACTTGATAATGATGTGTATACTTACGTATTATCCCAATATATATTAAATTAAAAAGTTAAATTTTTATTTTTTCCAAGATCAAGTTTTTGGTACTGTTGGAAAGTAAGGAAAGATAAGTAAAATATATAATCAAATACATTGTTATACTGTTGCATATAAACAACCGAGATCAAGTTTTTGGCATTGTTGATGGGGATTGATTGAAATTAAATTTCTACTTTATAAAGTCTTATTTAAAATTTAAGATTTATTGTAGGAATTATAGTAATTTATTTATAAAGTATTTTTGTGTGTTTTATTTTATTTTATTTTATTGTTAGTGTATTGTTGAGCTCACTTTTGGTTGAGGTTTAGTTTTCCTTCTTCAGTAGCCTTGGGTCTAGTCATAGGACTTTCCTTTTGACTATTCCTAGAAAACTAGAAAAGGCCATTAAGAATTTTAAACTCTTACTTCCTTAACTTGAAGTTCCAGATGTTGGTCCTAACCTCTAGCACTTAATAGGTGGGTTCAGTGTGGAGGATATCAAGCAGAGTCCCCATAAGACTGCTTAACGTTAGAGTTGACCGTGGGTGTTGTTCTAGAGCTAGTTCACTCACTTGCACTCACTATCACCTCGATCCACTCACAACTCTAAACTCAAAATTGTTGACTTTGATCCCTTGATCTTTTGGGAGACTCATGTAGATGGTCCCCTGGACCCACTGGCCCTAGGCTAGGATTTAACTAAGACCAGTGCATAGAGGACCCATATGGTCCATAGCTCAAATAAGGTGGTTGGCACCCCAATTCCACCAAAATATCCAACTTGGCCTTTTGCCCCTAAAACCACCGAAACTACCTAAATGCCCTTGAAACCCTAAATTTGATCAAAATTCCCAAATTCATCCACAATACCAAAAATTCTTCAAAAATCATTTAAAAACATTTCAAAATACTTAAATTGTCCAAATCCACCAAAAAATTCCAAAATTACCAAAATACCCTCAAATTTGCCAAAATAACAAAAATACCATTGGCACCCCAAACTTTCCCAAAACATCCAAAATCACTTCAAATGTCTCCAAATCCAATTTGGACCCTTCAATTGAGCCCAATTTGACCAATTTGACCAAACCCCCAAATTGCCTTAAAAGACCAATTTACCCAAATTCACTTCAAATGTCTATCAATTTAGCCACAACTCCCGTCAATTTCAGTCCTTAACTCAAATTAAACCTTTGTATGATCAATACAAACCAAATCCAAGCCTAATTGACCCATGTTTTTAGCTCAATTTTGATCCAAATCAAAAACCCTAATTTTAACCCTATAACTTGATCTCACCTAATTGAACCATATGATCCATTAAATTGCCTCATTTTGAATCTTAAACTTTCATAACAATCTTGCACATCAAATTGGACCTACAATTGGCCTTGGTCAAGCCTCAATTTCACTCAACTTCAACCAAAATTCAAAATTCCCAAATTTGCCTCGAAATGTCTATCTCCATATTCCATAAAATAGAATGCACTAACCCCAAAATGGGCACCCAATTGATGTTGTTAACTCTTCATGAAATTCTTATAGACCACTTTGAACCATTAATTTGGACCTGGCCCAACCTTAGCTCAACTTAGACCCAAGTCTGACCCAACACCCCTAAATTGACAAAATGCCCAAAATCCTTCAAATTGAACCTCCAAACCAAATCAAAATCACTCCAAATCTTTTATAAACCACATATAACAATCATATACACAATGTTGATTAATCAATTGAGCTCAATATCATGGCTAGCCTAACCCAGACCCAACTTCTAGCCATTTTGATCCAAATTAAACCCATGCACCAAAATTGACTTAGCCTTGCATAAGCCACCAAATTAATGACACCACAACCACCAAATACACCCTATGAACCAGGCTAAACCCACTTAAACTAGCCAAGATGAGCTATGGACCAATGATCCCTTGATTTAAGGGATCTCACCCCATATTTAGCCTAAAATAAAATATCATGGCCATCATCACTTACCCTTAGGAGTTAACCATCATTAAGCACCCTCTGGCCTCCCTGAGCCAAGAAGTGATCATATNATTCTGACCCAAATTAAACCCATGCACCAAAATTGACTTAGCCTTGCATAAGCCACCAAATTAATGACACCATAACCACCAAATACACCCTATGAACCAGACTAAACCCACTTAAACTAGCCAAGATGAGCTATCAACCAATGTTCCTTTGATTTAAGGGATTTCACCCCATATTTAGCCTAAACTAAAATATCATGGCCATCATCACTTACCCTTAGGAGTTAACCATCATTAAGCAGCCTCTGGCCTCCCTAAGCCAAGAAGTGACCATACCCTGGCCAGCCACCTTCTCAGCCACAGGAAACAACCAACCCAAGGGAGGCCCAAGTGGCCAAAACCCAAAATTTAACCTTCCTGACTTGGTTCACTCCCATTGGTCATTAGAGCCTTTCTTCCCTCCGCCTCAACAAGCTTTAGCACCCAATTCCAAGCCCTGAGCTCCACCGGACAGCCATGGCTATAAATGGAGCTCTCCACAACCAAGGAAGAGAGTGCTAGGAACCTTAAGGAAACTTTTCAAAAATCTCACAAGAGATTCTCCAAACCATCACATGTGCAATCGCCTTGATTTCAGACTCTGATAGCCACCCCTTAGAGCCAATTTCTCCACTGAAATTTTCCCTAAAGCTAAGATAGATCTCTCCACTCCACCACAGTGCACCAAAATTTAATTAATTGTGCACACACCATCCCCAAAATGAAAGATGCTGATTCCCCATAAAAACCCCATCTGAAATAGCCTCTAGCGCAGCTCTTGACCAACACCTGAAATACACCTTGGTCAAAATCACACCTAGATAATTCATCAGGGCTTGAGAATTTATTTGGAGGTTCATTGGGTCCAATTGAAGCTACCAAAACCATCTGATTGAGGCCTCCGCTCTTCGACAAAGTTATTGAACTTAAACCCTAATCCGAGCTTATTTTGATTCTCTATTTGTAATAACTTGATTTCATACATGTTTAATCATATAGATGTGTTCATCTTGAGTATATGAAGATTTACAAACAAACCCCATACAATTTGGTTGGGTCTAGGTGAAGATCTTAAGGTTTTATTGAGGACGACTTAGAGTTAGGTCACTTAGGGACGATAATGGAGAGCCGTCCGATCGCCCATGTATCCAAAAATGGAGGAGATTACGAGTATATGGTATGGAAATTGCAGGCTATGTGGCAGATGAGGTGGATGGCAGCATCAAATGGGAGTGTACCGCATGAGAATTTGGAGCCCCCGTAGGTTGAGTTGGCGTCGCCCTAGATAAATATAAAATAGTGATTTTTGAATTATTTTGAATGCTTAAACTTAAAAAATCCATATCCTTCTCTAGAAAAATCATAAAAATAAAAGAAAAATAAACTGTTGCTCAAAAGTAATTAGGACTAAAAGTAAAAATTATTTTCTCAAAAGTAATTAGGACTAAAAAGGAAAATAATTAGGACTAAAAGTAAAAATTATTTTCTTATTTTTAGATTTTTAATGAATTAAATTCCCTCTGTGGTATTTCAATTCTCCATGACTAAATATTACTCACCATGGCTTGAAATTTTGATGGTTCATTCCTCATGATAGAGGCCATGTCTTCTAATTTTTCCAAGGTCCGAGGACATCTCTATGCTTCTAGCACTAATTTTCAAGCTAAGATAACCATTTTAACTATTTTAATTATATAAATCAAAACATCATTTGATAAATTATGGGAATAATTTTAGTAGGTTTCCTGTCGTCAGAGAAGTTTAGGAAACATATCATGGTGCTTTGAATTATCCTATAAATTTCTATACTTAATTAAATATAAATATATTATGTGAATTTTGGTAAATTATGTGCTTATCAAGAATTGGCAAAATCAATTCCACATTGTTCACAAAAAGTCATGTTTACTCACTGTAAAAATTTAAAATTATTTGATTAAGTTCAGATATTAAAGTTGATTTTCTATGGAACCTTATATTTTTGTACAAAAATAATTGTATTAAATGAAATAAACTTGCAAAAATTATGAAAAGTGGTTTTTTGAGTTCCTTGTGATTAGAGGGACCTAGGAAAAATAAAAATTATTTTCTAGAAAACACTTAATTTTCAAGCCTTATTTTTAATTTTAAAATTATTAAAAATAATTTAAAAACCCCAAAATAGAAGCATTTCAACATATGCCTAATTGTCCTTTGATCACTTGGGACTCATTAAAATATTTTTTCTAATTTTCTTAAGTTAAAAATAAATTTTAAAAGACTTAAAAGTGGATTTTCCTTATTCTCCCATTAAAATAATTATAATAATCTAATTCAAAAAATCATGAAATTTTGTCTAAGTATTTCTCTAATATAGGGAATTCTCTAATAATTTTCTCATAAATAAAAACTTTATTTTGGAAAGACAAATAAATAAATTTCTAAAGAATCCTATTTTCTATGCTTAAATGAATAATTAAATCAAGTTAAATTTTGAAAGGTCCACATGTTCTCTAACATTATAACTAACTCATGGATATAACATTCTAAAACCTCAAAGTCATTTGAGTTGTGGTTAATGAGTTATGAGATGAGGTGCAATTAAGGTAAAATAGTCATTTTAGACTTTGCTGCCTTAATAAAAATTCAGGATTAACCAAGGGAAAAATGAATAATTTTGATCTTAATAAACATGTTTGGATGATTGAAATACAATAGGGTTAAAAGGTTGAAACTACCCTACACAACATCAACAAAATCATAACTCTCCTAATCTTCATGACTTGAAAATCAATTAAGATCAAATAATTCTTAGGTGATGGGCTTAAGCTGGAAAGATGATAATGTACTTCTTTGAAGCCCAAAATTGATGATGATGTGATCATTCAGTAAGGATACACATAACTTAAATCAAAATTTTTTATAATCAACATTTTACCTATTATGATTATTAAAGGCTTAGTATTGACCTAGGCTCGACATTTAAACTCAGTTGATTAGAATTAGAAATAGATATGATTGGTGATTAACATCTTTAAACACTACAATATTGACCTTAATTGTGGACACCACAACCTTTAAATAACTTAAAATTACCTTAGGGGCACTCACTCACATAACTCTTAAATGGAACATCAATTGATTGATCAAGTACCCTATCATGGGGATAATTAAATTGTCAGGTCTCACTGAGTAATGTGGTAGTCACACTTCAACCGCAGATGATTAATGGAACAATATGATAAGTACAAAAATGAACTCAGAATATTTCAAGAGAACTTCAAAATGGTCCAAGGTCATGCCTTCAGCATTTTGAAATCTATTGGACATTATGAAGGGTAAATTGGATTTGTCATATTTTGTTCTAAAATAATCTACTAGATCTTTTGAGACCAATAAAATCATAACTTGGGGTTTGGTAGCTAAACCTTCATCTACTTTTGCAATTTAAATTCCTTGCAAAATTATATACATGTCTTGCAAGTACTGACCTTTCGGAAGGTGGAATGAGAAGAATTGGCAAGTATGCTTTTAAATTAATGCATTTACCTTTCTGTAATTCTTGTCTTGAGCTTGTATGTTAAACAATGATGTCACCCTGCATGAAAACTAAAACTGCTAGGATAGCCATAAAACCAAAATCAAAACTAAAATTAACCAAGATAAAATTCACCACCACAACATTCAAAATATAAGCTAACTCAAAATTTAATATCAAACATCATAAAACAACAATTGCAACTAAATTACGACATGTCTATCAGATGACAGGGAATCCCTCGGAGGAGGTAACCTACGGTTGCTAACGAGACTTCCTACATTCTAAATGAAAGTACAGACTACATTAAGTTGAGTTTAGTAAATTCATTTGGACTAAGTGAATCTGATAGAATAATAGTGTCACTGGGACGAGAGAACCGTAGGATCCTAAGCGCTATCGCTCTAATCAACTTTAATATGTCCCATAACATTTAAAGAACCATATCCATAGGGACATATGATTTTACATTATAACCTGACACATTAGAAAACTTAAACTCGACACAATAAGGAGCTTAGGTAAATATGGTGAAGTCTTTTGGACTTCAGGACCGTCTGTTCAATTACCTTTGTATAGACAGATTTGGGAGGCCATTAAAGACTTTTTTAATGTTCATGTGGGGTCGGACTCCCAACAAATGTGTTGGTGGACTAGTTCTACTTGGGCTTTGTGCGTTGTAAAGTCAGTCTCGTACTGGGACTTGAACTGATCTTTTTTCCCTTTCGAGTTTGGTTTACTATTTTACAAATTAAATCAAATTGTCATGTTGCGCTTGCTCTTTAAATTTCTTTATATTAATTAAATCTTTCTACTTTCAAACTATTTTTACTATGTTTTGTAATTTCCACAAATTAAATAATTACCTACTCGGTCTACAGAGTGACCTCTGTTAATTTGTAGTGCTCGCAATAAGATTACGAGGTATTAGCCAAATAGCTAGCCCCAAAACTTTCTCTTTTTGAAGCTACTGAAATGGCGTGCCCAATGCTCACCTTTTCCAGCAACCTACAGACGAGCCGTGATGCCCGCAATGTCGCTTCCACCATCAAGTTTGGAGTTGGATTTGAATATCTCAAGGTCGTTCTTGGGAAAGCTCCGGCCATCAAACATAATATCACCACTCTAGAGGTTCAGGAACCATCCGCTGAGTTTAGCCTGAGCTACCCTCAGGATGACCCTTCTTACAAGAAGGTCAAGAATACTTCCACGACAGCACCTACCAAGCCTGTTGTTCCCATTTTTGCTAAGGGAAAAGAAGTTATGATCATTAAAGATTCGATTGAAGGATTGGTTGTCCCACCTACAGTATTTGAAATCAGATCAAGTTTGAGGACTTCACTGTTAACCCGAACTCAAAGGAGAAGCCACCGCCGGAAAGTTCGGAGGGCTACTGAAGCCTGGATTTCCAAGGAAGTACCTGTTGATGAAGTTCCTCCCCAGGATGAGTCCGGATTATCGGACACCTATCCACTTCTGCAAAGGAGTAGGTTCCATCCATTAAAGGATACTAATGGGTACGAAAGTATCCAGAAGATCGTCGCCACTTTACCGTCAATCCATGAACATGGTGGGGAGACAAAGAAGCCTGTTGTTATCATCCTAGTCAATTCATTTTTTTAGAAACTAACTCCCAAAGAAGGTTGTTCAGTTGGCAAGCTACTCAAATGAGTGGGGTGTGCTGTATCTCCTCTCTTGAAGAAAAAAATTCTAAAATACATTGGATCTACCAGACAATCAAAGAAATCAACTGAAGCTTTGTCTGCTCTCATTCCATTCTAGTTCCATTTGGAAAGTAGAATTGATACCACCATTGATACTATTGATTTTATTCACATTAGACTTATGGGCCGTCAACCAATTAAGTTGTGTCTGGGTCCGAGAATTCTACTAATTTCTAGTCACCAGGTTGTTCTTACAGTTTTGAAAGATAAGACAGAAAGGTTACCAAGTACTGTATATGGTCTGCGCCATGGGGAGCATACTTCTCTTTGACATGCCGATGTTTCTCCTAAGACACTCTGTCTCAAGAAATGACTGTCAAAGAAAAGGTATGGGTACCCAAGGTCATCATATCAATACGGTCTAATAAGCCCACAAGGCAGGATCCTGGAATAAAGCAAAGTTCTGAAGTATCTGACATTGTTGCAGCAATTGCTAGGGAGATGGATGAGTTAGTAGAGGATGTTCAGCAGAGTCCTCCAAATCTTAAGGTTCTACAAGAATCAATAATCAAAGAAAAGTTTGAAAATCTTAGGGTTAAGATTTCCGAGTTGGCCCGAGAACATGGAGTTCCATTGATGATGATGAAGAATTTGACTTCAATGATTACCTTGAGGAAGATTTCATGAATATCCATGTCATCAAAACTATAGTCACTGCATCTACGCACGACGCTCAGCTTCTCATTAAAGAGAACACCGTAGATGAGCTGCGAGGGCTGTTTTCCCAAGGGATGAGCAAATCAGCAAAATGGAGAAAAGAATGGAAGAGATGGTCGCTGCCATGACTGCCAAGGCCACACTTTAGGGATAGTCTCAACCCCCACAATTAGCCTCTTCATAAATCAATCAACTAGAGATTATACACTTCACAGATGAAAGGAGAGAAGTCACCTCAGCAAATAGAGATGATCAACCAAAGTAAGATTCTCCAGCAAGCGCCATGCAAGTAAAGGAATTTAAGCAAATGGTCGAGCAAGTTTGGGAGGCCTTAGCCCAATCTATGGTTGGTTCATTAATTTTGAAGGGTAGCCTTACCTGGAAGAGTTTGATGTCGTACCCTACCCTAAGGGTTTTGTGTTGGCAAACTTTAAGATATTTGACGGGACCAAAAATCCTTGATAGTACATAGCCATTTTTTGAGCCAATTGTGGTATTAAAGGAAGCTTTACTCTTTCAACAATTTGTCAGTAGCCTATCAGAGATCGCTTTTGATTGGTATGTCAAAGTACCCAACGGATCAGTCAAGACATTTATCAAATTAGAACATTTGTTTGTAAAAATATTTGCCGGAGTGCAGCATCATGTGTCTATTGAAGATCTCGTGGTAGAGAAACAAAAGCCCAATGAAACTTTAGTGGATTACATTTTAAGGTGGAGAAACCTTAGCATGAAATGTGAACCTCAACTATAGGAACATCATGTGATTGAGATCTTAATCAAGAGCTTCCATAAGCCAGTAGCTTTCATGCTCAAGGGACTCACCATTAAATCTCTCGAGAAGCTACTCAGCAAGGCTAGCAATCTTCAAGAAGTTAAACATAGGATTCCCATGAGAAGGCCGAGAAGTCCAGGACAACCAGAGTATTTGAAAAGAAGTCTGAAATAGTGGCAATTATTGATAAAGCAAAATATCCAATGAAGATACAATTGGACAATTCTCGGTCATCACAGCATGCTCAACAACAGATACAATAGTATCATGTGTCTATTGAAGATCTCGTGGTAGAGAAACAAAAGCCCAATGAAACTTTAGTGGATTACATTTTAAGGTGGAGAAACCTTAGCATGAAATGTGAACCTCAACTATAGGAACATCATGTGATTGAGATCTTAATCAAGAGCTTCCATGGACCAGTAGCTTTCATGCTCAAGGCACTCACCAATAAATCCCTCGAGAAGCTGCTCAGCAAGGCTAGCAATCTTCAAGAAGAAGTTAAACATAAGGATTCCCATGAGAAGGTCGAGAAGTCCAGGACAACTAGAGTATTTGAAAAGAAATCTGAAATAGTGGCAACGATTGATAAAGGAAAATATCCAATGAAGATACAAGTGGACAATCCTCGGTCATCACAGCATGCTCAACAACATATACAATAGTATGGCCAATCTAGCCAGCAATTGCATCAAGGAGGATCATACCGAACAAAAAACAACAAAATGTCCATTTTGGAATGTAGGAAAGTGGTGTACTCTATCATAGATGAAGTCATACCCAAATTGTTCAGAAGTCTGATGAAGAAGCATGAATTCAGATTACCAAATCCAAAGGAACCCGAAGAGGTTGACAAGAAGGATCAACCTAATTATTGCCCATATCATAGAATGTTCGGACACACAATAGAGGAATGTTTCACTTTGAAGGATTAGCTCGAGAAAAATCTTAAATAAGGAAATATAACGAGACCAACTACTCCAATAGTACGAATTTCTTAGGAAACAAAGTCATAGGCACGTAGGTTCAGAGCGAGACCAACTACCTGACAACGACTTTATTTATGCTTAAAAATACAAGTATTTAATACTGCTACTAGAAGATTTAATTCCTCAGCAACGACACCAAAAAATTAATAACGATTATAGATTTGATAAAGATGTATATATAAAATATTCAATAATGGTAAAGTCAGACTTATCAATGCAAGTATACGTATCGCTCAAGTAATATAAAGCTCTAATGGAGTCCTAGATATCGATCCCACAGGGAGTAATACTATAATTATCAACTAAGATTTTAGAAAAGCAATACTTAGTCTCAACAATCTAATTCAAATTGCTTATCTATCACTAATAGGCAATTAAATTAAATATGTAACTTTGATAACTCTTAAATAACTAATTATACTAATAAAGTTTCTGATGTGAAATTCAATATATAAGAAAACATCATTCTCCTTGTCAAGAATTATAGTAAATTGATAAAGTGAATCAGTTCAAATTGTGTTGTGCCAAATAGGAGCATACATATTCTTTACGCTTTGGTCAAGGCATAAATAACATTGACTAATCCTACGCTTGTTTACTGAATCTGCGACTAGGCTCAGAGGATAACGGCTCCCACTTCGGAGCTCCCACGTTCCCCCCGCCTCAGGGCTAACATATAGACTTTAGCACCCAAACGATTGGACCAAGTTGGAGATTTTAGTCTGTCACTCTAATATCTTCAATTCTACGCCCGATAATTTTATTTCCCTATTTATTTGTACCCAACTTCCAAGGGCTTTGACCTCCGTAAATCTTGGATGTAATCTTCACTTTAGTTGTAAAACTCAATATATTTTGACAAATTAATTGGCCAGATTGAAGGTAAATTAAGATCAAAGTGAAAAGATCATCACAACTTCCTTAACATTTTCATGGCTCAACCAATTCAAATCACCATTTCACAAATCTCAAGACAAAGAGAAAGACAGAGAAAACTACTCACAACTCATGGGGAAGACACAACAAAACTCGAAATTCATATATAAAAGTAAAGTCATACAAACTACAACAACAAAATAACACTTATCTCTAATTCCTCCCCAAGCAAACTCCTCGAAGTTCCTCTGAATCTCTTCCTTTCTTCACAGCACACAGAATTACTTTTCGAAGCAGGAAGGAGGAAGAAATCTCTCACTTTCCCTCCACTC
>JXCR01145115.1:42645-53003 GCA_002079205.1 Phalaenopsis hybrid cultivar | reverse complement strand
GAACACTACTTGTAAAAGATATAATCCATAAATATAAGTTCAGGAATGTATTTAGGTTTTCCCTTTAGGTAGGTCTAGTGAAGCCAATTTTTGATTAGGCATCTCCTCAAGCTTCTCCTCACTTTCATATTTTTTTCTTTCTTTTCTTTTCACTTTTTCATTTGGATTGCTTTCAATCCTATATATATATCTTTTTTCTTTTCAAGGATTGTTCTCAATCCTTTCTTTTTCCTTTTTCAAGTGAGGGTTACTATATCTGCATAGCATTTAATGATTTTGAACATCACCTTTCTTTCCCTAAATTTGAAACTCAAAGCACTCCTTTACCTTATAAAAATTTCATAGTTTTTACATCATTGAGCCCCATCTTTTCTTCTCAAATGAATTTCTAGATTCTTGGTACTTCAAAATATAATTTCCTTTACTTTAAATTGTTAATTATAGTCTTTTTCTCTTATACTAAATATCTTAATCCACAAAATTAATTTTCATTACTAAAATATTTTTTTAAATCTATCATAATATTTACATATCTACAAAATATAGTTACCTGAATTAAATTCACTACATAAAATCATATTAATAATTTTTGTAAATATTTAAATTGAGAACATCTAATAGTTAATCTTTTACTTCCCTCCCCCAAACTTAAATTTTCAATATGAAATGTTATAGGTGGAAAGAAAAATTCTAAATATAAATCATACCTCAGTATTTTAGGCATTTTCATCATTCTGAAATTTTTGCAGCCCTTCTCAAAATTTCTACTTCACCTGGCTGTAACATTAAGAGCTTTCTATACATATAAGTCATTAGAGAATTTGCTGGGTAATGAAATTTTGAAATAAGTACAAAACTAAACATTATACAAACAGAATGTTTCACTAGCACATCCACAATACTAAACAAAACAATTACAATTAAAATGAAAAAATGATATAAGAAAGCTTTTGGTTGGACCTTAGCTGATATTAAGGGAATCAGTCCTTCGATCTGTATGCACAGAATTATACTAGATGAACAATATAAACCAAGAGTTGATCCACAAAGGAGATTAAACCCATTGATTCAAGAAGTAGTTAAGAAGAAAATTTTGAAATTGTTAGACACTGGAATTACATATCCTATTTCAGATAGTGAGTGGGTAAGTCCAATTCATTGAGTTCCTAAGAAAGGAGGAGTGACTGTTGAAACAGAAGAGAATAATGAATTAATACCTATCAGACAAGTTACTGGGTGGCGTATTTGCATTGCTTATATAAAATTAAACACTGCCACTAGGAAAGTTCTCTTCCTTTTACAATTTTAGACCAAATAGTAGATAGACTTGCTGGGCACAAATATTTTTATTCTTTAGATGGATATACTGGTTACAATTATAGACTTGCTGGGCACAAATATTTTTGTTTTTTAGATGGATATACCGGTTACCATTAAATTTATTGCTCCTGAGGATCAAGAAAAGACAACATTTACTAGTCCTTTTGGAACTTTTGCTTTTAGAGTAGACTTGCTGGGCACAAATATTTTTGCTTTTTAGATGGATATACCGGTTACCATCAACTTCATATTAGACTTGCTAGGCACAAATATTTTTATTTTTTAGATGGATATACCAGCTACCATCAAATTCCTATTGTTCCTGTCAAGAAAAGACAACATTTACTAGTCCTTTTGGAACTTTTGCTTTTCGAAGAATGCCTTTTACAACATTTACTAGTCCTTTTGGAACTTTTGCTTTTTGAAGAATGCCTTTCGGATTATGTAAAGCATCTGCAACATTCCAAAGATGTATGATGTCAATACTTAGTAAGTTAATTGATGTTGGATTGGAAGTATTTATGGATAACTTCTCTGTATTTGGAACATCATTTGAAGCATGCTTAAATTATCTTGAAAAAATTTTGAAGTTATTCAAAAGAACTAATTTAGTTCTAAATTGGGAGAAATGTCAATTTATGGTTGCAAGAGGAATTTTATTAGGGCATAAAATTTTGGAAAAGGGTATGGAAGCAGACCCTGCAAAAATTCAAGTTATATCTAAACTAACACCTCCTACTAATGTAAGAGAGGTTAAGAGTTTCCTTGGACATGTTAGTTTTTACAGATGTTTTATTAAAGATTTTTCAAAAATTACTAGACCTCTATGCCAACTTTTAGAAAAGGACAAGAAATTTAAATTCACTGAAAACTGTTTAAATGCCTTTGAGTTATTAAAGAAAAAATTAATTACAACCACTATTATAGTTTCACCTAACTGGGAGAAACCATTTGAACTGATGTGTGATCAAAATTAATCACAAGCCCTATTATAGTTTCACCTAACTGGGAGAAACCATTTGAACTGATGTAAGATGCTATATTATGCTATTGGAGCTGTTCTTGGATAAAGGTATGAAAAGATTTTTAAAGTTATATACTACTCTAGTAAAACTCTTAATGATGCTAAAATTAACAATACTGTTACAAAAAAAGAGTTACTGGCCATTGTGTATTTTTTAGACAAATTTAGATCTTATTTAATTGGGACTAAATGTGTTGTGCACACTGATCACTCTGCTATTAAATTTCTAATGCAAAAGAAGGATGTCAAACAAATGTTAATTAGATGGATACTTTTGATGCAAGAATTTGAAAAGAAGGATGCTAAACCCAGGTTGATTAGATGGATATTTTTTATGCAAGAATTTGATCTTGTTGTTATTGATAGAAAGGGAACTGATAATCAAATTGCTGATTATTTGTCAAGATTAGAAAATCAAGAATTATTAGACACGGATAATGAAATTACAGACAGTTTCCCTGATGAATAACTTTATAATATTAATGAGTCAAAAATACCATGGTATGCTGATTATATTAATTATATTGTAAGTGATATTTTGCCACCTATGCTGACATTACAACAACAAGGAAAATTCATTCATGATGCGAAAGCATATTTTTTGGATGAGCCTAATTTATATAAACAATGTAATGATCTTATTATGAGGAGATGTGTACCTTATGAAGAAACTGAGCCAATCATTCAGAAATGTTAAGATTCTGAATTTGGAGGATATTTTGGGATTGATAAAACTGCTTATAAAATTTTACAAGCTGGATTTTATTGGCCTACTATCTTTAAAGATGTTTATAAATACATAAAAACTTGTGATCGATGCCAACAAGTAGGCAATATATATTGAAGAAATGAAATGCCTATGAATTTCATGTTAGAAGTTGAGATCATTGATGTTTGGGGATTAGATTTTATGGAACCATTTATTCCTTCATTTGGGAATGTATACATATTAATTGCAGTAGACTACATTTCAAAGTGGATTGAACCACAAGATTTAACCTCGTTGTGATGCTAAAAGTGTTTCAAAATTTTTAATGAAAAATATTTTCACTAGATACGAAATGCTTAGAATGATTATCACTAATTTGGGAACTTATATATATTAATTGCAGTAGACTACGTTTCTATGTGGATTGAAGCACAAGCTTTACCTTGCGCTAAAAGTGTTTCAAGATTTTTAATGAAAAATATTTTCACTAGATACGGAATGCCGAAAAGGATCATCACTGATGAAGGATCCCACTTTAGAAATAAATACATTCAGAGATTGGCAGAAAAGTTTAATATTATTCATAGAATCTCTACTGGCTATCATTCTCAAACCAGTGGGTTAACTGAAGTTTCTAAGAGAGATTAAATAAATACTTGAAATGTCTGTAAACCCTAGTAGAGTAGATTGGTCCACTAGATTGGATACTGCATTATGGGCTTACAAGACTGCTTATAAAACTACTATTGGAATGACTCCTTACTGGCTGATTTTTGGAAAGACTTGTCACTTACCAATAGAATTGGAGCATAAAACATATTTGGTGATTAAAGAATTCAATTATAATTTGAAAGATGCTGGTGATAAGAGATTGTTACAATTGAATGAATTAAGACTGATTTTTTGAAAGACTTGTCACTTACCAGTAGAATTGGAGCATAAAGCATATTGGGCGATTAAAGATATTATAATTTGAAAGATGCTGGTAAGAAGAGATTGTTACAATTAAATGAATTGAAAGAACATTTGAAAGATGCTGGTAAGAAGAGATTGTTACAATTAAATGAATTGGAAGAATTAAGAAATCGAAGAATTAAGAAATGAATCTTATGATAACGACAGAATTTATAAGGTGAAACTAAAGTTATGGCATGATCGAAAGATTAAAAAAAATAAATTTAAACCAGGACAAGAAGTTTTTCTTTAGAACACTAGGCTGAAGTTATTCCCTAGGAAATTGAAGTCTCGTTGGTTAGGACCCTTTACTGTGACTCAAGTTTATACCTATGGAGCTGTTGAAATTGAAGATTAAAAGACTGGAAATAAATTTAAAGTAAATGGACACAGATTAAAACCGTATTTTGAGGGTAAAAGATCAAATTTTAAAGAGGTTTTAATGACCAGTCAACCTGAATAATACCTGAATAGGTCGGGCTGACGACGTTAAACCAAGCGCTTTAGGGGAGGCAACCCAATGTAATCTTTATTTTTATTGTGAATATAGTAGTTTTATTTGAAATTATAATTAGTTTGTGGTAGTATTGAAATCTACTACTTTTATTTACCCTTGAATCATCATAAAATTTGGATTCATATAGAAAAATTAGAACGCATTCGGACCAGAGCAAAACTATGCAATTTTTGGCTTGGGCGCCGATGGAGCCATTGACGCTGCCGACGGAGGGTTTTTCCTGAGAGTCTATGCAATTAAATTCTAAAGGCTTGTCGATGGCGCCCTCGACGCCACCGATGGCGAGATCGGCGGGATGGCGGTTTCTGGAGTTAAAATGGGCGATTTTTGGCGGTTTTAGGCGAGAGTTACTCCTTTTAAACTTCCAAATTCAATTCCTAAGTTCATATTTCCCCAAGAACAAAGTGAAACTCCACCAAATTCATCCCTATAGCGTCCAATTCCGTTGAAAATCATAGAATGCAAGTGTTCAACTAGAGAAAGTTCATTAGTGCAGAGGCGCAGCGAATCTTCAAAAAGGTACCGCAAAGAAAAGATTAATCAAGGAACGAGGATTAGTAAATCAAGGATTGAATAATCCATCCACGGAAATTGAAAAGATGATTGTTCGACAAAGATGGGAAGTGCTGTGCTACACTACTGCTGCTGTAGTTGTTCCTGTGGTGAAGGTATTTTATGATAATTTGCATGGAATCAACCAAAGTGTTGTCTATGTGCTAGGTAGATGGATAACTTTTACTCTTGCATGAATCAATGACTTATATATGATCGAGAATGTTCCTGTCTGCCATTATTCCAACTTCGTCCCGATAAGAAACCAGATGAATGAAATTTACCAATATTTAACGGACGAAACTAAAGACTGTGAAATGAGAGAAAACGGGTATATTAGTTTTTCTACGACACTTCTAAATCTCGTTTCTAAACACTGGCACTTCTTCATTTCTGTAAAACTGTTACCGACGATGAGGATCGATAAAGTCTCTGAGGAAAGTACTATTCTGAAGTACTGCATCTAAATGGGACTGTCGATCGATATTGAATCTATAATTGTGAAGTCTATTTTGGGCCTGATCGTTCATGGATCGACTTATGGGCTTGGACACCCTTCAATAATTTTCTTACTTTGCAGTTAGTTCCAAGTAACTTATGTAAATTGAGAAAAGGTAATTCTATCTTGGAAGCCTTTGGACCCAACTAAGAGATTCTCAACCAATGAAGATGAAAATGATATGACTATTATGGTGGATCAATAGTCTCAGAATTCACTGCCTATTCAACCTTTAGTTCTAGACAAAACACTAGTGATCCTGCGCAGAATCAAGAAATTGGAGAAGGAGGTACAAAATGTTATGAATGCAATTAATAATATCTCTGATTTTTTTGATCATCTAGACTGGAGGATAAAAGAATAATTTGCTCACTTTGGACATACTGAAGATAGTTTGATACGGCTGATGAGAAGGATGAAATTGATAGAAGAGGATTCTACTGAAGAATTTTCATACCGACCCTTCTATAACATTTTTGTTCATGTGTAATCAATTGGTGATCTCAGAGGAGAATCTAGCAGTGAATCTGAAGAATAGTAGATTTACATTGCTACATGTCTGTCTATGTGTGTAAATTGGTTTGAACTTTATGTTTTCTTTGCTTTAGAATTTTGCTTTTAGATCTCTGTATAGTTGAGACTAAACACAGAATTTATGTTTGCTTAGCTTCCAAGTTTCCATACCGACCCTTCTATAGTAGATTTACATTGCTACCTGTCTGAGAATTGATGTATTAAGGTTGAGAAGATACCAAACTTAGGTGTGTTGTGTAACGTATATTGTAACCCTTGAAATTTATATATAATTGTGATGTTTTGTGTCGTGAAAGTTTATTTGTGAAAATACATCATTTAACCACTTAAATATATGTCTATAATGATTGAACGGATGTCATTGAGGCTTAAAATTGTTCGAAATTGCAAAAATCCAGAAATTGAACCAATTCAATAGTGCCCGTCGACGGCGCCCTCGATGCCGCCGACGCCGCCGATGCCGCCGATGTCGGACTTTTCCCGAGACTTAGGATATTAATCCTATAGAGCTTGCTGACAGCGCCGAAGATACCACCGACAGTGAGATTCAAAAAAAACACCTTTAACCACGATTTTGACCAGTCAACCGCCACTATTCATCATCCCCTTCCTCTAAAAATTGCATTTTTCGACCTAAGGCTTGAGAGATCTTGAATTTGGAGGCAATTTCAAGGCATTTAGACATCAGATTTCATCATCTCTTGGTAAGAGCTTCACTCCAAACTAAAAATATTTGATTTTCACCATGAATTTCTTTCACATTGAAGAGATCCAAAAAATTTGAGAATGTGAAGAAAATATTGGGAAGAAATTCATGCAATTTAGTTTTGAACTCTTAGAATCACTCTTAGAAGCTATTATTTGCATATTTAAAGTATATTTTAGAATTTTTCTAAAATTTTGATTAGATTGAAACAGCTCCACAATAAAAGAGGTGAGTTGAGTTTAACGAGTCTCGTTTCGTCAATGCGAAGGCTCAATCAAGGTTTACTTCAGTGTTTGAAGGAAAGAAAAGTAAACAGCATCGAGTTTTTGAGAGTCCGGGAGGAGAAATTGAACGAGTTATTATCGAGCAAAGGTGGGAAAACTTCTGTTACACTACCAAAAAGGTTGTTGCTAATATTTTAAAAGAGTTTTATGCCAACGTGTTCTATTCTGAAGATGGAATCGTTCAAGTGCGGGGATTTTCTGTTGAATTTAGTGCCACCCGCATTAACTCCTTTTATGAGGTCCCAGACTCTTATAGTTGCCATTATGAAACCTTCAGTATGATGGAAGGCCCACTGAATGATGTGATCAACTTTCTCACTAATGGGAAAGGAACATGGAAAATTAAGCAATGAGAACGGGTAAATTTTTTTGCTTCCATGTTGAATGCCACATCTAAAGCGTGGCACTATTTTATTTCCTCTACTCTGATACCGACCTATCACCATAGTGAGGTAATAAGAGATAGAGCTATTCTAAAATTTTTTGTTCAGAATAACAAAAATATAACTGTGGGGAGAATCATTTTTAAGAATATATTGACTATGGCAAAGAGTGAAACAAGTGGAAGTCTAGGACATCCTGGCCTTATTTATGCACTGTGCCAACTTTCTGGAGTGGAAGCTGGAGATGATGAGGAATGGGTTTACCATATGAAACCCATAAGTAAAGCTAATTTAAAGACATTTGAATCCCATGAAAAATGGAGAACTAGGAGTAGGAGTCAAGAACCTTCTACTAGTAGAGATATCCCCTCCACTAGTTATGACCTTCCACCCTCTAGTTCCCCTACCCTGACTAACTTAATGAATGAGTTGACCTTGCAGTGAAAGAGTATAGAGTTAATAAATGAAAGGATTGGAGGTTTAGAACGTTGACATGATTATGATAGTGAGTACCTTCATAGGCATTCTGATTTTGAGATAGCTTACTATGAAGCTCACGCCCAACACTACAGAGGTGAGCCTGATGTTACATTTCTTGAATCNTTCCAAGTGCTATAAAGAACATTGACTAATCCAGAGTTTGGTCCCTAATTCCGTGGTTAGGCTGAGAGGATACAGGCTGCCACTCTAGAGCTACCACTACTCCCTCCCCTGAGGGCTAACAATCTCGTATTAGTTTTCAATCAACTGAACCAAATTGGAGGTTTTAATCTGTTACCTTAAAATCTCAAATTTTGCATCCAACATAGGTATATTTCTCTGTTTATTTGCACCCAATCTCATGGATGACATACTCTCTGACCGCGACTTTATATATGCTTAAAAATATAAGTATTTAATACTGCTTCTAAAAGATTTACTTCCTCAGCAACTGTACCAAATCCTTAATAACAGTTATAGATTTGATAAATATGGACGAAATAAATATTCAATAATTGTAAAGTCACACTTATCAACGCAAGTATACGTATCGCTCAAGTAATATNTTTATGTAAATTACTGTAGTTAATAAATCCTAAAAACTTACTAAAATTAAAATAAATAAAATAATATTAACAAATCACAAAAAATCATCCCACATAGTAAAATAGTCATATTCACTCTCTGTAAAAAAAATTTAAAATCATTTTGAATTAATTTACCCACCGAACTTGATTTTCTAAGCTAAATTTGATATTTGCATTAAAATAATTATATAAATTAAATTAAAAGTGAAAAAAATTAAAAAAATGATTTTTTAAGTTTCTTGTACTTAGAGGCATCTAAGAAAAATAAAATTGGTGTTAAAATAAATATTTGATTTTTAAGGTATATTTTAAATTTTAAATAATTAAAATGATTAAAAAATAAAAGAAAATCATTAAAATTTAAAAGTGCTCCAAAATGTCACAATTGGTTTCTTGATCACTTGGCAGCGATTAAAATATTTTTCCTAATTTTTTAAATAAAGTTATAATTTTTAAGGCTTAAAAATGAATTTTTCTTAATTTTATAAATTGGTTTCTTGATCACTTGGGAGTGATTAAAATATTTTTTCTTATTTTTTAAATAAATTTATAATTTTTAAGGCTTAAAAATGAATTTTTCATAATTTTATACTAAAATAAATACAATAAATAAAATATAAATCATAAAAATATGGAATTTATTTATTGGGTTCATGATACACCTAAACTATATAGTGTTTTTTGACACATTTTTATACATATTTTTGAGATATTGCGCTTTAATGGAAAATATTTTTGTATTTTTCTTGCAGATACAAGTAAAAATGGAAAAAATGCTTAAAAGAGTGAAAAATGATCAAATTTGGAGCAAAAATGTGAAAAATTATGCAAAAGAGTTATGACGCCTAAGCGTCAGATTCGACACTTAAGCGCTAGTTAAACAGACAAGGTCGCGCCTAAGCGCCGAGACCCCGCACTTAAGCGTTACTGAAAGTTACTAGACGAGTAAAATTGGTTTTCCCAAATTTCGAAGAGGTTTTTGAGGCACCCATTGACTTAATAGGTGGTTGTAACCACCATTGATGAAAATTATCATGAAAGGATGCGTCTCTTGGGCAAATGACCGATGAATTTATATATGGTTAAAATACGATAAATATGGACGTAATAAATATTCAATAATTGTAAAGTCACACTTATCAACACAAGTATATGTATCGCTCAAGTAATATAGGGCTCTAATGAAGTCCTAGATATCGATCCCACGGGAAGTAGTTTATAGTTACGAACTAAAACTTTAGAAAAGCAATACTTGAATCACAACAAAGAAGTTCAATTTGATTATCTGTCACTAATAGACAATTGAAATAAATCGATAATTTTAATAACTAATAAATAACTAATGATACTAAGGAGAATTTAATTGTGATATTCAATATATAAGAAATCATCATTCTCCTTGTCAAGAAATATAGTGAATGAATAAGGTGAATTAGTTCAATTTAGATTGTGCCAAATAGGAGCATACATATTCTTTACTCTTTGGTCCAAGCATAAATATCATTGACTAATCCTACGCTTGTTTACTGAATCTGCGGTTTGGCTGGGAGGATACCGCCTCTCACTTCGGAGCTCCCATGTTCCCCTCACCTGAGGGTTAACATCTACACTTCAGCACCCAAACGATAGGACCGAATTAGGGATTTTAGTCTGTCACTCTAAAATCTCCAATTCTACGCCCTATAATATTATTTCCCTATTTATTTGCACCCAACTTCCAAGGGCTTTGACCTCCCTGGATCTTGGATGTAATCTTCACTTTAGTTGTAAAACTCAACATATTTTAACAAATCAATTGGCCAGATTGAA
>JXCR01145115.1:17845-41852 GCA_002079205.1 Phalaenopsis hybrid cultivar | reverse complement strand
TCAAAATTTGAATGCTTCTGCAGATACTCACTATCATAATCGTGTCGACGTTCTAAACCTCCAATCCTTTCACTTATCAATTCTATGCTCTTCCGCTGCAATGTCAACTCATGCATCAAATCAGAGAGGGTAGGGGAAATAGAAGGTGGAAGGTCATAACTTGTCGAGGGGACATCTCTACTAGTAGAAGGTTCTTGACTTCTACTCCCAGTTCTCCATTTCTCATGGGATTCATAAGTCTTCAAATTAGCTTTACTAATGGGTTTCATAGGATAAAACCATTCTTCATCTCCAAATTCTACTCTAGAAAGTTTGCAAATTGTATAAATAAGTCCAGGATGTCCTAGACCTCCACTCGTCTCACTCCTTGCCATAGTCAATATATTCTTAAGAAGTATTCTCCCCACATTTAGAGTTCTATTATTCTAAATACAAAAATTCAGAATAGCTCTATCTCTAGTTACCTCACTATGGTGATAAGTTGGTAACAGAGTAGAGAAAATGAAATAGTGTCACGCCAATATATTCTTAAGAATTATTCTCCCCACATTTATAGTTTTACTATTTTGAATACAAAAATTTAGATATTCTTAAGAATTATTCTCCCCACATTTATAGTTCTACTATTCTTAATACAGAAATTCAGAATAATCTAGTTACCTCACTATGGTGATAGGTCGGTAACAGAGTAGAGGAAATGAAATAGTGCCACGGCTTAGAGGTGGCATTCAACATGGAAGCAGAAAAATTTACCCTTTCTCACTGCTTTATCTTCCATGTTCCTTTCCCATCAGTGCGAAAGTTGATCACATCATTGAGGGGGCCTTCCATTGTACTAAAGGATTCATAGTGGCAGCTATAATAGTCTGGGACTTCATAAAAAGTGTTGATGCGGCAACAGTAAACTCAATAAGGAATCCACACACTTGAACGATTCCTTCATCAGAATAAATCACATTGGCGTAGAACTCCTTCACAACATTTGCATAAGCTTTATTGGTGGTGTAACATAAGTTTTCCCATCTCCGCTCGATAATAACTCATTCAATTTCTCCTCCCGAACTTTCAAAAACTCAATCTTGTATGCACTTGTTTCCTTTAAATACAGAAGTAAATTTTGTCTGAGCCATTGCATTGACGAAGCGAGACTCGTCGAACTCAACCCGTCTCTTTTGTCGTGGAGCCATTTCAATCTCATCAAATTATNACTCCTTCACAACATTTGCATCAGCTTTATTGGTAGTGTAACAAAAGTTTTCCCACCTCCGCTCGGTAATAACTCATTTAATTTCTCCTCCCGGACTTTCAAAAACTCGATCTTGTATGCACTTTTTCCCTTTAAATATGAAAGTAAACTTTGATTGAGTCATCGCATTAACAAAGTGAGACTCGTCGAACTCAACCCGTCTCTTTTGACATGGAGCCATTTCATTCTAATCAAAATATAGAAAAATTCTAAAAATTATTTCAAATATGCAAATCATGGCTTCCAATAGTAATTCTAAGGGTTCAACACTAAGATCGATGAATTTCTNCACTTCTTTCCTTTAAATATTGAAGTAAATCTTGTTTGAGCCATCGCATTGACGAAGTGAGACTCGTCGAACTCAACCCGTCTCTTTTGTCGTGGAGCCATTTCAATCTAATCAAACTGTAGAAAAATTTCTAAATATACTTCAAATATGCAAATAATTGCNGTGAGACTCGTCGAACTCAACCCGTCTCTTTTGTCGTGGAGCCATTTCAATCTAATCAAATTATAGAAAAATGCCAAAAATTACTTCAAATATGCAAATCATGGCTTCCAATAGTAATTCTAGGAGTTCAACACCAAGATCCATGAATTTCTTCCCAAAATTTTTTCACATTCTCAAATTTTTCGGATTNTCAAATATTTTTAACTTGGAGTGAAACTCTTACCTAGAGATGATCAAATCCGGTGTCAAAAAGCCTTGAAATCATCTCTCAATCCAAGATCTCTCAAGCCCTAGGTCGAAAATGACGTTTTTAGGATGAAGGGGATGATGAATAGTGGCGGTTGACTTGTCAAAATCGCGGTTAAGGGTGTTTTTCACGAGCTCACCGTCGGCGTGGTCGATGGCGCTGTCGGCGCACTCTATTCGAATTAAATCCTAAATCTCGGGAAAAATTCGCCGTCGGCGGCGTCGNTTCAAAAACTCGATCTTGTATGCACTTCTTTCCTTTAAATATGGAATTAAATTTTGTTTGAGCCATCGCATTCACGAAGCGAGACTCGTCAAACTCAACTCTTCTCTTTTGTCGTGGAGCCTTTTCAATCTAATCAAATTATATATNCACATTCTCAAATTTTTTGGATCTCCTCAATGTGGAAGAAATCCATGGTGAAAATCAAATATTTTTAATTTGAAGTGAAGCTCTTACCTAGAGATGATCAAATCCAAAGCCTTGAAATCACCTCCCAATCCAAGATCTTTCAAGCCCTAGTTCAAAAATGGCATTTTTACAAGAAAGAAGATGATGAATAGTGGTGGATGACTGGTCAAAATCACAGTTAAAGGTGTTTTTCCGTGATCTCAACGTCGGTAGGGCCGATGGCACCTTAGGCGCGTTCTATTGGAATTTAAATCCTAAGTCTCGGGAAAATCTCGCAGTCAGCGGCATCGNTATTTTTAGCTTGAAGTGAAGCTCTTACCTAAAGATGATCAAATTCGGTGTCAAAAAGCCTTGAAATTGCCTTCCAATCCAAGATCTTTCATNATTGCCTCCCAATCCAAGATCTTTCAAGCCCTAGGTCAAAAATGACATTTTTAGGAGGAAGGGGATGATGAACAGTGGTGGTTGACTGGTTAAAATCACGGTTAAAGGTGTTTTTTGTGAGCTCGCCGTTGGTGGGGTTGATGGTGCCGTCAGCAAGCTCAATTGGAATTTAAATCCTAAGTCTCGGGAAAATCTCGCCGTCAGCAGGGTCGAGGGCGCCGTCAGTGGGCTCTATTGATTTTGTCCAAATTCTAGATTTTTGTGATTTTGATCAATTCCAAGCCTTAACGACATCTTTTTAATCATCATAGACATAATTTTAAGTGAATAAATTATGTACTTAGCACATATAAACTTTCACAACACAAAACACCACATTTATATATAAATTCCAAGGGTTACAATATATGTTACATAACACACCTAAGTTTGATATTTTCTCAACCTCAATACATTAATTCAGCGTCGCAATCTATGCCAAAACACTCAAAATGTTGAAAACAAAACAACCTATGCTTAGTCTCAACTATACAGAGATCTACAAGCATAATTCTAAAGCAAAGCAAAATAAAGTTCAAGTTAAAATACATATATAAACAAAGTAGTATAAATATACTAATCCTCAGACTCGGTACTCGATTCTCCTCTGAGATCACCCATTAATTGCACATGAACAAAGAGGTTATAGAAGGGTCGGAAAGGAAATTCTTCAGTGGAATCCTCTTCTATTAACTTCATCCTCCTCATCTGGCGTATCAAGCTATCTTCTAAATGTTCAGAGTGTTCAAAATGTTCCTTCATCCTCCAGTCTAAATGATCAAAGAAATTAGAGATATTATTAATCGCATTCATGAAATTTTGTACCTCATTTTCTAATTTCTTGATTCGGCGCAGGATCACAAGAGACTTATCAGGGACTAAGGGTTGAACTGGCAGCAAATTCTGAGACACTTGATCTACTATAATTGTCATGTCATTTTCATCTCCAAAAACTGGGAATCTTTCAGTTGGATCCAAAGGCGTCCAAGGTAGTAGTACTTTTTCCCAATTTTCATAGGACGCTTGGAACTAACTACAAAGTGAGAAAATTGTGGAGGGGTGTCCAAGCCCATAAGTTGATCCATGAACGATCAGANCCAAAACCGATTTCACAATTATAGATCCAATGTCGATCGGCAGTCCCCTTTGGATGCAGTAATTCAAAATGACACTTTCTTTAGAAAATTTACCGATCTTCATTGTTGGTAATAGTTTCGGTATTGTAGAAAAACTAACATACCTCGTTCTCTCTTGTTTCCCAGTCGTCAGTTTCATCCGTTAAATATTGGTAAATCTCATTCATCTGGTTTCTCGTTGGGACAAATTTGGAATAGTAGCAGACAGGAACATTCTCTATCATATATAATTTGTTGATTCGTGCAGGAGTGAAAGTGATCCATCTTCCTCGCACATAAACAACTCCTTGGTTGATTTCATGTAAATTTGTATAAAATTCATTTACCACAGGAACCACCACGGCGACAGTAGTGTAGCACAACACTTCCCATCTTCGTCGCACTATCGTTTCTTCAATATCCATCGTGGAATTATTCAATCCGCAATTCACGAATCCTCATTCTTTGATCAATCTTTTCTTCGTCAACAACTTGTTGAAGATTTGCTGCGCTTCCGCAATAATAAACTTTTGCCGATTGAAAACTCGCATTCTGGTATTATCAGGGGAATTAGACGCCATAGGAATGAAATTGGTAGAGTTTTACTTCATTTTTGGAGGGAAAATATGAGCTAGAAATCAAATTTTTGAGTTTAAAAAGACAATTCCCGCCCTAGAAACCGCAAAAAACCGTTTGAACCCACATAACCGTCAATTTGCCAGTCTCGCCGTCGGTGGGGTCAATGGTGTTGTTGACGAGGCTCTGTATTAATTTTTTCTGGACTCTCGGGAAAAACCCGCCGTCGACGGTGTCGAGGCGCCGTCCCAAGGCAAAATTTGCACAGTTCTGCTCTAGTCCGAATGCGTTCCAATATTCTTCATGGATCCAATTTTTAAGATGTTTCAAGGGTAAATAAGAGTAGTAGAGCTTAATACTATCACAAACTAATGATAATTTCAAATAAAAACTACTATAATCACGATAAAAATAAAGATAATATGGGTTGTCTCCCATAAAGCGCTTGGTTTAACGTCATCAGTTCGACCTGTTCAAGTAACTATGGGTTGCCTCCCATAAAGTCCTATGGGTTGCCTCCCATAAAGCGTTTGGTTTAACGTCGTCAGCCCGACCTATTCAGGTATTATTTAGGTTGACCTGATCATTAAAACCTCTTTAAAATTTGGTCTTTTACCCTCATAATATGGTTTTAATCTGTGCCTATTTACTTTAAATCTATTTCCCATCTTCTGATCTTCAATTTCAATAGCTCCATAAGTATAAACTTAAATCACAATAAAGTGTCTTAACCAACAAGACTTCAATTTTCTAGGAAATAACTTCAGCTTAGTGTTGTAAAGAAAAACTTCTTGTCTNTCAGTTCAAATGGTTTCTCCCAGTTAGGTGAAGCTATAATAGGGGCTGTGATTAATTTTTTCTTTAATAACTTAAAGGCATTTGACAGCTTTCAGATTCAAATTTCTTGTCCTTTTCTAAAAGTTGGCATAGAGGTTTAGTAATTTTTGAAAAATCTATAATAAAACAGCTGTGATTAATTTTTCCTTCAATAACTCAAAGGCATTTAAACAGCTTTCAGTAAATTCAAACCTTGTCCTTTTCTAAAAGTTGGCATAGAGGTTTAGTAACTTTTGAGAAATCTTTAATAAAGCGTAAAAGTTGGCATAGAGGTTTGGTAATTTTTGAAAAATCTTTAATAAAACGCCTGTAAAATCTAAGTGTCCAAGAAAACTCCTAATTTCTCTTACATTAGTAGGAGGTGTTAGTTTAGATATAACTTGAATTTTTGCAAGGTTTACTTCTATACCATACTCCAAAATTTATGCCCTAACACNAATTCCTCCTGCAACCATAAATTGACATTTCTCCCAATTTAGAACTAAATTAGTTCTTTCGCATAACTCTAAAACTTTTTCAAGGTAATTTAAGCATGCGTCAAATGATGTTCCAAATACAGAGAAATCATCCATAAATACTTCCAATCCATCATCAATTAACTTACTAGATATGGACATCATACATCTCTGGAATGTTGCAGGTACATTATATTAACTTACTAAATATGGACATCATACATCTTTGGAATGTTGCAGGTGCATTACATAATTAGGCATTCTTCGAAAAGCAAAAGTTCCAAAAGGACTAGTAAATGTTGTCTTTTCTTGATCCTCAGGAACAATTCTTCAAAAAGCAAAAGTTCCAAAAGGACTAGTAAATGTTGTCTTTTCTTGATCCTCAGGAGTAATATAAATATGGACATCATACATCTCTGGAATGTTGCAGGTGCATTACATAATCCGAAAGACATTTCGAAAAGCAAAAGTTCCAAAAGAACTAGTAAATGTTGTCTTTTCTTGATCCTCAGGAGCAATATATTCCAAAAGGACTAGTAAATGTTGTCTTTTCTTGATCCTTAGGAGCAATAGGAATTTGATCGTAACAATTTTGATGTAACCGGTATATCCATCTAAAAAGCAAAAATATTTGTGCCCAACAAGTCTATCCACTATTTGATAAAAAAAGNGATTTAATCTCCTTTGTGGATCAACTCTTGGTTTATATTGTTCATCTAATATAATTCTGTGCATACGGATCAAAGGACTGATTTAATATCAGCTAAGGTTCAACCAAAAGCTTTCTTATATCTTTTCAATGTATCTAACAGTCTTTGCTCTTGCAATTACTAAGGTCCAACCAAAAGCTTTCTTATATCTTTTTAATGTATCTAACAGTCTTTGCTCTTGCTGATAAGGTCCAACCAAAAGCTTTCTTATATCTTTTTAATGTGTCTAACAGTCTTTGCTCTTACAGTTCTAAAAGCTTTCTTATATCTTTTTAATGTATCTAACAGTCTTTGCTCTTGCAGATCATTTAATTATGAAAGCTTTCTTATATCTTTTCAATGTATCTAACAGTCTTTGCTCTTGCAGATCATTTAATTCAGAAGCTTTCTTATATCTTTTCAATGTATCTAACAGTCTTTGCTCTTGCAGATCATTTAATTCCCTTATATTTTTTCAATGTATCTAACAGTCTTTGCTCTTGTATATAATAACAGGTAATGTAGATGAGTCTCCCAAAAACACATACTTCAAGTGATTAGGTAATGTTTTCAACTCAAGTTCGGGTGATTTTATAATTGATGGAAATAGATTCTTATCAACATTTTCTGTAATGTCCAACATCTCAAATATTTCTTAAACATAATCTAATTCTTCATTTTCTAATTTATCCAGAATAATTTCATCATTCTCTTCAACTTGTTCTTCAAAATGCTCTTCTTTTTCAAAATGCTTTTTATCTTCAAAATGTTATTTAAAATGTTCGTTCAGTAGATGTTCAATAATTTCTATACGAAAACATTCATTATCTCTTTCAGTGACAGGGTATTTCTTAAATTTCACAATGTTAAAAGTCACTTCTTGATCAATCATTAACTCTCATAGTTAATTCTCCTTTTTGGTCATCTATCATAGCTTTTTCAGTAGCTAAAAATGGTCTCCCTAAAATGATAGGTATTTCTTTATCTTCCTCCATATCTAAAATAATGAAATCCACAGGAAAGATAAATTTGTCCACTTTTACTAACACATCTTCTATAACTCCCTTAGGATATGTAACTAAACGATGCGCTAACTGTAGAGTTACAGAAGTAGGTGAGACTTCTCCTAATATTAATATTTTGAAAATTGATATAGGCATAAGATTAATGCTGGCTCCCAAGTGCCATAAAGCTCTTCCATAAAATTTTTCACCAATAACACACGGTATAGTGAAACTACTAGGATCTTTTAATTTTTCAGGAAGTTTTTTCTGAATAATTGCACTACACTCTTTGCTAACTGCAACAATTTCATTATCTGTGAACTTCCTTTTCTTATTCAGAATATCTTTCATAAATTTCACATAATTGGGCATATGCTCTAAAGCTTCTATGAAGGGAATGTTTACTGTTAACTTCTTAAGAATTTCTAAAAATTTGGAAAATTGTTTATTCTATTTGTGTTGCTTCAATCTTTGAGGAAATGGTGGTGGAGGTTTCTCCACAGTAATTTTCATTGGTGTAAATGGATACTCTAAATCTGGGTACTCATGATCCTTTTCTTTTTTGGTATCCACTTTCTCTTTTTCAGTTTCTATTTCTTTTTGCACTCTTGTATCCAATTCTTTTCCACTTCATAATTGAATCGCCTTGATTTTTTCTTTTCCTTGATCTTTAGGATTTGATTCTACAGTACTTGGAAAAGTTCCTAATGTTCAATTACTAAGCACAATAGCGATATGCCCTAATTGGTTTTCAATATTCTTAACAGCAGTTCCTTGATGTTGTAATTGATTTCCTTGAATCTGTAATTAATGTCCTTGATTCTGCAATTGTTGACCCATGTTTAATATTAGCTCTTCCATAAAACTTCTTCTCCTTAATTTGAGTATTACTATTAAATCCTTGAGGATAAGAAGGTCTATAGTTAATATTTCTCTCTTAATTTGAGTATTACTGTTAAATCCTGGAGGATAAGAATGTCTATAGTTAACATTTCCTTGGTTGGAGGAATTNCAGATGAATTTTCTTCCATCATAAGAGGTGTTGAAGAATAATTCATCCCATAATGNAAATGATGTTATGTCATTTCTTAGTTTAGCAGTCTTTGATGGAGGGAAATATTTGGATAAAAATTTCTGTGATAATTCTCCCCAAGTTCTAATAGATCCAGGTGCTAACGAATTTAACCACATCTTAGCCTTATCCCTCAGTTAAAAAAGGAAAAAGTCTAAGTCTAATAACATCGTTTGAGACTCTGCCATATTTAAAAGTAGCATATAGTTCTAAGGTCTAAGTTTAACAACATCGTTTGAGACTCTATCATATTTAAAAGTAGCACATAGTTCTAAAGGTCTAACAACATCGTTTGAAACTCTGTCATTTTTAAAGGTAGCACAAAGTTCTAAAAAACTAGCAGTAAACTTCATTTGGTGTACCTCTGAATTGATTGTTTTGTACCATTTGGATAATAGCAGGTTTAAGCACAAATGAATTAGTGGCTACATCAGTGTACCTCTGAATTGATTGTTTTGTACCATTTGGATAATAGCAGGTTTAAGCTCAAATGAATTAGCACCTACCAAATTGATTGTTTTGTACCATTTGGATAATAGCAGGTTTAAGCTCAAATGAATTAGCAGCTGCATCAAAAGTAGCACACAGTTCTAAAAAACTAGCGAGGTGTAAGTTAGAATCTTCATTTGGTGTACCTCCGTGATTGTTTGTACCCATTTGGATAATAACAGGTTTAAGCTCAAATGAATTAGCAGCTACATCAGAATTTTGGATAGATAAGTGAATCTCATCTGCTGTAGGATTTGCATAAGCTCTTAAGGGTCTAGGTTGGTGTTCATTTTTTATTCCTTGATTGTTCAGGTTGTTTTCCATTGTATCAAAATTTCTAGGTTCTCTTCTTACTTTTCTAATTCTTCTAACTGTGCGTTCTAATTTTGAATCGTAGGGTATAAGATTTTTAGGTCCAAATTTACGCATACAATTTGAAATCAGTACTTATTAATATAATTAACTAAATATAAATATAAAAGTTTGTTGCAATTTAAGTAAAAAATTTGTAATAATCTTAATTTGTCTGTTACTCTGATCGTAATTTTACTCATTCACTCCCCGACAACGGCGCCAAAAACTTGACTGACTTTTTGTAAATCGACAAATACAAGAATTTGATGGCGTTACTAGAAGCTTTAATTTTCAGCAACGGCGTCCAAAGACTTGATCGCGACTTTATAGATGTGTCTAATTTGATTAAGACGTATAAATATAATATTCAATAATGTTAAAGTTGAATTTGTCAATGTAATTATACGTATCGCTCAAGTAATATAGGGCTCTAATGGAGTCCTAGATATCGATCCCCCAGGGAGTAGTTTAGAATTACAGACTAAGACCTTAGAAAAGCAAGACTTTAATCACAACAATGACGTTCAATTTGCTTATCTGTCACTAATAGGCAATTAAAATAAATAAATAATTTTAATAACTAATAAATAACTAATGATATAAAGTAGGGTTTAATTGTGATATTCAATATATAAGAAAACATTCTTCTCATTGTCAAGAAATTATAGTGAATGGATAAAATGAATTAGTTCAATTTATATTGTGCCAAATAGGAGCATACCTATTCTTTACCCTTTGGTCCAGGCATAAAGAAGATTGACTAATCCTATGCTTGTTTACTGAATCTGCGGCTAGGCTGGGAGGATATCAGCTCTCACTTCGGAGCTCCCACGTTCCCCTCACCTGAGGGCTAACATCTACACATCAGCACCCAAACGATAGGACCGAATTGGGGATTTTAGTCTGTCACTCTAAAATCTCCAATTCTACGCCCGATAATTTTATTTCCCTATTTATTTGCACCCAACTTTCAAGGGTTTTGACCTCCCTGAATCTTGGATGTAATCTTCACTTTAGTTGTAAAACTCAACATATTTTAACAAATCAATTGGCCAGATTAAAAGTAAATTAAGATCGAAGTGAAAAGATCATCACAATTTCTTAAACATTTTCATGGCTTCGCCAATTCAAATCACCATTTCACAAATCTCGAGACAAGGAGAAAGACAGAGAAATCTACTCAGAACTCATGGGGAAAACACAACAAAACTCAAAATTCATATATAAAATCAAAATCATACAAACTATAACAACTAAATAACTTATCTCTAAGTTCTCCCCAAGAACACTCCTCGAAGTTCCTCTGAATCTCTTCCTTTCCACAACACATAGAATTCCTCTTCGAAGTAGCAAGGAGGAAGAAATCTCTCACTTTCCCTCCACCCTTACAATTTCTCGAAGAAATCCTCACAATTTTTACACGCTAATGGAACCTCTCTAACCTCCATAGCCTATAGACTCTCACCTCCTCTAGGCTCTCCAGGCTTCAGGACCTCCAAGACTTCTTAATTTTTGGTCAAAATGTTCTTTTAAAGTTGTGGATGAGCTTTCCCCAAGAGTTGCCTAAGCATCCCTTCAAAATTTGGCCTTATCCAAAGCTTGAGTAGGCATAACCGTCGATCTCACCATCGACGAGCTCGAGGGCACCGTCAGCGGGCTTCTGAAGAATTTCGTCCTGTAGTCTAGGGACAAACTCGCCGTCGGCGGGGTCGAGGTCGCCGTCAGTGGCCTAGTTCAAATCTTCACATTTTGGTCCTTTTCGCTCTAAATTTCTCTTTTTTGTATCTTTTTGCTCCAATGACCCTAATTCATCATTCTTGCAACAAAACATCAAAAATATCTTTCTTTAAAGTGCAATATCATTAAAAATAGTATAAAATAGGTATGAAAATCTCAACATATTTTCCTTTGGTCACACAACGCAATTAGAAGACTTTCACAATATATTTTCTATACTTATTACTGATTCATGATAAGGATAAATATATTCTATTTATATTGCCTTCATCTTAAAAATATTTAATTAAATTAGTTAATTGCTTACTTTATTTTCAATTATCCAAAAAAATAAAAAAGAATCAAATTTTCATTCCTATTATAGCATCTTGAGTTTTAGTAAGACTAGTTTTCTAAGTAGAATTTTGTTATCTAATTTCTCCTATTTTGTAGAGTGCATATTGTCAAGCTTTCCCCGTGGGTTCAATATTCAGGGTTTAATAAAAAAGTCCTATATTACTTGATAACGATATGTATACTTGCGTAGTATCCCATATTTAAAAATTATAATTGTATTCTTATTTGCTTCATAGTGAAGAATTTACCTAATTTTTGCTTGGGATCAAGTTTTTGGCGTTGTTGCAAAGTAAGAATTATTATTAAGAAAATTAGGCATATAATCGCATACATCGCAGTAAACATCTTTATAGAAAGTTGGGATCAAGTTTTTGGCGTCGTTGCCAGGGAAAATTACAAAATTTTCAAAAGAAGTTTTTAGAAAGCAAAATTTCTATTTTTATAGTCTTATTTAAACTTAAAGATTTATTATAGGAAGATTGTGGTGTTGTTTTTGAGTAAAACTCTTATTTGTGTGTTATTTTATTTTATGTGTTTCATAGTAATGTATGCATGGTTCAAGTTCCATAGGATGTATGCCTTACGATTCTAAATTAGAAAGAGCAATTAGAAAAATTAAAAAATTAAAAATTACTTAAAATTTTCAAGAAATGGAAAATTAAAATAATCAAAATGCTGAAGAGTTTAGACCTTTAAGAGATTATGCAAATCCTATGGTGGATGAACTTCATTGTAGAATTCAAAAACCCACTGTAGTGGCTAATTCATTTGAGCTTAAACTTATTATTATCCAAATGATATCAAATAATTAGTTTGGGGGAGCACCAACTGAAGATCCAAATTTACATCTTGTCAATTTTCTAGAATTGTGTGCTATATTTAAATATGATGGTGTATCTGATGATGCTATAAGACTTAGATTATTTCCTTTCTCACTAAGGGATATATGGTTACATTCATTATCACCTGAATCTATAAGAACTTGAGGTGATTCAGCGCAGAAATTTCCTGCTAAATATTTTCCACCATAAAAAAACTTTGAATCTTAGAAATGATATTACATCTTTTTGCCAATTTGAAAGGGAAATGCATGGGAACAATTTAAAGAACTCCTAAGAAAGTGTCCACACCATATGATACCAGATTGATTAATAATTTAAACCTTTTTACAATGGATTAGCTGGATCTCTTAAATCTATTATTGATGTCGCTGCTGGTAGTTCATTGATGTCAAAACCATTTAACGACGCTTATGCTTTAATTGAAGAGATGTCTACAAATAATTTTTAATGGCCTTATGAAAGGGTAAATCTTAAGAAAGTAACAAATATTCATGAAACTAATCCTTTTGCAATGTTAACAAATTAAGTTGCTGCAATTTCAAGGAAGTTGGACCAACTTAGAATGAATTTTTCTCAACCAATTGCAATGATTGAAGAGAATTCATTAGACCAAATGGTAGATTCTTAACCATCATTAGAAACTTTGAATGCTATAAACAATAAGTAGAATAACCCATATTCAAACTATTATAACCCAGGTTGGAAGAACCATCCCAACTTTAACTGGAATAGTACTTAGGGTGGTAATAATCATCAATGAGGAAACAACCAAGTAAACCCATTAGGAAACTTGAACAACCAAGGGAATATTAATTAAAGGCCTACTTATCCTCTAGGATTTAACAGTAACCCACAATTTTAGGAGAAGAAGATGTCTATAGAAGAAGTGGTGTTACAAATGGGAAATCAGTTATAAAGTCAAGGAGCTATAATTAGAAATATTTAAAATGAGTTGGGACAAGTAACAAATTGATTAAGTAATTGATCCCAAGGAACACTTTCTAGCAATACAAAAGTAAATCAAAGAGACCAGAATAAAGAACAAGTAAAAGCCGTTCAAGTTAGAAGCAGAAAAGAGTTAGAAGGTAGAGTTTAAAAAGAGAATGAAGTAGAGAGAGAAGAGATTGAAGAACCAAAAGAGGACGCTCTGCAAGGTTTAGAGAGACCTATTTCTCCACTTAAAGTTAACTTGGAAAAGTCACCACCTCCATTCCCTCAGAGGCTTCGACAACAAAAGTTGAATAAATAATTTTCAAAATTTATGGAAAATTTTAAGAAGCTTGCAATTAATATTCCATTTGCTGAAGCCTTAGAACAAATGCCAAGCTATATGAAGTTTATGAAGGATATTATTAACAGGAAAAGGAAGTTTGAAGATAACGAGACTGTTACACTTAGTGAGGAGTGCAGTACAATAATTCAAAAAAAGCTTCCTGAAAAGCATAAAGATCCTGGTAGCTTCACAATTCTATGTGCAATAGGAGACAAATTTTATGGGAAAGCTTTATGTGATTTAGGTGCAAGCATCAACCTTATGCCATTATCAATATTTAAGAGATTGAGATAAAGAAAAATATCCCTTATTACTGTAACTGTGCAGTTAGCATATCTTCGATAACATACCCTAAAGGAGTTATAGAAGATGTCCTAGTGAAAGTGGATCAATTTATCTTTCTTATTGATTTCATTATGCTAGATATAGAGGAAGATAAGGAGATACCTATCATTTTGGAGAGGCCTTTCCCAGCTACAGGAAGATCAATGATAGATGTGCAAAAAGGAGAATTAACTATTCACGTCAATGATCAAACAATTACATTTAATATTTCCAAATCAATGAAATACCTTACAAAAGGTAAAGATGATGAATGCTATAGAATGGATGTGATAAGATATTTAAGTGAATTTATTTTCAAAATAACTTATGAAGAGAAATATGAAATGAAAGAAATGGAATACGAGCAAGAAGAGGAATTAGATTAATATGAAGATTTATACAAGGAATATTCAAATTATGTTCGAGAATATTTTAAAGTTTTGGACACAAAAAAAAAAGATAAATCTTTTTGTCCATCAATTGAAAAACCTCCTGAGCTTGAGTTGAAGTTACTTCATGAGCATTTGAAGTATGCATTTTTAGGTGATTTCTCAACATTACCTGTTATAATTTCCACAAAATTAACTACAGAAGAAGAAGAGAGTTTGATGAAAACTTTAAAGAGTTACAAGAAAGCCTTTGAATGGACAATTGCTGATATAAAAAAAACCAATCCTTCCATTTGTATGCATAGAATTTATATGGAAGAGAACTACAAACCCAAGGCTGATCCTTGAAAGAGATTGAATCTTATTATGAAAGAAATTGTTAAGAAAGAAGTTTTAAAGTGGTTAGATGCTGGAATTATCAACCATATTTCAGATAGTGCATGCGTTAGTCCAATTCACCACGTTCTTAAGAAAGGAGGAGTGATTGTGACTTTGAATGAACATAATAAGTTAATACCAATAAGACAAGTCACAGGATTGTAAATATGCATTGATTATAGAAAATTAAATCCCACCACTAGGAAAGATCATTTTCTACTACCCTTTCTAGATCAAATGCTGGATAGACTAGTTGAGCATAAATACTTTTGTTTTTTGGATGGATATTCTTGTTTTCACCAAATATAAATAGCTTCTGAGGATCAAGAGAAAAAAAATTTTTACCAGTCCTTATGATACATTTTCTTTTAGAAAAATGCCCTTATGTTTATGTAATGCACCTGCTACATTTCAAAAAGGTATGATGACTATTTTTTGTGATTTAATTGAAAAAAAGATTGAAGTTTTAATAGATGATTTTTTATTGTTTGAAATTTCATTTGAATCATGTTCAGAACATTTATCAAAACTTCTTAAGCTCTGTGAAGAAACACATTTAGTCCTTAATTGGGAAAAATGCCAATTTATGGTTGCAGGAAGAATAGTTTTGGGATATCAAATTTAAAAATATGGTATGGAAGTAGACCCTCCAAAAATTTAAGTGATCTCTAATTTACCTTACCCAAAAGTGTGAAGGAAATTAAGAGTTTTTAGGACATGCTGGATTCTACAGGCGGTATATTAAAGACTTTTCAAAAATTGCTAAGCCTTTATGCCATTTACTAGAAAAAGAAGTAATTTTTAATTTTGATAAAGACTGCCTAAAAGCTTTTGAATTATTAGAAGAAAAATTAGTCACTGTACCAATTATTATTTCATCAGATGGGAAAAACCATTTGAATTAATGTGTGATGCAAGTGATTATGCTATTGGAGCTGTTTTAGGACAAAAGCATGATAAGATTTTCAAATTTATCCAATATGCTAGTAGAACTCTTAATGAAGCTCAAATTAATTATACCATAACTGAGAAGGAGTTATTAGCTATAGTATATGCTTTTGATAAATTTAGATCATACTTAATTGGAACTAAATGTATTGTGCATATTGATCATTATGCTATTAAGTATTTAATGAAAAAGAAGGATGCAAAACCAAGACTTATAAGATGGATTATTATTTTACAGTAGTTTAAGTTTGAGATAGTAGATAGGAGGGGAGCTGAGAATCAAATTACTGATCATCTGTCTAGACTTGAATTAAAAAAAGTCACTTCATTTTGGAAAAGAGATTAATGAACATTTTCCAGATGAGGAATCATTTAATGTTAATGAGTGACATGTTCCATGGTATGCCGACATTGTGAATTTTATTGTTAGTGATATTATACCCTATGAAATGACATATCAACAGAAGAGGAAATTTTTATCTGAAGCTAAGACTTATTTTGGGATGACCCGTTTTATTATAAATAAGGAAATGATCTAATTATTCGACGATGTGTGTCTTTAGAAGAAACTTATTAAATTATCCAAAAATCATAATTTTGATTTTGGGGGACATTTTGGTGTTGGTAAAAAAACAAACAAAATTTTACAATCTGGATTTTATTGGCCTACAAAATTTAGAGATGTTAACGCTTATATCAAAACTTGTGATCGATGTCAACGAGTAAACAATATTTCTAGGAGGAGTGAGATGCCCCTCAATTATGTGTTAGGAATTGAGATATTTGATGTTTGGGGATTAGATTTCATGAGATCATTTATACCATCTTTCGAGAATTTATATATATTTTTAGCAGTAGTCTATATATCCAAATGAATAGAAGCTGTTGCTTTACCTCGATGTGATGCTCAAAGTGTTGCAAAGTTTTTAGGAACAAACATATTTTGTCGATTTGGGATGCTGAGAGTGATCATAACTGATGGGGGAAGTCATTTCAGAAATGCAATAATGGAGAAGTTTTTAAAGAAATATCAAATTTATCATAAAATTGCTATTGTTTATCATCCTTAGACAAGTAGTTTGGCTGAATTATCCAATCATGAAATTAAAAGAATATTGGAAAAATATGTGAATCCAAGTAAAATGAATTGGTCAGTTAAACTTGATTATGCTTTGCAGGCTTATAGGATTGCATGTAGAACTCTTATAGGAATGTTCCCATACAGGCTAATATTTGGGAATGCTTGTCACTCACCAGTTGAACTTGAGCATAAAGCATATTGGGCTTTTAAAGAATTTAATTACAACTTAAGGAATGCTGGTGAGAAAAGGCTATTGCAATTGAATGAGCTTGAAGTGGTAAGGAATGAATCTTATGAAAGTGCTAAGATTTACAAAGAAAAGATGAAGTTGTGTCATGATAAGAAGATTCTTACTAAAAATTTTTAGCTTGGGCAATAAGTTTTACTTTATAATGCAAGGTTAAAATTATTTCCGGGCAAACTTAAGTCCAGGTGGATGGGCCCATTTATTGTCATGAAAGTTTATCCCTATGGAGCTGTGGATATCAAAGATCCTAAAACTGATAAAATATTCAAAGTGAATGGTCACAGGCTGAAATCCTACTTTTTAGGTGACCAAGTTAAATTAAATGATTTTATGATGTTGGGTCAACCAGAATATGCATTGGTTACGTCGGCCTGACGACGTTAAACCAAAGACTCTGTGGGAGGCAACCCATTGTTATCTGTGTGTATGTTTTTATTGTTTTGTTGTTATGTCTGATTTAGAAAATTTTGATAGTATTTTGAATATATATTGATTTAGTGATTATTCTAAGACCTTAAAAGATGACTTATACATGTTAGAACAAGTATTTGGATGTTAAGTTAACCTGTGCTAAATTGAGCACTGGATCTTAAGCGCCAAAATCCGGCTCTTAAGCGCCAATATCCAAAACTTAAGTATGACAATTAAAAACATGTGAAAATTTTGGTTTCTAAAAGTTTTGATCGTGATTTAGTTGGCCTTAACGTGGGAGAGCAGTTCTAAGACACGCCTAGGAGTTATAGAGGAGTTTGGAGCCTATAAATAGAGGGGTTATGTAAGGATTTTTACCACAATTCAATTTTAACCCTAAATCCTATGTGAGGAGAGAGAGTTTTGGAAAGATTTCATCTTGGGAGAGTGATTTGAAGAAAAAAGGAGGAGGCAATGAGGAAGAATTTTGTTAGTCAGAGTGCACAAGAGTTATATAACTATTTCCTAGCCGTTAGTATTAAAGGAATAGTGGAGAAAATCACTAAAATTGAGACTGACGTGGCTTCAATTGAAGCAAAAGTGATGGAAGTTAACACACATTTGGATTATATGGGATGGCAACTTAAGATGCTGTTTAGCCAAGCCAGTTTTATAGAAGAAACAGATGAGGCAATGTATTTGAAGAATAAATGAATTTAACAAGATTCAACCAGAGTTATTAACCACAGTCCGTTTTATCAGATTTACATTCTAAATGCTGAAGGAGAGACAAATGATAGGTCAAGATTTGTTCCACCAAATGGAGAGTGGAATTAAGTTCTTTGTTAGTTATTTTGTGTTTTGTATTTGTTTATGTTAAGTATGTTTAGTATGTTTTTGATATTATCATTGTCTATTGTTTGTGTTTATTAATTTTCTCATCCAAGACTATTTGGATTGAGAATTTATGTATTAAAAATGTTTGTAATTGTTAGTGAATGAATATAAGTGTTTGTTTGTGTGAAAATTTCATGTTATTTTATGTTGAATCGAATTACTTATGATTGGTGAATCTTGAGGAAGATGAGAGTTGAAAGGGAAGAAAATAGTTATTAAAGAGTTTTGAGACCATGTAGGGTTGGTGGACTTAGGCTAGAAGTGCATTTCACTTATAAACAAAAAAAAAAAAAAATCAAAATTTGTGCACTGGCGCCTAAGCGCTAATACCTCGCACTTAAGCGCTGCCTAAACTGAGAGACGGACGCCTAAGTACCAAACCATTCATGATTAAGCACAAGATCACGTAAACTGGTTTGCGAATGATTTTAAGTGATGATTGGGTCCAAAAACTCTAGTTTCACACCTCTAATTTGTCCCCTTCCTCGAGTTGTCGCGATTTGGAGATTAGAGCACGCCTTATTTTGATGATTTCTTTGTGATTTTGAGAAAAAAATTGCTAAATTTGATATCCTTGAGGTAAGAGCTTCACTTCTATGTAAAATTTTTTGATTTTCACCATGTATTTTGAGCACATTCATGATCTACCCAAAAATCAGTATTCATGATGAAAATTTGAGAAAAAAATTATGGAAAATACATGGATTTGGTAGTTTAAGCTTTTAGGAGTTAAGTTTAGTGATTTAGAGTTGAATTTGGAATTTATTGTGAATTTTATAGAATTTTTTAGAAATGACACCAAGAATGAAGAGGAGTAAAGGAAAGGCCCAATTTGATTCACCAAGTTTGTGAGTGCTAGAGCTCATGATCGATACAATGATGCACTGCAATTAAGAAAGTTGATTTATGAGTGTTGTTTTAAAAGTCCGGGAGGAGCTGTAGAAGATTTGATTGTTCACCATTAGAGTGGGAGCAGTTTTTTTGTTTTTCTGCTATAGCAGTGATTTTTTGTTGTGCGGGAGTTTCGAAGCTGAAGAAGGAGTCATGGTTAGAGGAAAGACAGTGCCTTTCTCATATGAGGTAATAAATCAATTTTATCATTTGCCCCCGAGTACTTTATGTTTTTATTTGAATTATAGTCCAAATGAGGAGGAGTTAGACGAGATCATTTCATCTTTGACTGGAGGAAGAGGGTTATGAAAGATAACAAATGAGAGAAGAGCCAACTTCCCCATTTCAAAGTTAGATGCCACTACAAAGGCATGTCATTATTTCATTTCCGTTCATCTGCTGCCTACCAATCATCTTAGTGAAGTGACCCGTAATCGAGCAACTTTAAATAATTGCATCCAACAGTTCAAACCAATCGACATTTGGGCTTTGATTTATAGTGTTATTACCAGTTCTGCCATTGCCTCTACTACTGCAGGTTTGAGGTTCACAGCCTTGATCTGTTCTTTATGTGAGAAGGCTAGAGTTAGATTTGATAGCTGGGATGAGATATTCTAGCCACTAGAGCGTATTACCAGTGTGAATGTGAAAGCTTATTCACATCATTCCATTTTTGGCTGGAGGGGTGGATTTTCTAGTAGTTTTGCTGCTTTGATATCTCAAGCTTCCACTTCACGTGCTTCTACATCACAGTGTTAGACTTCTGGATCTGATTCTTAGTCACAACTATTGCAGACGAGTTTGAACAATGTTAACTACACTATGGATAACATATTAAATTTAGAAAATTTTGTAGAGCATATGGATGGATATATGAGAAGACGTAGTGATTATGAGGAAGAATACAACTTAGCTATGGACAACTTCAGGAGAGGTAATTAAGATGTAATTTTTACTCAATATCCAAGATATCCATCATATGAGCTTGCAACTCATTAGCATAGTGATGATAATGATACAAAGGATGGGGATGATTAGACTGGATTCTACAGTTTAGTTTAAATTTTAAGTTATTGTGTGAACTGTTGATGGTGCAGTTATTCTGTAATTTTTGTTGTGTTTTTAGATGTAATTATTGAGACTGTTAGTTTTTATTGTGTTTTGTTTCATTAGACACTATTGTGATGTGTTTATATTTTTGTGAGTAGTTATTATGTTTTTATGGTAGTAATTGTGTTAATTGTGTTGTTTATTGTAGTTGGTTAGTAGGCGCTGAACTTAATTCTGGATCTTAGGAAGGTTTAGGACATAGCTAACTTGTTACTTAAAAGCTGCATGTTTAAAATTTTCAATTTACTACCAAATATTTTTCTTTATGTTGCAGTTGTGTATGTTTATTAGTGTGTTTGTTTGCTTTTATGATATCCTCCACTGCATAGAAGTCTAATGAATCTCTATATGTTAAGTAAATTAAAATTTAATCAATTTAATTTTGTTACTCCTATTTTTAATTTTTGTACTTGCATATTTAAGATGTAAAAATTTCTGCTAGCATGTTATTTTTAGTTTTCCTTCTTGCCATTATATACATATGATGCTAAAATGTTCTATTTTATTAAAAATTTTAGTTTGGGGGAAGGGATGAAAAATTTTCGAAAGTCTTGAAATTTTTTTGTTCTTAAATGTATTTCAAATAAATTTGATTTTGATTTAAAGAAAAATGAACAGGTATATGAAGTTATATTAGTGAAGTAAAATTTTGAGTATAGAAAAGAGTAAGAGAATTTAGTTAAAATTTATAGTAATGAATAAAAACTTAAAGTTAAAAATTTTTAGTGTGGAAATGATAAATATAGTGTAACTATCTTTAATAGGAGAAATTGTATTTTTGAAAAATGTAGAAGAGTTAGTCATTTATTTTTAAAACTTAAATTTCTTTATTGAAAATAATTTTCAAAACTATTATTATGTTTTTAAGTAAAGGAAATATATCAAATCTTTGCTTTGGGAAAGGAAGAGTGGAATTAAAGATCATTAAAGGCCTATCTAGATATAGAAATCCTTGCCTGAAAAAAAAAAGAAAAAGAAAAAAAGAAAAATAAAGAAAGAGAAAATAAAAAGAAAAGAGATGAAAATTGAAAAAGGGAGGAGAAGCTTGAGGATTAGTGCCTAATCAAAAATTGGTTCCACATCTGATCTTATTAAAGTATAAGACTTGAGAAACTCTTAAGCTTAAGGATATAATATAGTATGTAAAATTAGGCTTAATAAAAATTTTTAAGTGGAGATTATAGAATGCCTAAACTTTATATTTGGAGAATTTATAATATTTATGAACTAGATAGAAACTCATATTTTCAGACTTCTTCACATTAAAAAAAATTTAAACTCTACGTTGGTCTCATTTACTAATATTTTTTTCTAAATTAGACTATTATATTTCTACATCAAAATTTTAGAAACTCCTAAAGAAACTCGTATACACAATCTACTTATTTAGTTTTTAAAATATTGAAGTGTCACTTGAGGACAATTAACATTTTAAGTTTGAGGGATTTTGATACATCTAAAATATATAATATTTTTGTATAAATTTTTATACCTATTTTTTGAGATATTGTGCTTTAATGAAAGGTATTTGTGTGTTTTTCTTTTAGGTACAATCAAATGGATGAAAAATGGTAAAAGGAGTGAAAAAAGATCAAATTTGGAGCAAAAATGAAGAAGTTGCAAAAATAAACTGAGGCGCCTAAGCACCCAGTACTGGCGCTTACGTGCCAGCTATTCAGAGAGAGCCGCGCCTAAGCACCAGGTACTTGCTTAAGCGCTAGAAGTAGTTATTTTATGATTCATTGAAGAGGTGTTTGAATCAACTATTGGTAAAAACATGGAAATAGTTCATTTTTATTAAACAGGTACCTAGCGCTTAGGCGCTTCTAAGAGATTCTTAAAATTCAAAAATTCATTAAATTGGCTTATGAAAGGAGGCAACTTCTAAAAGATTCATTGAATGGAGACACATTTTGAAGATACACGAAGGCACCTCTTGGATTTTTATTAAAGAAGACTTGGATCATCAAAGGGAGGGCCATCCAATCCACATCCAACAGCCATCTTTCATCCTAGTAACCGCTGCCGCCGACCACCTTTTTGTTTTATTTTGAGTTTTAATTTGTATTGTGAGTGAAGGAAGAGAATTCAAAGGAACTTCAATACATTTATTATAGAGGATTTGGGATTATTGTTTATCTATGTAACTACAATTGGTTTTAATTTAGATTTCTTATTTGTGTGCATGGTTTCTACTTTTAAACTCAAGTGTGATTGTGTCCATGAATTATAAGTAGTTTTATTTATATTTTCCTTAAAATGATAAGTGATTAAGTATTGAAAGGAAGTTGTGTGAAGTATTGGACTTCAATGTTGGGAGAAGTTGTGATGATTTGAAACCTTGTACTTCATTTACTCATTGATTTGGCCAATTAAAATGTTAATACGTGTTGTGAGAACATGTAAGATCCAAGATGATATTGTCTCAGTCAAAAAATGGTAAAATCGCATTTGATTTCATGGATGAGAATGTAGTTCATGGGGTTGAGTGCAAATAAATAGAGAAATAAACTTTCAAGGATTAAAGGACTTTAGAGTGACAGACTAAATCCATCAATTTGATACGAGATGTTAGCCCACTGGTGGAGAGAGAAGAGGGAACTCTAGAGTGAGAGCTAGTATCTTCCCTATCTAATCACTCTTCAAGTCTATTCAAACTATAGATTAGCCAATGTTCTTTATAGCATCTCTAGTAAGGGTAAAAAATATCATTGTTCCTATTGACACAACACAATTAGAATACTTCCATAATAGATTTTCTATACTTATTACTGATTCATGATAAGGAAAAATATATTCTATTTATATTGTCTTCATCTTGAAAATATATAGTTAAGTTAGTTAATTGCATACTTTATTTTCAATTATCCAAAAAAATATAAAAAGAATCAAATTTTTGTTTCTATTATAGCATCTTAAGTTTAATTAAGAATATTTTGCTAAGTAGAATTTTATTATCTAATTTCTTCTATTTTGTAGAGTGCATATTATTAAGGTTTTTTTGTGGGTTTGATATTCAGAGCTTAATTCAATTGATAACGATACATATATTTGTGTAGTATCCCATATTTAAATATTATAACTGTATTCTTATTTACTTCACAATGAAGAATTTGCCTAGCTTTTGCTTGGGATCAAGTTCTTAGCACCGTTGCAAAGCAAAAATTATTATTAAGGAAATTAAGCATAGAATTGCATACATCACAATAAACATCTGTATAAAATGTCAGGATCACCTATCTGAGTCCTAAATATCATCATGGTATAGAAGGCCAACTGGAAATGGTGGATGTGCGTATACTTCACGAATCTGACTGCTGCTTGCCCAAAGAAATACTTACCAGAGGAAAATATGTTGAGATTTTCATACCTATTTTATACTGTTTTTAATGATATTGCACTTTAAATAAAGGTTAATAACTCAATCAAAATAAAACTTATGTCCTTAAGAAAATTATTTTAGGTTTGACCAAAAAAAATATGTTGAGATTTTCATACCTATTTTATATTGTTTTTGATGATATTGCACTTTAAAGAATGATATTTTTGATGTTTTGTTGCAGGAATGATGAAATAGGGTCATTGGAGCAAAAAGATGCATAAAGGAGTGAATTTGGAGTGAAAAAGGCCAAAATGTGAAGAATTAAACTAGGGCGCCGACGGCGCCATCGACCCTGCCGACGACGAGATTTTCCTAAGACTCCAGAATTAATTCATTAAGAAGGTCCGCCGACAGCACCCTCGAGGCCGCCGACGGCGAGCTCGGCGGTTATG
>JXCR01145115.1:0-12009 GCA_002079205.1 Phalaenopsis hybrid cultivar | reverse complement strand
AGACTGATTTTTGGAAAGACTTGTCACTTACCAGTAGAATTGGAGCATAAAGCATATTGGGCGATTAAAGAATTCAATTATAATTTGAAAGATGCTGGTAAGAAGAGATTGTTACAATTAAATGAATTGGAAGAATTAAGAAATGAATCTTATGATAATGACATAATTTATAAGAAAAAACTAAAGTTATGGCATGATTGGAAGATTAACCAAAAGAACTTTGAACCAGGTTAAGAAGTTTTACTTTACAACACTAGGCTGAAGTTATTTGGAAATTGAAGTCTCGTTGGTTAGGACCCTTTACTGTGACTCAAGTTTATACTTATGGAGCTATTGAAATCTAGGAAATTGAAGTCTCATTGGTTAGGGTCATTTACTGTGACTCAAGTTTATACTTACAGAGCTATTGAAATTGAAGATCAGAAAACGAAATAGATTTAAAGTAAATGGACACATATTAAAACCGTATTTTGAGGGTAAAAGACCAAATTTTGAAGAGGTTTTAATGATCAGTCAACCTCAATGACACATGAATAGGTCGGGCTGACGACGTTAAACCAAGCGCTTTATGGGAGGCAACCCATAATTATCTTTACTTTTATTGCGATCATAGTAGCTTTTATTTGAAATTATAGTTAGTTTTTGGTAGTATTAATCTCTACTACTCTTATTTACCCTTGATTCATCATAATAATTGTATTCATAGAGAAAAATCGGAACACATCGAACGAGAGCGAAACTATGCAATTTTTGCCTTGGGCGCCGACGACACCCTCGACGCACCGACGAAGGGTTTTTCCTGATAGTCCAGACAAAATAAATACAAAGGCTCGCCAACGGCACCATCGACGCCGCCGACGGCGAGACCGGCGAGATGGCGGTTTCTGGACATTGAATGACGGTTTTTGGCGGTTTTTAGGCGGGAGTTACCCTTTTAAACTCCTAAATTTGATTCCTAGTTCATATTTTCCACCAAAAATAAAGTGAAACTCCACCAATTTCATTCCTATGATGTCCAATTCCTCTGATAATCCCATAATGTGAGTTTTCAATCGACGAAAGTTTATTAGTGCAGAAGCGCAACAAATCTTCAACAAGTTACTGTTGAAGAAAAGATTAATCAAAGAAAGAGGATTCGTAAATCGCAGATTGAATAATCCCTCGACTGCAATTGAAGAGATGATAGTGTGGTGAAGATGGGAAGTGCTGTGCTATACTACCGCCGCCGTAGTTGTTCCTGTGGTAAAGGAATTTTAGGCAAATTTACATGGAATCATCCAGGGAGTTGTCTATGTGCGAGGTAGATGGATCACTTTCACTCCTGCATGGATCAATGAATTATACATGATTGAGAACGTTCATGTCTGCCATTATTCCAATTTTGTCCCAACAAGAAACCAGATGAACGAAATTTACCAATATTTAATGGACGAAACTGATGACTAGGAAATGAGAGAGAACGGGTAAGTTAGTTTTTCTACAACACTCCTAAATCCCGTTTTAAAACACTGACACTTTTTAATTTCTGCAAAATTGTTACCGATAATGAAGATTGGTAAAGTTTCTAAGGAAAGTGCTATTTTGAATTACTGCATCCAAAGGGGACTGCCGATCGATATTGGATCAATAATTATGAAGTCGATTTTGAGCCTGATCGTTCATGGATCAACTTATGGGTTTGGACACCCTTCCACAATTTTCTCACTTTGTAGTCAGTTTCAAGTGTCCTACGAAAATTTGGAAAAGGTAGTTCTACCTTGGAAGCCTTTGGATCCAACTGAGAGATTCCCAACTTTTGAAGATGAAAATGACATGGCCATTATAGTAGATCAAACATCTTAGAATTCACTGCGAGTTCAACCCTTAATTCCTGATAAGACTCTGGTGATCCTGCGCAGAATCAAGGAATGGGAGAAGGAGGTAGAAAATGTCATGAATGCAATTAATGATATCTCCAATTTCTTTGATCATCTAGACTGGAGGATTAAAAAACATTTTTCTCACTCTGGACATTTAGAAGATAGTTTGATATGGCTGATGAGGAGGATGAAATTGATAGAAGAGAATTTTACTGAAGAATTTCCATTCCGACCCTTCTACAACCTCTTCGTTGATGTGCAATCAATGGGTGATCTCAGAGGAGAATCTAGTACTGAATCTGATGAATAATAGATTTATATTACTACCTGTTTGTCTATCTATGTACTTTGGTTTGAACTTTGCATTTTCTTTGCTTTAGAATTATGCTTTTAGATCTCTGTATAGTTGAGACTAAGCATAATATGTTTTGGTTTCAGCATTTTGAGTGTTGTGGCTTGGATTGTGATGCTGAATTAATGTGTTGAGGTTGAGAAAATACCAAACTTAGGTATGTTATGTAACATATATTGTACCCCTTAGAATTTATATATAAATGTGATGTTTTTTGTTGTGAAAGTTTATTTGTGATAAGCACATCATTTAATCACTTAAAATTATGTCTATAATTATTGAACGGATGTCGTTAAGGCTTGAAATTGATGGAAATTGCAAAAATCTAGGAATTAAACCAAAATCAATAGATCCTGCCGCCGATGCCCTCAACCCCGCCGACGACTGATTTTTCCCGAGAGTTCTGATTAAATTTCAATAGAGTGTACCGACGGCACCATCGACCCCACCGACGGTGAGCTCACAAAAAAACACCTTTAACCATGATTTTGACCGGTCAACCACCACTATTCATCATCCCCTTTCTCCTAAAAATAAAATTTTCTACCTAGGGCTTGAGAGATCTTGGATTTGGGGCAATTTTAAGGCTTTTTGACACCGGATTTGATCTTCTCTAGGTAAGAGCTTCACTCCAAGTTAAAAATATTTGATTTTCACGATGAATTTCTTCCACATTGAGGAGATCTGAAAATTTTGAGAACGTGAAGAAAATATTGGGAAGAAATTCATGGAACTTAGTTTTGAACTCTTAGAATTACTTTTGAAAGCCATTATTTGCATATTTGAAGTATATTTTCGAATTTTTCTATGATTTGATTAGATTGAAATGACTCCATGACAAAAGAGACGAATTGAGTTCGACGAGTCTTGCTTCTTCAATGGATGGCTCAAACAAGATTTACTTCAGTATTTAAAGGGAAGAAGTGTATACAAGATCGAGTTTTTGAGAGCCCGGGAGGAGAGATTGAACGAGTTATTGCCGAGCAGAGGTGGGAAAACTTTTGTTACACCACCAACAAAGCTGTTGCAAATTTTGTGAAGGAGTTCTACGCCAACGTAATTTATTCTGAAGATGGAATCATTCAAGTGCGGGGATTTTCTGTTGAATTTAATTCTGCCGCATCAACACCTTTTACGAAGTCCCAGACTCTTATAGCTGCCACTATGAATCCTTTAGTATGATGGAAGTCCCCCTGAATGATGTGATCAACTTTCTCACTGATGGGAAAGGAACATGGAAGATTAAACAACGAGAACGGGTAAAATTTTCTGCTTCCATGCTGAATGCCACCTCTAAGATGTGGCACTATTTTATTTCTTCTACTCTGTTACCGACTTATCATGATAGTGAGGTAACTAGAGATAGAGCTATTCTAAATTTCTGTATTCAGAATAGTAGAACTATAAATGTGGGGAGAATTATTTTTAAGAATATATTGACTACGACAAGAAGTGAGATAAGTGGAGGTCTAGGACATCCTGGCCTCATTTATACACTTTGCCAACTTTCTAGAGTGGAAGCTGGAGATGAAGAATGGGTTTATCTTATGAAACTTATTAGTAAAGCCAACTTGAAAACTTATGAATCCCATGAGAAATGGAGAGCTGGAAGTAGGAGTCAAGAGTTTTTACAAGTAGAGATATCCCCTCTACTAGTTATGACCTTCCACCTTCTAGTTCCCCTACCCTGACTGACTAAAACTTATGAATCCCATGAGAAATGGAGAACTGGAAGTAGGAGTCAAGAACCTTCTACTAGATCTACAAGTTATGACCTTCCACCTTCTAGTTCCCCTACCCTAACTGACTTGATGAATGAGTTAACCTTGCAGCGAAAGAGCATAGAGTTAATAAATAAACGGATTGGAGGCTTAGAACGTCGATATGATTATGATAGCGAGTACCTTCAGAGGCATTCAAATTTTGAGGTAGCTTATTACAAAGCTCAGGCCCGACACTATAGAGGTGAGCCTGATGTTACTTTCCCGGAGTGCCCCCGATATACTCAGTATCAGCCTGATCCACTTACTGATCAAGGAGAGGAAGACATAGTGTGGGATTTTGATATTTGAACGTAATTGATGTACTTGTACTTGTAATTTTATTTCTGTAATCTTTTGTAATAGAAATGGATGTTTATGTGTACTTGGACTTTCATTTATTATTATGTTGTACTTGGATAATTTTTAATTTCTGTTATAAAGCTAGTGTCATAGTTAAATTTTCATGTGTAGTATAATAGATGTTGAGTAGTATTTTGTGGATTGTAATGTAACGTGATTTTTATTTTTGCATTTTAATTGTAATTGTTTTGTTTGGTATTGTGGTTGTGTTATGAAATATTGTGTTTGTTTATATTTTAGTTTTATACTTATTTCAAAATTTCATTACCTAGAAATTTCTCTAATGATTTATATGTGTATAAAGCTCTTAATATTACAGACCAGGTGAAGTAGAAATTTTGAAAAGGCCTAAAAAAATTTTAGAATAATAAAAATGCCTAAAATACTGAGGTATGATTTATATTTAGAGTTTTTCTTTCCACTTGTATCGTTTTATATTGAAAAATTTAAGTTTGGGGGAGGGAAGAAAAAAATTAACTATTAGATATCCTTTATTTAAATATTTTTAAAAATTATTTATATGATTTTATGTAGTGAACTTAATTCAGGTAACTATATTTTGTAATTATTTAAATATTATGGTAGATTTAAAGAAATATTTTTGTAATGAAAATTAATTTTGTAACTTAAGATATTTAGTATAAGAGAATAAGATTATAGTTAACTATTTAAAGTAAAGGAAACTATATTTTGAAGTATTAAGAATCTGGAAATTCATTTGAGAAGAAAAGATTGGGGCTCAATGATGTAAAAACTATGAAATATTTATAAGGTAAAGGAATGCTTTGAGTTTCAAATTTAGGGAAAGAAAGGTAATGTTCAAAATCTTTAAAGGCTATCCAGATATAGTAATCCTCACTTGAAAAAGGAAAAGGAAAGGATTGACAACAATCCCTAAAAAGAAAAGAAAAATATATATGTTTGAAAGCAATCCAAATGAAAAAGAGAAAAGAAAGAAAAAAAAAATTATGGAAGTGAGGAGAAACTTGAGGATATACCTGATAAAAAATTGGCTTCACTGGACCTACCTAAAGGGAAAACCTAAATACATTCTTGAACATGTGTTTATGGAATAGATCTTTTACTAATTGAGTTCTTCACTGGACCTACCTAAAGGGAAAACCTAAATAAATTCCTGAACTTATATTTATGGAATAGATCTTTTACTAGTAGTGTTCTCATGAATTCTTATCATTTGAATATTCTAAGTGACTTAATATTGCAACATATAGTCATTCTTGAAATGAATAAAAGGCTAGAACTCTTAAACTTGATGACTATATAATCTTGTGGTTACAGAGTTAATTCAATTACTTGAATCTTTTCTAAAAATCTCACCATGATATTTATCTAAATCAAACTTATAGTATTTCTGAATTAAAACTTTACTACAATAGATCATAACTTTTATGCAGTACTAAAATTACTTGAGGACAAGCAATAGTTAAGTTTGGGGGATTTTGACCAAAGCAAAATATGTTGAGATTTTCATACCTATTTTATACTGTTTTTGATAATATTGCACTTTAAAGAAAGATTTTTTTGATGTTTTGTTGCAGGAATGATGAAATAGGGTCATTGATGCAAAAATATGCAAAAAGAAGCGAATTTGGAGCGAACAGGGCCAAAATGTGAAGAATTGAACTAGGGCGCCGATGACGTCATCGACCCCACCGATGACGAGATTTTGCCGAGATTCCAGAATTAATTCATTAAGAAGGGCCGCCGATGGCACCCTCGAGGCCGCCGACGGCGAGCTCAACGGTTTGACCAATCAGGCTGTGGATAAGGACAATTTTTGAAGGAATGCTTAGACAACTCTTGGGAAAACTCATGCACAACTTTAAAAGAAGATTTGGCTGAAAATTGAGAGGGAGCCAGAAGACTATAAAGTTCCTGGAGGTTAGAAAGGTTCCATTAGTGTTTGCTAGAGTGTAAAAATTGTGAGGAATTCTTTGAGAGATTGTAAGAGTGGAGGGAAAGTGAGAGATTTCTTCCTCCTTGCTGCTTCGAAGAGAAATTCTGTGTGCTGTAAAGAAAGGAAGAGATTTAGAGGAACTTCGAGGAGTTTTCTTGGGGAGAAATTAAAGATAAGTTTATTTATTGTAGTTTATATGACTTTGATTTTATATATGAATTCCAAGTTTTGTTGTGTTTTCCTCATGAGATCTGAGTAGTTTTCTCTGTTCTTCTCCTTGTCTTGAGATTTATCAAATGATGATTTGAATTGGTGAAGCCATGAAAATGTTTAAGAAATTGTGATGATCTTTTCACTTCGATCTTAATTTAATTTCAATCAGGCCAAGTGATTTGTTAAAATATGTTGAGTTTTACAACTAAAGTGAAGATTACATCGAAGATTCAGGGAGGTCAAAGCCCTTGGAAGTTGGGTGAAAATAAATAGGAAAATAAAATTATCGAGCGTAAAATTGGAGATTTTAGAGTGACAGACTAGAATCCCCAATTCGGTCCTATTGTTTGGGTGCTGAAGTGTAGATTTTAGCCCTCAGGCGAGGGGAATGTGGGAGCTCTGAAGTGAGAGCCGGTATCCTCCTAGCCTAGGACAAATTCAGTAAACAAGCGTAGGATTAGTCAATATTTTTTATGCTTGCACCAAAGGGTAAGGAATATGTATGCTCCTATTTGACACAATATAATTTGAACTGATTCACTTATCCATTCACTATAATTTCTTGACAAGGAGAAGGATGATTTCTTATATATTGAATATCACAGTCCATTCACTATAATTTCTTGACAAGGAGAAGGATGTTTTCTTATATATTGAATATCACATTAAAAACCTCAATCCATTCAATATAATTTCTTGACAAGGAGAAGGATGCTTTCTTAGATATTGAATATCACAAATTAAACCTATCCATTCACTATAATTTCTTGGCAAGGAGAATGATGCTTTCTTATATATTGAATATCACATTTGAACCTTCATTAGTATAATTAATTATTTAATAGCTATTAAAATTACATATTTATTTCAATTGTTTATTAGTGACAGATAAGCGGAACTTCGTTGTTGTGATTAAAGTATTGCTTTTTCTAAAATCTTAGTTCGTAGTTCTAAACTTCTTCGTTGTTGTGATTAAAGTATTGCTTTTCTAAAATCTAGTTCGTAGTTCTAATCTTACTCTCTGTGGGATCGATATCTAGGACTCCATTAGAGCCCTATTTTACTTGAGCGATACATATAATTGCGTTGATAAGTGTGACTTTACAATTATTGAATATTTATTACGTCCATATTTATTGAATCTATAACTGTTATTAAGATTTGGTACAGTTGCTGAGGGATTAAATCTTTTAGCAGCAATATTAAATACTTATATTTTTAAGCATATATAAAGTCGTGGTCAAATACCACCCTTTGTCAAGGATTGATGCGATGATGGATGTAGCTTTGGGCCATTTTGTCATGAGTTTTTTGGATGATTTCTTAGGATATCACAAGATAAAGATGAAACTGCTTGATGCTTTGAAGAAATCCTTCATAACTACTGAAGGTGATTTTTCTTATAATGTAATGCCCTTTGAGCCTAAGAACGCTAGAGCAACATACCCGTGTTTGATGGATATAGTTTTTGTTCATTAAAAAGGAAAATAATATTGAAGTCTAAGTGGATAATGTCCTTGTAAAAAGCCAGATGACTAAACAACACTTAGAAGATTATTTCAAACTTTAAGAAAATATAATATGAAGCTAAACTATCTGAATTGTATGTTAGAAGCCTCAATCAGTAAATTCCTGGTTTACCTCCTAATCCCCAAAGACATTAAGGCAAACACGAACAAAACCTAAACACTAATTAATATGTTAGCTCCTAGAAATACTTAAGAGATTCATAAGCTAACCAACCGGATTGCAGCCCTTAGCCAGTTCATCTCAGGGACGGGTAATAAGTGCACAACATTGTTTTAAATACACATAAAATTCACAAGCATTAAGTGGATGGTTGATTGTCAACAGGCCTTATAGAACTTAAAGGACTCTCTAGCTTCAGTGCCACTCCTTTAAATCCTGAAGCGGAATGAAGAAATCTCGTTATACTTGAGAGTGGGAGTTGAAGCAATAAACTAAGTGCGGCTAGAGAGGAGTCAAGAAAGCAAGTCTAGATATGAAGCGATGATCAAGTACCTTAAAAAAGCCAAGATGGAAATCAGGAAGCTCACCTAGTTCAGGATCGACAATGTTGGTAGAGAAGAAAACCAGATGGTCAATCTATTGTTGAAATGCATTTACCTAGAGAACAAATCACCACAAAGACTCCGCCAACTAGTCATTGAGGAACCAGAGGCAATGACTATAGAGACTAATGGGAAAAAAATATTGATGGATCCCTACATCAAATACCTGGAGATGAGAGAAATTTCAAAAGAGATCACAAATCCTAGGAGATTCAAGTTCAAAGCTGCTCAATACTTACAAATAGAAGGGGCATTCTTTCAAAAATTGACAAAATCATTGCACCTAAGATTCAAAAAGGAGAGTATGGCAGAAGACATTCTTCGGGAAGTTCATTTCAGGGAGTGTGGAAGTCACTCAAGAGGACATATATTAAAATAGTAAGTCTAACAAAAAGGATTTGAAAGATGCTGAAGCATTCCTGAGAAGGTGTAAGCAATTCCAAATGTATGATCCACTGAAACATCAGCTAGCTCATAAGCTTCAACAAATTACCAGCTCATATCTTTTTGGCCGTCTGAGGATTGGACATTCTTGGGCCATTTTCACCCTCCAAAGGGTAGCACCATTTCCTCTTGATAGTAGTTGATTATTTTTCAAAGTGGATTAAGGCAAAAGCTATCGCCTGAATCTCTGTGGAGATCGTCTAGAACTTCATCTGGACCAACTTGGTCTATTGCTATAACCTAACACTGATTATCATCATGGATAACATGACATAGTTCACAAAAAAGAAGCTTCAATTTGTTTGCCAAAGCAAGGAGATAATCCTCAAATTCACCTTGCTCCATCACCCTTGGACTAACAGTCAAGCCAAAGCACCCAATAAGATTATTTTCAGTCTATTGAGGAAGAAAGTTGAATAAGCAAAGGAGAGCTAGGCAGATATACTCCCATCTAATTTATGGGACGTCTGAACAACCCTGTTCACCACGGCTTGTCAAATGCCATTCATCCCCTCACATAAAATTGAAGCCAGGTTGTCAGTAGAAAGAAACCACCACAATTAGAGGGTCCTCATGACTAAAACGTTCAGTGAAGATGATCTATTTGAATGGCTGGAAGCAATGCACATGTTAAAACTTATAGAACAAGTTTGAGTGAAGTCAGCTCCGTGATAAGAGGAAGTCAAAAGGAGAGCTGTCTGATATACAACTAGCACGTTCACGAGAAAACTTTTGCTTCTAGAGATCTTGTACTAAAGAATTTTGATTCCACAAAACGAGGATAAGCTGTAAGAAAGCTAGGTCAAACATGGAACAATCCTTATATCATCAACTGCTATGTAAGACTTGGAGCTTACAAACTAAGGACTCACATAGAGAATGAGGTCCCTCAGACTTGGATTGGAGATGATATAAAAAGATTCTTCCCTTAAACCTATCACCTCCTTATTTGTTCCAAAAATCTTAAATGAAAAGCATTTTTTCTCTCATTTTGTTATTTATTCTAAATTTTTTATGTTGCTCTAAAAGATATATAGAATAAATGGATACTTTGTTAATTAAAAGGACAAATTTTTTAGGCTAGAAAAACACTCAAAGAACTGGAAAAAATAAAAAAGATGACCAAAACATCTAGCTGGCACTCAGGGAACTAAAATTTCAAAAAAAATGAAGAAGACCAAATATAGTGCTAAGGTCAACTAGATGAGCCCAAACATGAAGAAAGCAAGTTACAGTCTAAGATTGTTTGGCTAAGCATAAAATAAAAGAATGACCAACTATGACACCAAAGATTGCCCAGCTAAGCCCAAATCTGAAGGAAGCTAGCTGTGGTGCCAAGATCGATTGATTGAGCATAAAATTAAAGAAAGACTAGTCATGATGCCAGGATCACCCAAATATACTCAAATCTGAAAAAACCACCGACAATGCCATTATTGTTTGGTTGAGCATAAAATAGATGAATGACTAGCTGTGATGCCACGATTGCCTGATTAACCCCAAATTTAAAGAAAGTCAGTCGTGACACTAAGATATTACAGTTGAGCATAAAATTCAAAGACAAGTAGTCATGATACAAAGAACGCTAGGCTGAGCTCAAATTTGAAAAAAAGGAAGCCACGATGCCAATATTGTCCGACTAAGCTCAAAAAATAAAATTGACCAGCTGTGACACCAAGTTCACCCGTTTGAGTCCAAAAATGAGAATGATTGGTTGAGACATCATGATTGTCCAACCATATCCCTATTTGCTCAAAATTTCTTTATATCTAGATATGATCCCTCGCCCGACAACTTTAAGCACTGTGAGGGACCGAGGGTAAATTATCCTGAGGAACCATATAGGTACTTGCAAACTACCAGTAATTGAGATACTTAGCAAAACAAGTAAGATGAAACCAACCAAACACAAGAAGTAAAAAGTTAGCAAAAATGCTTTACATTTCATTAAAAAATAAATCTACACAATTTTTCCTTAATTACATGGTTTTCACAATTAGTTGACCCACTGGTCAAGCATGGCTGAGTGGCATAGATTTTCTAAGAAAACCACTACAAAAAAAGTGAAGTGAAAAGAAGCCTAGGTGGTTGTAGACTCACTATTTCCTCCGTCTTTAGTTTTGCCTGAACAATCTTTCTCCCCACCATCCTCATCTGAAGCCATGAAGAGAGTGGCAAGTTGATCCATATCAGTCTATCTGAATCTACTGGACTTTTCTTCACAAAGTGCATGATAGCTATAAGTAGCCCCACTTGTATTTGCTCAAACAATGCCCCGACATGGCTCTTCTAGGTGACCATCCTGGCCATTCTCTCCTCAAGCTCTTTATTTTTCTTCATTAGGGCTGTGATAATTTTTTTTGTTCTCTTTCTCCCTCAAACCTAACTTCTGGGTGTTTTCCCTAAGATTCCTCTTTATGCAAGATAGCACTACCTTCACCTTATACGTGGTTGTGATCGACTATGACACTAGTTGGTCATCCGCTTTTCTCTTTCACTCCTCACAAATGAGGGCCTTAGATTGGAAGTGGCTGATCAACCATGCAAGCAACCTAATTCGGTTGAAAATTTTAACCAAGTCTGTATATTCTTTCCCTCTGTAGCACAGAGTCAAGACCTTCTGTCTGGACAACCTCCGTCATATGACATGGATTTTCCATAGTTTCAGATGCCCTCTAATGGCACGCTGGTATACCCTTCCTTCTTAGTATAAACCATGATGTATTGGCTACTTGAAATTCCTCACACATTATTCTCCCCTTTCACCAAGCTAATCCATCTTAGAGGAGAGACTCCTTCTCGCAACAAAGAGGGAGGTGGTGGAAAAATTTGGCTAGTCAGCTCTTTTTCTTTATGACAAGGAAAATCCTGTTCTCAGGCTTCCTTTGCATGAGCCTCATCTCCTAAATCTAACACCATGTTGTTGGCACTATATTTTATTAGGGGAGGCTGTCTTGTGGAAGCTGTCGGTCGCCGGAATCGGAATCTTGTCGCCCGCTTTCGAGGGACATATATATATATATATATA
>JXCR01145114.1:190831-226509 GCA_002079205.1 Phalaenopsis hybrid cultivar | reverse complement strand
TTCTCGCTCTGGTAATGTTCTGATAACTTGGGGCTGTTTGAATCATTTTTTGTTTGTTTTTTTTTTATATATTTTGTTTTGAATTTGATTTATTTTTGTTTTGATATGTTAATATAAAGTATGATTCCATTTTGTTTTGGCAGCAGTTGGCAGCTGACAGTCATGGGCTCCAGGTCGTGGAAGTTAGTGGCTGGCGGTGCTGTATTTTTTTTAATAACGCCCAAAATACTTAAATGTTATTTTGATTGTTTTTAAAAATAAAATATAAAAACATATAGAAACCAAGAAACGAACATATAAAAATTCAAAAACCAAAACGATCCCCTTTGTTTTTCTTATTTTACATAAACTATAATTAGTCTAGGTTTGACACAAACCAAATGACTCACAAAAGAATTATGTTTTTCTGTATATTTCAGGTTTTGCTTTTGTGTGCAATCTTAGAACTATCAAGTTGAGTTGTGTTTGGCTCAGCAACCCAATGCTCTTGATATGGAAGGCATTTTAGTAAAGTTGTCCTTTATTGTACCTTTGTTTGGAAGTTTATAAATTAAAGCATTGAGCATCCCATTTTGGCCTCCACATGATAACAATGGTCTTGTTTTTGCGGTCATTCTCTCTGTGCATTGTTGCTACATCTAATACAATTCTGATCACAACTCATACTTCATGGACTTATTATTGATTCTCTCTTTCATTGTCTCTCGAGTTTGGCTAGTCCTCATCCACTTGTGCAAATCTCCCCTCGGTGAAAGCCTCCAGTGGCATTGCTTCAATTAGCTTACAATAAGAAAAACTTTCTGCCAAGTAGTTGGTAAGATGTGGCTTTTATATAGTTGCCCTCTCCTCTCAATCTTTTTTAAATTTGTCATTAGAGTGGCTTGTTTTGATAGGAAAGTAGGAGTTCAGGCTTATGTCTTTCTCCTTCTTTTTGTCTCTCTTGGATTCTTCATCTTAGTGTTATTTTCTTGCTTTGTGGGGAGAGTACTTATTAGGTTTTGATCATGGAGAGTATGGCTTGATTGTGAATCTTGTTGTTCACATTTTGATCTAGAATGCAACATGGAATCAGGTGATAAGTGTAGGGAGAAGAATATGGAAAGACTAATAAAAGGAATTGGCCAGCTATTCTAGATATTTCCTTGAATCCCTCAGAAGAATGATCTAGCTGCTATCTTACATATCTCTGATTCTTTGATGTCTTGTACAGAGAGTAACATAACACAGTCCCTAGGTGGAGTATGCAAAAATCATGTTTCCATCCAAAACTCAAATGTTCATTCTACTTCCCATCATAGATCAAATTACATGGCCTCAGTTAACTTATATTCTGAGTGGTGAAGCTATTTTAAAACAAAAGCTAAATTTCCTTGCTGTTCTTACGGAAACAATTACATTATTTTTGAAATAAAGGAAAAAATGAACAAAATACATAATAAAAAATCGAAAGTGCACTCAATGATAATGAATGTTCTAAACTCAAGTAGGTTTGATGAGTATCATTAATCTCAGGATTGAAGTACTTTACTTTACAGAGTGAAATTATTTATACACTCAAAACATTCAAAACTATTTAATGATGATCATAGCTAAGAAGCTGTGAAAGTTCGATGGTGATCACGCTAGTGCATTTATCAATGTCTATAAATTTTAAGAATGACATATTTCCGTGGGATCTAAAATGCCATCCATAGGCATGTTTGTAGAATATAATGGTGTACTAAGAGCTTCAATTTTCGCTGTGAGTTTTTTCAGTAGATTGGAGATTTTTGACAAAGCCTTTTAAATATCTTTGAACTCTTAATTCTCATACATGCTTATTCATGACTCCAATCCGATGCATGAGGTTTTATTTCCATGTAACTTTCTAGCTTTTTCCTTAATCTCACATAACATAATGAAATCCCCACAGATTTGGACTAGTGTTCTGATGTCAAACTATTATTTGGGATTGTGATGCATAAGACTTGTGAAACAATAGGAAGTATATAGGATGAGAAAATTAGACTTTTCTATGTGATAGAATAGAGTAGATGAGCTTAAAGTTTGCTCCTTTGCATTTCTGGGGTTCCATGCTTAGGAAAAAGATAAGATTTAGGTAGTCTCTTGATCGAGGAACAGAGAGATGGAGCAAAATTGAGGAAAAATAGTTCATTATATCTTGTTTAATTATAAAAATAATTGATTGAGGATCGCGAGGCCTTTCTCTCCTATTATCCTTTATTCCTTTCTAATTTTTTCCTATATATGTACTGTATTAGGGTTTAGAAGTCAGTTTTTTTGAGAGTTTTGTTTAGGACAACACTGGCTTCTCTAGTTTCCTGTCTAGGTTATCTAAGGGTCGAGTGGTGCTTCGGCTGTATCTCGCTCCCAAGGTATGGTTTATCCTTCCCCAACTCTTCCACGCCTCTCTCACTTCGCTGCCACACATTCCCTCTCACTGTATTTTCATAGAACAACATCCGTTTGATGTTTTTCTTGCAGATTTTCTCTGTCTAGCCCTCTACCGTCTCTGTCGCTACCTTCTAGATCATCCTACACCTGCTGCTGCCTTCCATCCCCACGTTCTACCCAATTTCGTCTTCCAAAACCAGCCCTCCCCTCTTTCCCTTTTGTTGTCGCCCTCCAGAAAATGTGATTCATCTTTCTGCTGCCCCAAACAAAAACTGTTGCTATTTTGCTGCTACCATCTTGCTGTTTAGTCTCCGCAACTCGCTGCCATCTCTGAAATGCACCCGCACACTTCCCTTGTTGTTGCTAGTGTCGCCTAATAGAATCCCTACCTTCATTCCAATCTCTTACTACAAGTTCCACTCCCCGTAACCAACCACCACCGCCCCTGGATCGACCCTCTAGTGCGCGCTTGTGTGTCGTGTTGTCGTTATTTCCCTTTTTAGTGTATTGGGTTGTATCCGTTTTTTGACTTTTCAGTAATAATATTTGTTTGCTTTTTGTTGTTTGGATTAACTCTGAGATTATTTGGTATCAGAGCTAGCTTAATCCTAATCTTATTCTATGGTAATCTAAATTTACCAATACCTAACCCAATCTCCACCCAAAACCCTTACCCTTGCTGATTTTGCACATCAGCCCACAAAAGCTTTTTTTACCACTCTTGACCACCCCATTAATATTGGAGTTGACCCAAACAACAATAGGGAAGTAATTATTATTGTTTAATTCAAATAGGAACTTACAACCAAAGACACTAGAAATTAGAAATTGCAATAAATGACAACTCACAATCAAATTAGGGTGAATCTCGGAGTGGTGGTGGTGATCTATGACTTGGAAAGTGGTAGGATGAGTGGTAGGATGGTTGGCAGACAAAAAACAGCAAGAGAACGGTTTCACATGTTCCGGACAGCAAGTATGCAATATACCCACGTGACAAGGCTGTCCTGATGATGGCAGCTTGGGGGGAGGGCTGGAACAGCAGCGACAACGAAGATGGAGAGCTGGAACAATAATGGCTGCGGGTATGGAGGGCTGGAATATTGGTGACAGCAAATGTGAAGGCCTGAAATAGCAGGGACAGCAAAAAGGGAGAAGGGAACGGCGACGGCAGCGAGGATGGAGAGCTGGAACATCGATGGAGAATGTGGTGGACTGTTGGATAGCCAAAGGAGGGCTGTCCTGGGCTGGGGCGTCGAGAAAATTGCTAGAAAACAATGAAAGGGCTGCTATCAGCGATGAGGAATATGTGGCAGCGATGTGGCGGGAACGTGAAAGAGTTGGGGAAAGATGAATACCACATGGAGATCAAGATATAACTGACGCACCACTTGAAATCCTAGGATACAACCCTTGAATGAAATAAGAGAAACTGATGGGTGTCATAATACAAATCACACAAAAACTAACCCTAGACTCTCATGAAAGCAAATTTAAATAATCGAATGACTATGAGTGGACCCCTCTACTTGAAAGAGGTGGTGCTCCTATAGGAAGAGCCAAGTTGCTCTCACATCTGCTGAACCGAACCGATCCAAACTGTAGATGGACATCTGACACCCGTTCTCGAGTCAATTGCTTGCTCCTGCGCTTGTCTTCCACTTCTGCACTCGCGAGCATCCCGCGCTAGAAAAGTCTCTTTCGCGTCAATCTCCCGTGGTTGGGAGAGTTTCGATCTCATTCGTCAAAGCTTCTGTCTCCTCATAGTATGATATCAGGTCGCATATGTTGAAGGCGACTGAGTTACTGCAACTTCCTGGTAAGTTAATCTTGTAGACGTCGTTCCAAAGCTCATTATGATAGAATAAATATCCATCATTTTTGGCACAACTTGAGCTGAACCTGAATGTGGATGCCTATTCTCAAGAACCAAGCATCGAGTCATCAAATGTGTAATTGACTTCTTTCACTCCTACTCGTCTAAGTATATCTGGTAAACAAGTATGTTAGGAGGATTCAATGTTGGGACAAAAGCTATAACATGTTGAGCAACTCTCACGAGTAACCACGTAAGTCTTTTCTTCTTCTCTGTTAGAACATATATCCCATTGTATGATTTTCTTCCCTACCTTCCTCCTATGAAAATTTCTAAAGATGTAGTTCATTCTTCTTGTCTGGACAATTGTCGGTGGTTATACTGCTGAATTGAATTTGATATTTGAATAACATCATATAACATTCTAGAAGTAGCTCACAACCTTCTCATCTTTGACATGTTAGACCGCTTTCAAGGGTAACCACCCAATAAGTGGATCGTCGGCCAGGATGTCTGACAATTTTGTCAATAGGGGTTGTCCTTATTTTAGGTATATGTGTCTCAAAATCACTATCTTCTAGAACAACCCCAACTAATCTAACTAAAGTTTCTCTCGTGGGCTCAACTTGAATCACTAGCATCTCTTCCTCATTGCCTTGAAGTTGATACTCAGCTTTGACGTCTTTGTTCTTTTCTGTGTCTATTCTTTCAACCGCTCCTTGCTCAATGAAATAGGTTATTCCTNATATGTGTCTCAAAATCACTATCTTCTAGAACAACCCCAACTAATCTAACTAAAGTTTCTCTCGTGGGCTCAGCTTGAATCACTAGCATCTCTTCCTCATTGCCTTGAAGTTGATACTCAACTTTGACGTCTTTGTTCTTTTCTGTGTCTATTCTTTCAACTGCTCCTTGCTCAATGAAATAGGTTATTCCGTTAGTTGTGAAATCCGATTCAATCCAAATACTTGTCACTTGAAACACTTTATGACTCGGATAGATTTAGGAATACTTGTCGCTTTTCTTTTACTCTACTCTGAATCGATTTTCTCTCAGGTGGGGTAAGCTTGGATATTCTTTTGGGTGTATTCTGGTTGTAAGATCATGTTGTTGAACCCTGCCTATAAATGTGGCGATCGCTCGATGATGAGTCTCTCCAGTCTTGAAGTTGAGGTTTAAACATCCGCTCTGTAGTGAACTGTTAGTCTGGAGTTATATCTCTTATTTTATCTTGTACCAGGTAGTGATCTCATCTTTTCCTATATGTTGGCCTAGGAGCCTCAAATTTTTCCACTAAAATAATGCACTATTCTTTAATTTGTTGCTGGCTAGTTTCACCATTTTGTCCGGTGGGATGTCCTTTTACATATACAAGTTTCACGATCTGGAGTCATTTGATGAACTCTTCTAGATTCAAGTGACTGTCAAAATATGACAAATCCGCATTTATTTCAAGATTTTAGGTTATCTGATATTTCAAGAAAAATCTACGGAGTAGTGGTTCTTCATCTCCGGAGTCAAATAGAGTATGGGTGACCNTTACATATACAAGTTTCACGATCTGGAGTCATTTGATGAACTCTTCTAGATTCAAGTGACTGTCAAAATATGGCAAATCCGCATTTATTTCAAGATTTTAGGTTATCTGATATTTCAAGAAAAATCTACAGAGTAGTGGTTCTTCATCTCCGGAGTCAAATAGAGTATGGGTGACTACTCTGGATGGTCTTCTTTCCTCAATTTCATCGAACTGTTGTAGCACACAACAGAGTTGTCGCTTTATCTAAACTCATGATCATATTCTAGCACTTGCCTCTAAGGCGGCATAATTAGGGTTTGAGGGTGGGTAGGTGGGCGGGGGTGAGGGGTGAGGGGTGAGGGGTGATGTAGGGCGNACTGTTGTAGCACACAACAGAGTTGTCGCTTTATCTAAACTCATGATCATATTCTAGCACTTGCCTCTAAGGAGGCATAATTAGGGTTTGAGGGTGGGTAGGTGGGCGGGGGTGAGGGGTGATGTAGGGCTGGAAAGAAAAATTTTGGGTGGAGGTAGGGTTGGGTGGTGGTGGATGCCTAGGAATCCTAGGATTATACAAGGGTTTGACTAGCTCTAATACCAAATGATACCGGAGTTAACCTGAATAACAATAAAGAAGTAATTATTATTGTNGGTTGGGTGGTGGTGGATGCCTAGGAATCCTAGGATTATACAAGGGTTTGACTAGCTCTAATACCAAATGATGCCGGAGTTAACCCGAATAACAATAAAGAAGTAATTATTATTGCTGAATTCAAATATGAACTTACAATCAAAGATATTGGAAATTAGAAATTAAAATAAATGACAACACAAACTTGAACTAGGGTAAATCTCGGAATGGTGGTGGCGATTGTCGATGGTTTTTGATGTAAAACAATGTATTTTTATTTGAATAAAAGAAGATTGTATTTTATTTGGAGAAGAATTAAGTGGCACAATGAGATATGGTCAAAATTAAAGAAGAAATTATATTTAAATCAAGTGAAGTTTAAAAAACATTCAAACTCAAGCAAAGGAAGCCAAATGTCCACTTAGAAGAGCTCAAGAAAGTGTCCAATTAAGATCTCATTAAAGTCCCATTACAAGAAATATATCAAGAAGAAATATTTAAATTTATATTTTATCATTTATATTTCAAACCATCTAAGACGACTTTCTCTAATTTTGTCCGTCATAGGAGCTACACCAACCCTATCAAGGATATATTCATTTCGCATTATGTCTCTAAGTGTAAAGCCACAGAAAAACGTCGACCATCTGATGATCCGATTAGGAGAGTAGATGTTTTAGACTCGACTTGTGTTAAGAAAGGCAGAGATAGACCTAGGAAGACTTGGGCTTATTGTATAAAAAATGATCTTAATTTATTAGTACTAAATGAAAATATGACACTAAACAGGACACAATGGAGAAAAAGGATTCATGCAGCCGACCCCACGTAGTGGGACTAAGGCTTTGTTGTTGTTGTTGNAAAGATGAATACCACATGGAGATCAAGATATAACTGACGCACCACTTGAAATCCTAGGATACAACCCTTGAAGAAAATAAGAGAAACCGATGGGTGTCATAATACAAAACACACAAAAACTAACCCTAGACTCTCATGAAAGCAAATTTAAATAATCGAATAACTATGAGTGGACCCCTCTACTTGAAAGAGGTGGTGCTCCTATAGGAAGAGCCAAGTTGCTCTCACATCTGCTAAACCGAACCGATCCAAACTGTAGATGGGCATCTGACACCCGTTCTCGAGTCAATTGCTCGCTCCCGTGCTTGTCTTCCACTTCTGCACTCGCGAGCATCCCGCGTTAGAAAAGTCTCTTTCACGTCAATCTCCCGTGGTTGAGAGAGTTTCGATCTCATCCGTCGAAGCTTCTGTCTCCTCATAGTATGATATCAGGTCGCATACGTTGAAGGCGACTGAGTTACTGCAACTTCTGGGTAAGTTAATCTTGTAGACGTCGTTCCAAAGCTCATTATGATAGAATAAGTATCCATCATTTTTGGCACAACTTGAGCTGAACCTGAATGTGGATGCCTATTCTTAAGAACCAAGCATCGAGTCATCAAATGTGTAATTGACTTCTTTCACTCCTACTCGTCTAAGTATATCTANAAATAGAGATGGTAATACATTTAAATTTATAAAGCTTAAATGTAAATTTTTAATTATAAATTTCAAGTGCATGTTTATTTATTAGGAGAATACATTTTATAGGATTACTAAGATAGTCTGATAACAAACATTTCATTTTTAAGGTCTTCGACGTGATCATTAGCTCTCAAGTAATCCTCAAAGGCCAAGCTTATCCATACCTGCATATATACTATAGGCTTGATCTCCTAATCTATTAAGTTTTTAGTATAATGAAATTAAGGATTCAAGTAATATGTGGCAGCATGTAAATTATGATGTAATTGACAATCATATGATTTAGATTAGTTGATAATTTTAATCGCCTCTGTCCTTCAAATTCTGCTAGCATTTTTTAAGCAAAGAATCAAATGCAAAATCCATTTGGATGTTAAACTTGGTTAGCAATGGAGCCTATGAGAGAGACAACGTTGGATAGATGAAGGCCATGGTGGAGGGATAGCCTAGTTAGCTAACACCTTTGAACCAAGTGATACTGGTACCATTAGGATGATTAACAGAGTAGATGTTTTAGAACTGAGAATCTTGTTTAGCACTTATTCTTTCTCAGTGGAAAAAGATTTTGAAAAAGAAGCTAAACCGCGCTTTTGTCCATCAACAGCTTCATTTTATTGGGATATCAAGTGAAAACATCCATCCATACTAAATTCATTCAAAAATGATCAAGAATAAATTGGAAACCGAAAAAGTCTGCTGTACCTCCATTGCTAAATAAAATCTAAATGAGTAACATACTGTAATCCCCCATCTCCAAAACAGGTTCAGATGTTAACTTTGTGTTTTTTCCTTAGTTGCAACTCTGTTTTATACACGACAAGCATGATCTGCAGAGAGTTTGTAAAGCGGAGAATGAATTGTTGATATGTTTTTTAAGATTAGATAATCTTGAGCAGTTGAACATTGAAGCTAGAGATAAAGGAAATTCTCCAATTTGCTGCAGTGCTATTCTTAAATATTTTAATACTTAACACGCTTATTTAACATGTGGATCTATCACTTGGACTTTCTTGGATTAATATTTTCACTTGTGCAGTTGCTTTTATTTATTACTTCAGTTTATTTGGTAGTATCGATGAACCAGATGGCTTAAGGTTTGGTTTCCTAATGAACCAATTGGTTCTATGAATTAACTGGAGCATTTCCGAATTTTGATTTATAATGAATATATTACCAGTTAAAATAATTATTCACATTCTCTTGATGCAAGATAAAAATTTTTGGAGAATTCATTATAATCATAAAAAAATAAATATTCAAATGAGTAGTGATAGAAAATTGATAAGAAATTTGAAATCATAAAACATTCACTTTACTTTGTGATAGTTTTGATTGACTAACATCAATCATGACAACAAGCAGAACATAAATTTTGTAGAATAGAAAGTGGGAATACAAAAAATCACTAAAATGAGAATCAAGCTTCACATTGATACAAGAAGATGAAATTTGTTAGTGAACAACACTTGCCTCTCACTTAGAGAATTTAACATCTAACATGCACACAATTTTGAGAAGAATTGTAAAATTTATTCAGCAAAAAATGAAAATTATATTTTTCGGATTTTGTATTATAGATATCTAATTTCCGAAGGTATTGAATCTTGAACCCTTAAACTTGTTGAAAATCTTGAGTGCTAATAGTACCCGTTCCTATTGAGGAGATGGAATTAGGGAATTATCAGTAACTACATGCAAGTCATGCAACATAATCTAAAATCAATGAAGTAGCTAAAAGTTTATGTTTGCTCTAGAAAGCCCCAATCACAACTATCTATTTATATGGGACTGACATGAGCAAATAGCGACCTTAGCAAATAAGATATTTTATGACTCCAATAAAAATTGTATAACATGTAAAACCAGTTAATCAATCGCAACAACCAACAACTTAACCCATTTAATATGGAACAAAGGTGACTTTTTAGGATTTAAATCAATAGTCTAACAAAGAGCTATTAATTGAAATAGAACTTGACCAAGACAACAATTGAACTAGGAGCCAAATCAATCCATGCATTAGAGAATACAACCATTCTTCGTAGGAATCATCATGTTATGCTTGCTTACACCAAAACAAAACAACATAAATAAAAAATCTATTTAATAAGAATGACCAACAACAACAACAAGGAGCCTTTATCTCACCATGTGGAGTCTGCTATATGTTCATTTTTCTCCATTGCATCCTATCGAGTGTCATATTTTCATTTAATTTTAATAGATTAAGATCATTTTTTATACAATATGCTCGAGTCTTTTTAGGTCTATTTCTACCTTTTTTAACATAAGTCAAATCTAAAACATTTATTCTTCTAATTAGATCATCAAATTGTCGACAATTAATGTGATAAAACCATCTAAGACGACTCTCTAATCTTGTTTGCCACTTGAGCTACACCAACCCTTTCATAGTTATATTCATTTCACATTGTCTCTAAATGTCAAGCCACTCATCCACTTAAGCATCCTTATCTCAGCAACACTTAACCTTTTTTTATGGTTTTTTTTGAAAGAACAATATTCTATGCCATAGAGCATTAAAGGTATCCCCACCATCATATAAAATTTTCCTTCAAGTCTAGCGGTACTTTTCTATGACACTGTAGGCTCAATGCATTCCTCCACTTCTGCCAACCAACTTGAATTCTACTAGTAACATCCCCATCTATATCACCATTACTTAAACAATAGATTCGAGATATCTAAAATGTTCACAAATTTTAATGATTTGATCACCCATAGTTATAACTCTACCACTAGAGCTACTTCTAGTAAAATTACATTCCATACATTCAATTTTAGATCTACTCAAACTAAAGCCTTTAGACTCCAATGTAGACCTCTATAATTCAAAATGATATCATCAGCGAAAAACATACACTAAGGTACATCTTCCTATAGATGTCCATTAAGAGCATCCATAACTAAAGCAAAAAAGATATGAACTTAAAGAAAATCTCTGATGTAATCCAACTAAAATGGAAAATACTTGGTCAATCCTTCTTTTGTTCAAACACAAATAACAACTCTAGTATACATATCTTTTGTGACTTAAATATCAGTCATATCAACACCTTTTTTTTCTAGAACTCTCCATAGGACTTCTTTTGGAACCTTATCTTAAGTTTTTCTAAATTAATAAAATTCATATGTCGATCCTCCTTACTCTGTACCTCTCCACTAGACCTCTCAATAAATGTATGGCTTCCATAGTAAACCTACCCGACATAAAACCAAATTAATTATGTGAAATCTTTTTATCACATTTTAATCTATGTTCAATTATTCTCTTCCATATTTTTAAAGTATGACACATCAACTTAATTCCTCTATAGTTTGCACACACTTGTGTATCCCCTTTATTCTTAAAAATGGAGACCAAAATGCTCTTTATCAACATTTCAGGCAACTTTTTAGTTTTTAAAACAATATTAAAGAGTTTAGTAAAACAAATAGCTCTAAAATCTCCTAAATATTTTCATACTTCAATTGTGAAATATTAGGTTATGTTGATTTTCCACCATTGATTTTTTTTAAAGCCTCATCAACTTATTTCCTACTGATGCGACGGTGAAATTAATACGTTTTATTATTATTAATGACATTAAGATCACTATGGTCGATCGTATTTTCAAAAATATCATTGAAAAGTTTATTAAAATAGCCCACCCACCTATGTTGAATATCTTTCTCTTAGAAAAACACTTTTTGATTTTCATCTTTAATACACCTTGAATTAAATTTTTACTTTTCTTTTTCTCTTTATTTGACTAGCCTATACATTTATTTTTCACCCTCTTTAATATCTAATTTTTTATAAAGATTATTAAAACCAAATTTTTTAGCGTCACAAATCGTTCTCTTAAATTGGCTACGGGCCACCTTATATTTTTCGTAGTTCTATAAGTCAATTTTTTTAACACAACTTTTTATATTTTATCTTTCTTTGCATATTATTATTTTACCACTAATTGTTTTATTTATAAAAAACTTTTCTTTTCGATTCTCTAGGTTGATCTTTTATCATTTGTTTAATTGTGCTTGTTACATTATCCAACATAGATTTAACTTCTTCATGAACATACTAAATCTTGAAATCTTGAAGTTTACTCATAAAAATATTTTTATGTCTTTTAGGTCCAATCTAATTCTATGACAATGTTTCATCGGATTCTTTTTCTTAGAACTTCTCATCTTAAAATACATAACTAATAATCGATGTTGACCACATAAATTTTCACTTGGAATGATCTTATAATATTTACATTCTCGGTAATCTCTTTTTCTCATAAGAAATTAATCAATTTGTGCTTTATTAGATTCATTCTTAGAAGTAATAATATTTTCATCTCTTTTCTTAAATAAAGTATTAGCAATAACAAAATTATACGTTGTAGTAAAATCTAATATGATTTTAACTTCTTTATTAATCACTTTAAAACCGTTGCCGCTATGAATATTTTTTAAAATTTTTACCACTCTATTAACATTTCCATTTAAATCTCTTTCAATAACAATTCATACTTCATGAGGTATTAGTTGTATTAATTCTTCTAGGTCTTTCAAAAATTTTTCTTTTGAATATCTAAATATACTTGAAGAACATAAATACTTATAATATTATTATTAACAACAATCTTTATAGCTAAAATTTTATCTCCAATTCTATTAATTAATCAACATTATCTTTCATTAACTTATATATAATTACGTCAGCACTATTTCTAATGCGACCCCTACATAAATATCAAAGTTTAAAACCTAAGCTATCAATTTCCATAGCATTTTCTCCAACCCAATTAATTTCTTGAATAAATAAGATGTTTATCTTTCTATGAATCATAATATTTACAACTTCCATTAATTTACCTGTGAGAGTGCATATATTCTAAAAGCTTATCCTAATAATAGTTTCATGGGCTTACTTTTTTACCTGCATCCGTCCGTGATGAGAGAAATTTTAATTTTATTAAAATAAACGAGATAAATTTAATTTTTGTGCTTTAATTAATTTAATTAGTAGTTTTTTTATTTTGTTAATTACTATTTATAGAAATTGGGTATTAAAATTTTAATTCACACCGTCCGAAGGTATGTTTCCGCCTTGGTTAATTCCAAGTCTCGGGCTAAGTTGTGACACCTAATAAGCAAATTTATGTTCTTATCATAAAAGGAACATCTTGTGGTTACATAAAAGATTTTGAGGTATCTAAAAGTTGCCTTAAAAATGGATTAATTTAATGAATCCATTTTGTATTGGTGCAAATTTGGTGAATTCTATTATTTGATGAATATTGAATAATATGTAACACATTATTGCCACATTGAGATTTATGAGTTTTTAGTGGCCCAAAGAAACATTGAATTTAAATATAAAGTCATGACAATGTTGTTACAATTGGTCTTTGTTGAGCTATGAGAAATTATCAAATGCTTTAATGAAATTATATCTTGACATTAAGATTGATAAGTGTAGCCATGAGGCCCATGACCTTGTCAAATATGATAGAACAAAGTATATTAAGTTTGATTGCCAATTTACAAAGAAAAACTCGAAGTTGGTATCATTTGCATATTACATTTTTCCCATCTTGGCACAGTTCACAAATATCCTTAAGGGCAGTTCAAACCGAGTTGTAATTCCTTCGTTAGCAAGTTGGGTTTGATTGATATCTACTCTCGAACATGAGGAGTCTGGAAAATATGGAAATGATGAATGAGATCCAAGGAAGCGCCACCCAAATTAGAAGGAAAAGAAGTTGCGTTCATTGCATATGGATGATTTTTCTAGAAGTAATTGAAGATATGTACCTAGTTGGAAGAATTTTTTATTTGGATTTAAAATTTGTATCTTTTTTCTTTAGTAAGTTACCATAGAAGTTAAATGTGCGAGAATACTAAATATCCTATAAATATTGCTTAGTTGTTCTTGATTAAAAATAAGTCCAAAAAATATGAATTTATAATATTATTTTTACTTCAGAGTGCAGGCATTGATTCTATCTCCTACAAGAGAGCTTGCTGCCCAGACTGAGAAAGTCATATTAGCAATCGGTGATTACATAAATGTGCAAGCTCATGCTTGTATTGGTGGAAAGAGCATAGGAGAGGATATCAGAAAACTGGAATATGGAGTTCATGCGGTCTCAGGAACTCCTGGAAGAGTTTGTGACATGATCAAGAGACGGACCTTAAGGACAAGATCAATTAAATTGCTAATTCTTGTCAGTAATTTGTTCCATTGTTTTTTTTCCCCATTTCTTGTGTTCGTTCTCTCTTACAACACTAAATATATCAATTTTGAACAGGACGAATCAGATGAGATGTTGAGCAGAGGGTTTAAGGATCAAATATATGATGTTTACAGATATCTTCCTCCAGATCTACAGGCAAAGAGTGAAAATTTTGTTGATTATGCCTTAAACCTTTTTATCAATTCCATATAATGTATTCAGGCTTTATACTACTTTATCAGCTTTCTAGTTACTTTTTGGCTGTTTCAACTTTAAAATTTCTACCCGTTAGTTTAACCATTCTATTTTCAATACCTGTTTAATTCTCACCATTTTCCTTATTTCTTAACAAATTTTTTTTGTTATTGGCCTTTTAAACTCCCTTTCAGTTTCAGTTTGCTTTTATGGTATTGGCTTTTGTTTCTTTATTTTCCGGGCTTAGGACATTTTCTTTGTGAGTTTTCATGGCTTTTTGTTTTTTGTTTTAAAGAATCCAAGAATTTATCTAGGTGCATTGTCATAACTGAGATTGGCGCTGAATTGTAATTGTGATACGCAACGATATCAATGTTTAATCAATATGGATTCAAAATAGTTATAGGAAAGTTATTTGCTGTTTTATTGCTATCACATTGTTTTAGTTTTCTCGCTCTGGTAATGTTCTGATAACTTGGGACTGTTTGAATCATTTTTTGTTTGTTTTTTTTTAATATATTTTGTTTTGAATTTGATTTATTTATGTTTTGATATGTTAATATAAAGTATGATTCCATTTTGTTTTGGCAGCAGTTGGCAGCTGACAGTCATGGGCACCAGGTCGTGGAAGTTAGTGGCTGGTGGTGCTGTATTTTTTTTAATAACGACCAAAATAATTAAATGTTATTTTGATTGTTTTTAAAAATAAAATATAAAAACATATAGAAACCAAGAAACGAACATAATAAAAATCCAAAAACCAAAACGATCCCATATAGACCCTTTGTTTGTGTTATCTTACACTTTAATTAGTCTTAGGTTTGACACAAACCAAATGACTCCAAAAAGAATTATGTTATTCTGTATATTTCAGGTTTTGCTTTTGTGTGCAATCTTAGAACTATCAAGTTGAGTTGTGGTTGGCTCAGCAACCCAATGCACTTGATATGGAAGGCATTTTAGTAAAGTTGTCCTTTATTGTACCTTTGTTTGGATGTTTATAAATTAAAGCATTCAGCATCCCATCTTGGCTTCCACATGACAACAATGGTCTTGTTTTTGCGGTCATTCTCTCTGTGCATTGTTGCTACATCTAATACAATTCTGATCACAGCTCATACTTCATGGACTTATTATTGATTCTCTCTTTCATTGTCTCTCGAGTTTGGCTAGTCCTCATCCACTTATGCAAATCTCCCCTCAGTGAAAGCCTCTAGTGGCATTGCTTCAATTAGCTTAAAATAAGAAAAACTTTCTGCCAAGTAGTTGGTAAGATGTGGCTTTTATTTAGTTGCCCTCTCCTCTCAATCTCTTTTAAATTTGTCATTAGAGTGGCTTATTTTGATAGGAAAGTAGGAGTTCAGGCTTATGTTTTTCTCCTTCTTTTTGTCTCTCTTGGATTCTTCATCTTAGGGTTATTTTCTTGCTTTGTGGGGAGAGTACTTTTTAGGTTTTGATCAAGGAGAGTATGGCTTGATTGTGAATCTTGTTGTTCACATTTTGATCTAGAATGCAACATGGAATCAGGTGATAAGTGTAGGGAGAAGAATATGGAAAGACTAATAAAAGGAATTGGCCAGCTATTCTAGATATTTCCTTGAATCCCTCAGAAGAATGATCTAGCTGCTATCTTACATATCTCTGATTCTTTGATGTCTTGTACAGAGAGTAACATAACACAGTCCCTAGGTGGAGTATGCAAAAATCATGTTTCCATCCAAAACTCAAATGTTCATTCTACTTCCCATCATAGATCAAATTACATGGCCTCAGTTAACTTATATTCTGAGTGGTGAAGCTATTTTAAAACAAAAGCTAAATTTCCTTGCTGTTCTTACGGAAACAATTACATTATTTTTGAAATAAAGGAAAAAATGAACAAAATACATAATAAAAAATCGAAAGTGCACTCAATGATAATGAATGATCTAAACTCAAATAGGTTTGATGAGTATCATTAATCTCAGGATTCAAGTACTTTACAGAGTGAAAATATTTTTACACTCAAAACATTCAAAACTATTTAATGATGATAATAGCTAAGAAGCTGTGAAAGTTCGATGATGATCACGCTAGTGCATTTATCAATGTCTATAAATTTTAAGAATGACATATTTCCGTGGGATCTAAAATGCCATCCATAGGCATGTTTGTAGAATATAATGGTGTACTAAGAGCTTGAATTTTAGCTGTGAGTTTTTTCAGTAGATTGGAGATTTTCGACAAAGCCTTTTCAATATCTTTGAACTCTTAATTCTCATACATGCTTATTCATGACTCCAATCCAATGCATGAGGTTTTATTTCCATGGAACTTTCTAGCTTTTTTCTTAATCTCACACATATCATAATGAAATCCCCACAGATTTGGACTAGTGTTCTGATGTCAAAATGTGTTTTGGGATTGTGGTGCATAAGACTTGTGAAACAATAGGAAGTATATAGGATGAGAAAATTAGACTTTTCTATGGAGGATTAAGAATTGTCCTTGATCTATGTGATAGAAGAGAGTAGATGAGCTTAAAGTTTGCTCCTTTGCATTTCTGGGATTCCATGAGGTTTGTGAACCATGCTTAGGAAAGAGATAAGATTTAGGTAGTCTCTTGATCGAGGTTCAGAGAGATGGAGCAAAATTGATGAAAAATAGTTCATTATATTTTGTTTAATTATAATAATAATTGATCGAGGATCGCGAGGCTTTCTTCATTTTTTCTTTCTTTCCTATTATCCTTCATTCCTTTCTAGTTTTTTCCTATATATGTATTGTATTAGGGTTTAGAAGTTTTTTTGAGAGTTTTGTTTAGGACAACCTCTGGCTTCTCTAGTTTCCTGTCTAGGTTATCCAAGGGTCGAGTGGTGCTTCGTCTGTATCTCGCTCCCAAGGTATGGTTTATCCTTCCCCAACTCTTCCACGCCTCTCTCACTTCGCTGCCACACATCCCCCCTCACTGTATTTGCCTAGAACAACATCCGTTAGATGTTTTTCTTGCAGATTTTCTCTGTCTAGCCCTCTGCTATCTCTGTCGCTACCTTCTAGATCATCCTACACCTGCTGCTGCCTTCCATCCCCACGTTCTATCCAATTTCGTCTTCCAAAACCAGCCCTCCCCTCTTTCCCTTTTGTTGTCGCCCCTCCAGAACATGTGCTCCATCTTCTGCTGCCCCAAACAAAAACTGTTGCTATTTTGCTGCTACCATCTTGCTGTTTAGTCTCCGCAACTCGCTGCCATCCCTGAACTGCACCCCCACACTTCCCTTGTTGTTGCTAGTGTCGCCTAATAGAATCCCTACCATCATTCCAATCCCTTACTACAAGTTCCACTCCCCGTAACCAACCACCATCGCCCCTGGATCGACCCCCTAGTGCACGCTTGTGTGTCGTGTTGTCCTTATTTCCCATTTCAGTGTATTGGGTTGTATCCGTCTTTTGACTTTTCAGTAATAATATTTGTTTGCTTTTTGTTGTTTGGATTAACTCTGAGATTATTTGGTATCAAAAGTAGCCTAATCCTAATCTTATCCTATGGTTATCTAAATTCACGAATACCTAACCCAATCTCCACCCAAAACCCCTACCCTTGCTGATTTTGCACATCAGCCCACAAAAGTTTTTTTAACACTCTAGACCACCCCATTAATATTGAGTTAACCCAAACAACAATAGGGAAGTAATTATTATTGTTGAATTCAAATAGGAACTTACAACCAAAGACACTAGAAATTAGAAATTCCAATAAATGACAACTCACAATCAAATTAGGGTGAATCTCGGAGTGGTGGTGGTGATCTACGAGGGGTTGGAAAGTGGCAGGATGAGTGAAAAAATGGTTGGCAGACAAAAAACAGCAAGAGAACGGTTTCACATGTTCCGGACAGCAAGTATGCAATATATTCACGTGACAAGACTGTCCTGATGATGGCAGCTTGGGGGGAGGGTGGGAACAGCAGCGACAACGAAGATGGACAGCTGGAACAATAATGGCAGCGGGTATGGAGGGCTGGAATATTGGTGACAGCAAATGTGAAGGCCTGAAATAGCAGGGACTGCAAAAAGGGAGGAGGGAACGGCAATGGCAGCGAGGATGGAGAGCTGGAACATCGATGGAGAATGTGGTGGACTGTCGGATAGCCAAAGGAGGGCTGTCTTGGGCTGGGGCATCGAGAAAATTGCTAGAAAACAACAAAAGGGCTGCTATCAGCGATGAGGAATATGTGGCAGCGAAGCGGCAAGAACGTGGAAGATTTGGGGAAAGATGAATACCACATGGAGATCAAGATATAACTAACGCACCACCTGAAACCCTAGGATACAACCCTTGAAGGGAATAAGAGAAACCGATGGGTGTCATTATACAAAACACACAAAAACTAACCCTAAACTCTCATGAAAGCAAATTTAAATAATCGAATAACTATGAGTGGACCCCTCTACTTGAAAGAGGTGGTACTCCTATAGGAAGAGCCAAGTTGCTCTCACATCTGCTGAACCGAACCGATCCAGACCGTAGATGGGCATCCGACACCCGTTCTCGAGTCAATTGCTTGCTCCCGTGTTTGTCTTCCACTTCTGCACTCGCGAGCATCCCGCGTCAGAAAAGTCTCTTCCGCGTCAATCTCCCGTGGTTGGGAGAGTTTCGATCTCATCCGTCGAAGCTTCTGTCTCCTCATAGTATGATATCAGGTCGCATACGTTGAAGGCGGCTAAGTTACTGCAACTTCCTGGTAAGTTAATCTTGCAGACGCCGTTCCAAAGCTCATTCTGGTAGACTAAATATCCATCATTTTTGGCACAACTTGAGCTGAACCTGAATGTGGATGCCTATTCTAAAGAACCAAGCATCGAGTCATCAAATCTGTAATTGACTTCTTTCACTCCTACTCGTCTAAGTATATCTGGTAAACAAGTATGTAAGGAGGATTCAATGTTGGGACGAAAGCTATAACAGGTTGAGCAACTCTCACGAGTAACCACGAAAGTCTTTTCTTCTTCTCTGTTAGGACATATATCCCATTGTATAATTTTCTTCCCTACCTTCCTCCTATGAAAATTTCTAAAGATGTAGTTCATTCTTCTTGTCTGGACAATTGTCAGTGGTTATACTGCTGAATTGAATTTGATATTTGAATAACATCATATAGACTTCTAGAAGTAGCTCACAAGCTTCTCATCTTTTACATGTTAGACCGCTTTCAAGGGTAATCACCCAATAAGTGGATCGTCGGCCAGGATGTCTGACAATTTTGTCAATAGGGGTTGTCCTTATTTTAGTTATATGCGTCTCGAAATCACTATCTTCTAGAACAACCCCGACTAATCTAACTAAAGTTTCTCTCGTGGGCTCAGCTTGAATCACTGGCATCTCTTCCTCATTGCCTTGAAGTTGATACTCAGCTTTGACGTCTTTGTTCTTTTTTGTGTCTATTCCTTCAACTGCTCCTTGCTCAATGAAATAGGTTATTCCGTTAGTTGTGAAATCCGATTCAATCCAAATACTTGTCACTTGAAACACTTTATGATTCTAATAGATTTAGGAATACTTGTTGCTTTTCTTTTACTCTACTCTGAATTGATTTTCTCTCAAGTGGGGTAAGCTTGGATGTTCTTTTGGGTGAATTCTGGTTGTAAGATTCTGTTGTTGAACCCTGCCTATAAATGTGGCGATCGCTCGATGACGAGTCTCTCCAGTCTTGAAGTTGGGGTTTAAACATCCGCTCTATAGTGAATTGTTAGTCCGAAGTTATATCTCTTATTTTATCTTGTACCAGGTAGTGATCTCATCTTTTCCTATATGTTGGCGTAGGCGCCTCAAATTTTTCCACTAAAATAATGCACTATCCTTTAATTTGTTGCTTGCTAGTTTCACCATTTTGTCCAGTGGGATGTCCTGTTACACAAATACAAGTTTCACGATCTGGAGTAATTTGATGAACTCTTCTATATTCAAGTGATTGTCAAAATATGACAAATCCACATTTATTTCAAGATTCTAGGTTATCTGATATTTCAAGCAAAATCTACGGAGTAGTGGTTCTTCATCTCCGGAGTCAAATAGAGTATGGGTGACCACTTTGGATGGGAGTAAATCCGAATAATGGGCGTTCATGCAGAGTACTAGGTTCTGACGCCAAGAACTACTTTTTACAGACGTTGAAAAGAGAATCAATAGGACTAATATTGGATGTTCAAAAGTGCTATGAGTTTGAGGAACCAATACAAAACACATGGCNTTCTTTGAACTCTTAATTCTCATACATGCTTATTCATGACTCCAATCCGATGCATGAGGTTTTATTTCCATGGAACTTTCTAGCTTTCTCCTTAATCTCTCATAACATAATGAAATCCCCACAGATTTGGACTAGTGTTCTGATGTCAAAATATGATTTGGGATTGTGATGCATAAGACTTGTGAAACAATAGGAAGTATATAGGATGAGAAAATTAGACTTTTCTATGTGATAGAAGAGAGTAGATGAGCTTAAAGTTTGCTCCTTTGCATTTCTGGGGTTCCATGCTTAGGAAAAAGATAAGATTTAGGTAGTCTCTTGATCGAGGATCAGAGAGATGGAGCAAAATTGAGGAAAAATAGTTCATTATATCTTGTTTAATTATAAAAATAATTGATTGAGGATCGCGAGGCTTTCTTCCTTTTTTCTTTCTTTCTTATTATCCTTTATTCCTTTCTAATTTTTTCCTATATATGTACTGTATTAGGGTTTAAAAGTCAGTTTTTTTGAGAGTTTTGTTTAGGACAACACTAGCTTCTCTAGTTTCCTGTCTAGGTTATCCAAGGGTCGAGTGGTGCTTCGGCTGTATCTCGCTCCCAAGGTATGGTTTATCCTTCCCAAACTCTTCCACGCCTCTCTCACTTTGCTGCCACACATTCCCTCTCACTGTATTTGCCTAGAACAACATCCGTTTGATGTTTTTCTTGCAGATTTTCTCTGTCTAGCCCTCTGNAGCAAAATTGAGGAAAAATAGTTCATTATATCTTGTTTAATTATAAAAATAATTGATTGAGGATCGCGAGGCCTTTCTCTCCTATTATCCTTTATTCCTTTCTAATTTTTTCCTATATATGTACTGTATTAGGGTTTAGAAGTCAGTTTTTTTGAGAGTTTTGTTTAGGACAACACTGGCTTCTCTAGTTTCCTGTCTAGGTTATCTAAGGGTCGAGTGGTGCTTCGGCTGTATCTCGCTCCCAAGGTATGGTTTATCCTTCCCCAACTCTTCCACGCCTCTCTCACTTCGCTGCCACACATTCCCTCTCACTGTATTTTCATAGAACAACATCCGTTTGATGTTTTTCTTGCAGATTTTCTCTGTCTAGCCCTCTACCGTCTCTGTCGCTACCTTCTAGATCATCCTACACCTGCTGCTGCCTTCCATCCCCACGTTCTACCCAATTTCGTCTTCCAAAACCAGCCCTCCCCTCTTTCCCTTTTGTTGTCGCCCTCCAGAAAATGTGCTCCATCTTTCTGCTGCCCCAAACAAAAACTGTTGCTATTTTGCTGCTACCATCTTGCTGTTTAGTCTCCGCAACTCGCTGCCATCTCTGAACTGCACCCCCACACTTCCCTTGTTGTTGCTAGTGTCGCCTAATAGAATCCCTACCTTCATTCCAATCCNAAACAAAAACTGTTGCTATTTTGCTGCTACCATCTTGCTGTTTAGTCTCCGCAACTCGCTGCCATCTCTGAAATGCACCCGCACACTTCCCTTGTTGTTGCTAGTGTCGCCTAATAGAATCCCTACCTTCATTCCAATCTCTTACTACAAGTTCCACTCCCCGTAACCAACCACCACCGCCCCTGGATCGACCCTCTAGTGCGCGCTTGTGTGTCGTGTTGTCGTTATTTCCCTTTTTAGTGTATTGGGTTGTATCCGTTNTATGCTTGTAAATGGCATTTCATATGGTTTTTTCTCCGCTTAGAGGTGTATAAAACAAGGTGATCCTTTGTCANAATGATAAAACTAAAGATGGTTCGGTAGAGGGAATTGAACATTCTGATTTCATTAATGTTAGTGAGCCAAAAGGTATTTCTTCTCATGATACTAATGTTGAAAATTATGAGCAGGATATTTTACAGGTATTTTCTTTTGACATTGATAATAATCAGAGCAATATTGATAAGGAAGAGTTGGTCCCTCCTATTTTTGAAAGAGTATCACCTGAAGCAGTATCACCTGAAGGAAATTTATCATCAGATGGTAATGCCCTTGAGGAAGATTTATCTCCTCTTTTTGCAAAAGTTGTTCTTGTGAAGATATATCAGTCACTGCTACTGCTCTTGAAGAAGAATGGTTAGTGCAAAAATCAAACAAAAAGAGGAATAAAAGATAGAATGAGCTTCTGCATCTTAATCGTGAAAATATCATTTTATATGATAATATCATTCAGATGGTGAAATATTCAACACCCTTTCTAGATCTTCTAGAAGGGGTGTTTTGAATAATCATGTTTAATTTTATGTTTTGGAATATTAGGGGAGTGACGGATCTTTCCTCCCTGAATAGACTAAATCACTTATACAAGGTCAAAAACTTATATTTGTTCTATTGGAACCTTTGGTGAATATTAACAAAGATCGCATTCTTAGAAAGTTTAAGCATTACAAACACTTTTGTAATACGAATAACAAAATTTGGATTTTCTGGAAGCATAATATTGATTTCAACATCGGAGAAAATTATAAACAATTTATTTTGGTTCAATTTAAAATTGAATCCTTCTTTTCCTGGACCACTTTTGTTTATTCTAGCTCTTTATTACATGATAAATTTATGCTTTGAGATAAATTGTTGATTATGGGGGAACACATTAAGGACAACTGGTTTGTTGGGGGAGATTTCAATATGATTATGACTCCCAGTGAAAGGAATAAGGGTCAGTGTGTGGATCTCATGATTATCAATCGGTTTTGCAATAAAATTGAGGAGGCGGATCTTTTTAATCTAGGCTTCACGGGCACCCCTTTTACATGGATGAGTGGTTCTCTTTATCAGCGACTGGATCGTTTCTTGGATAATAATTATTTCCTCAATCATTTTACCATTACTAAAGTGCAACGTTTAAGCCATGCTAGTTCGGATCACTATCCCATTCTTCTTACTCTAGCCTTTACTATTAAATCTGCTACATATCGTTTTAAATTTCTAAATGTCTGGACTTCTCATGATACCTTTTTAAGTACTGTTAAGCAGACTTAGATTATAAATAGAGTCAGAGATCTATGGTATGTGCTTTGGCAACTTCATGAACAGGTTGCTGCTAAGCTGAGGGGGTGGAATTATGATACCTTTAGAAATGTGCACAATAAGGTCAAAGAAGCTCAAATGGTTGTGGACTTTTTGGAAGGTGAAACCTCTGCTTCTCCTACTAGAATTGATGAGTTAGCCAAAGCTGATACCACTCTTCTGGAAGCTATCTCTCTGGAGGAAAATTTTCTACAACAAAAGGCTAATGATGTCTACTTTAAATGTGGGGATCGGAACACTAAATTCTTTCATGCCTCGATTAAGCATAAAAGAAGTTTGAATACCGTCTTGAATATAAAGACAACGGATGGTAGGATTCTTACGAATAAAGATGAAATTGGAAACAGTGTTGTTGATTATTTCTCAAATTTGTTCCATAATAAAAAGCAGGTGCTTCATATTGACCCATACATATTTGCGGAGGAACGTGATTACATATCCAACATTTCTCTTAATGATATCCCCACTGAGCAGGAGAAGGACATTAACTCTAATAAAGCTCCGGGTCCTCATGGTTTCACTGCTCATTTTTATGTTTCTTGTTGCGATATTATTAAACTCGAGATTATTCAAGCCATACAAAGTTTTTTTCAAGGGCCGATCTTGGGAAATTCTTTAGTTCTCTTAACAGTTGGGATAAATTCCGCCACATATCCCTCACCTCTGTTATATCTAAAGTAATAAGCAAGCTTATTGTTGCTAGAATACAAACTCTTCTCAATAATATTATTTCTTTGCAACAATCTACCTTTGTTAAGGAGAGAGAGATCACTAATAATATTCTTCTCGCTCAAGTTGAAGATCTAGATAAAAAATGTAGATGAGGCAATTTGGTCATCAAACTCGACATTAAAAATGTTTTTGATACTATTAGCTGGGATTCATTATTAATATTCTTCATGCTCGTGGTTTTCAAAATAGTTTCTGCTCTCTTATACGAAGATGGTTAAATAATAATCATTACTCTATGCTTGTAAATGGCATTTCATATGGTTTTTTCTCCGCTTAGAGGTGTATAAAACAAGGTGATCCTTTGTCTCCTACTATTTTCATTATTGCCTTGGACTATCTATCCCGTTTAATTAACAGGTTGCAGTTGAGCCAACCACACTCACAATTCTCTCATAGATCCCCCATCCTCGTTAGCCACTTGGCCTACGCGGATGATGCTATTATTTTTGCAAATGCTAGTAAACTCTCTATGAAGGCCATCATGCAAGTTTTGGAGAATTTTCAAGATACTTCAAGACTTATTTTCAACAAGGATAAATGTCATTTATACTTTGGGAAGCATGTCAAAAGATACACTATCACATGGGCTACCTCTTTTACTGGTAATAATTTTGCCGCTTTACCTCTCAAATATTTGGGGGTAAATTTGCTAAGGGGCCGACATAAGCAAACTCAATTAGATGATGTGGTAGATAAAATANTTTATACTTTGGGAAGCATGTCAAAAGATACACTATCACATGGGCTACCTCTTTTACTGGTAATAATTTTGCTGCTTTACCTCTCAAATATTTGGGGGTAAATTTGCTGAGGGGCCGACATAAGCAAACTCAATTAGATGATGTGGTAGATAAAATCAAAAAAAAGATTAATGATTGGAGAAACTCTTTTCTTTCTAATGGTGGAAGGATTACTTTATTAAGAAGCATTCTTTTAAGCATTCCTTTGTATGCTTTACAAGTTCTGAACATGAAAAAGCGTACTCAAATCCTATTTGAGAAATTATTCAATCGTTTCATCTGGTCGGGCACTAATACCAGAAAGCATTGGACAACTTTTTCTAAAGCATGTAAACCTTTAAATGCGAGGGGTCTTGGTATTAAGAACTTGAAGCAAATATCTGATATTAATATGTGCAAGCTTTGGTTTAAATTCTGTGCCAGCACATCTTTATGGGCTCGTTTCATGCATAATAAATATTGTACTAAGTGGGGGACTCGAGAATCTGGAAATCAATTATTAAAGCTCGTTTGGTTGCCACTAAATTCATTTTTTGTGATATTGGAGATGGTAAGATTTCCTTTTGGCANGTGGGGGGTCTTGGTATTAAGAACTTGAAGCAAATATCTGATATTAATATGTGCAAGCTTTGGTTTAAATTTTGTGCCAACACATCTTTATGGGCTCGTTTCATGCATAATAAATATTGAACTAAGTGGGGGACTCGAGAATCTGGAAATCAATTATTAAAGCTCGTTCGGTTGCCACTAAATTCATTTTTTGTGATATTGGAGATGGTAAGATTTCCTTTTGGCTTGATGAATGGGGTTTGGGTGGCACTACTTCTTCTCATATTGTCAACAACAATTTGATTCTTTCTGATTGTTGGATTGGAGGTCATTGGGATGTTAACAAGCTAAAGGATCTTATGGGTGATAAAATTGCTATTGTAACTAAAATTCCTATCGGAAGGAGATCGAACGATACACCCATTTGGAAAATTTCTACTGCCACATCAACTACAAAATTTTTATATTCTAACCTCTACAGCTTCAATAATTGGTGTTGGGGCAAAATGATCTGGAATGCTTTATTTACCCCTTCTATATATTTTTTTCTTTGGAGATTCTTATTTAAAATGCTCCCACTTGATGTCATTCTTAAGCTTAAAGGTCTTAAGCTTGCTTCTTAGTGTTATATATGTAAGAAAGAAGAGGAGTTTGAGGTGCATCTTTTCTTTCAATGTTCATATGCAAGAGAGGTTTGGCTTTTCTTAGGCCAACATTTTCAAATAAATTGGTTGAATAACTCATGCAAGAATTGTTGATAAAAAATTGCTTTATTTTCCTTTGGTGGNATATGCAAGAGAGGTTTGGCTTTTCTTAGGCCAACATTTTCAAATAAATTGGTTGAATAACTCATGCAAGAAAGATTTTTTACTCTCTTGGAAAGCAGCTGCTTTTGTTGATAAAAAATTGCTTTATTTTCCTTTGGTGTTTGGTTTATCTGGACGGCTAGAAATGATTTCAAATATCAAAATTTGATTGTCTCCCTCGATTATTGTTTCTTTCATACTGGTTTATTACAATCGAATGCAACACCTCTATGGTTTGGATGAATCTTGCTTTCAACCTCGGGTGGGTAGGATGGCCACCCTGATTAAGTGGCAACCACCTTCTTCGGGTTAGATAAAGATAAATATTGATGGAAGTTGGACTTCCACGGCTGCTGATGCTGGGGTGGTTTCAGGAATTACTTGGGTAAATGCCTTTGTTTTTTTGCATCACCTATTATTGCTTCAACTCCTTTAGAGGCTGAAAGCTGGGCTTTTCTACTATCACTATAAGTTGCTCTCTCATGTAATTTCTTTAATATCATCATTGAGACTGACTCTTTATCACTTTATAAAGATTTTGGAAGCATATCTTTACCCAACTGGAATGTTCTATGCACTTGGAATAGAATTAAGGAGATTATTGAGAAGTTTAATTTTAATATCAAGACNATAGCAAATTTTACTACTTTATCTCATCAAAAGACCACTCACCTTTATCATGTTTAGTATCAGAGCGGATCTGAGAAGCAACAATGCAACAATATTATATTTTCGGTGAGTATTCCCCTAAGTTGTGCCTGATGACTGAAACATTAAAATTATAATTATAATTAGTTTTACCACCCTTAATAAATTAGATATTAGATTTTAGTATGGATTCATTTGCATGCATGTGAGGATGAGTTCGGTTATTCATTTTCTCGGTGAAGAATTTTGGCGAGCTTTTCAAACTTGCATCTTTCTTATTTTTTGTTCCTTTTACAAAATATCCATTATATAACTTATTGTTACTGAAGAGTAAGATATGATTTTTTTTCATGTTTATCATTCAAATTATGCTAATTTTTGGTTTGATGACATATTTTATCACTTTCACTGATTACTTAGATTAGAATTTTTTACTTTATTTTGAAAAGAGAAGTAGTTATCTAAATTACTTTGCATATTTTCTTGATTTTACCTTATGCTTTAATTTTTTTTAATCATCATATTTCATGCTTATTTTTTATTTTTATTTTCATCTATTTAATGCTACGAAGTGAAATTTATGAGAAAAGGGAGAGTTGATGCAAAAAAATGTATGGTTATTTGTATAAATGAAGATTGTATTTCACGAGGAAAAGAATTAAACCGTGCAATGAGATATGATCGGAAGAGAAGCCAAAATTTTGGAGTGCAGGATGACTTGTCATATTTTGACAGCCACATGGATCTGAATGAGTTCATTGAGTAACTCTAGTCAGTGGAATGTGTCTTGAGCACCAAGAAGTTCCGACGGACAGAATGCTAAAGCTAGCCGCCACCAAGTTAACGAAGAGTGCTTTTCTATGGTAAAAAGAATAGAAGCACCTATGTTAGTGGGAAGGGAAAAATAAAATAACTATCTAGTTCAAGATGAAATGACATATGCAACGCTAGTATTTATCAGTTCAGCATACGCAGGATATGTTTTTGAGATTTCATCAGCTACAACATTATTGGATGACTGCCACATTTGACACACAACATTTAATCTTACGATCAAGCAACAAGAGTATGCCCAACGGAGCATCCAAGTCGTCCCCGCTTGAGGAGAACTATTTCATAGTGGAGAACAGTTGAAGCCAAAAAGCATTCCCTAATCCGTCCTCTCCAAGAAGTGCATTATGCTATTGTTTTGGGCACGATGCATCATATTGCTCAGACAAGAGAGTAGTCTATTTCACTAAGTAGGGAACAATTGAAGAAATGAACAATACAATAGACACCCAAGAAATTGAGGATACAAAGGGAAAGTATCAGCTACCAATTAATGAGAGAGAGATGCATGTAATTCAAGCAGAGCCCATGAGTGATACTCCTGTTGGATTAATAGTAATTGTTTTAGAAGGGAGTAAATCCGAATAATGGGCGTCCATGCAGAGTACTAGGTTCTGACACCAAGAACTACTTTTTACAGACGTTGAAAAGAGCATCAATAGGACTAATATTGGATGTTCAAAAGTACTATGAGTTTGAGGAACCAATACAAAACACATGGCAACCCCATATAAGAAAAAATCAAAAATTTCATATCTATGTATATATATATATATATATATATATATATATATGCTTCTTGCGCCGCCATTTTCCGGTAAGATCTCTCCATACTTCTTTATTGTCTGGTGTTTCCCTCTTAGTTTCCATCTTCGATTGTTCTGGTTTCGGTTGCAGATTTTCTCTTCTGGTTTGTTTTGCCATTTGGGAAACTTTTGCACCAACTTTCGACGAAGCTCTTGCGGGGACTAAGATAGGAAATCTGGTGTTTTCCTCTAGTTTCAATATTTGGTAGTTCTGTTTTCGGCATTTTGGTTTTTGATTAGAGCTTTATTCTTCTGGTTTGTTTCGATTTTTGGGATTATATGGCACCTACTTTCGTCGAAGCTCTTGTGGGGGTTAACAACTCTAAGATAGGAAGTACTGGTTTATTCCCTCAATCTTTTCATGACACTTTGTACTATGGTGGTGATTTTGTTTCATTCGAAAATAGGAAAAAAAAGGGCAAGCTTGCTTTGTTTCTTTCAGAGGATGAGTCGAATATACTGACATCTTCTACTAAACATGTTCTTATTGGTAAATTTATTTTCGGATACCCAAAGCTTGATATTATAATTAAGGATTTTGACTCTATGAATTTAACGGGATTTTGGAAAATTTGTGTGTTAGACGGGAGACATATCCTCATTCAATTATCCAATGATGAAGATTACACTAGACTGTTCTCACGTCGATTTATTAAAATTGGCGGTAATACTATGAAAATTTATAAAGTGGTGATTAATTTTGATCCCAAATTAGAATCTCCTATTATTCCGGTTTGGCTGCGTTTTCCCGAGCTTAAATTTCATTTGTTCAATCATGAAATACTATTTTCTCTTGTCGCGGCTTATGACAAACCTTTAAAGTTGGACGGCCCCACTTATTAAATAGGCCTTCAGAGGCTAGAGTTCTTATTGAGCGGGATATTACGTTACCTTTTTGCGATGAAATTTGGATAGGATCCGCTCATAAAGGATATTGACAGAAAGTTGAGCTAGAAAAACACTCACCGTATTGCAATCATTGCCGTATATTTGGACATGTTTCTACTCAATGTTTTCGTCTGAATCCTCATTTAAAAAAGGGGACCGCTCCTCCTGCCCCATCTCATATACATCACATGGAGAATTGTGTTGAAGTTGAGGACGTTGTTCCTACTACTAATATTAGCAATAATAATTTTAATGATAAAACTAAAGATGGTTCGGTAGAGGGAATTGAACATTCTGATTTCATTAATGTTAGTGAGCCAAAAGGTATTTCTTCTCATGATACTAATGTTGAAAATTATGAGCAGGATATTTTACAGGTATTTTCTTTTGACATTGATAATAATCAGAGCAATATTGATAAGGAAGAGTTGGTCCCTCCTATTTTTGAAAGAGTATCACCTGAAGCAGTATCACCTGAAGGAAATTTATCATCAGATGGTAATGCCCTTGAGGAAGATTTATCTCCTCTTTTTGCAAAAGTTGTTCTTGTGAAGATATATCAGTCACTGCTACTGCTCTTGAAGAAGAATGGTTAGTGCAAAAATCAAACAAAAAGAGGAATAAAAGATAGAATGAGCTTCTGCATCTTAATCGTGAAAATATCATTTTATATGATAATATCATTCAGATGGTGAAATATTCAACACCCTTTCTAGATCTTCTAGAAGGGGTGTTTTGAATAATCATGTTTAATTTTATGTTTTGGAATATTAGGGGAGTGACGGATCTTTCCTCCCTGAATAGACTAAATCACTTATACAAGGTCAAAAACTTATATTTGTTCTATTGGAACCTTTGGTGAATATTAACAAAGATCGCATTCTTAGAAAGTTTAAGCATTACAAACACTTTTGTAATACGAATAACAAAATTTGGATTTTCTGGAAGCATAATATTGATTTCAACATCGGAGAAAATTATAAACAATTTATTTTGGTTCAATTTAAAATTGAATCCTTCTTTTCCTGGACCACTTTTGTTTATTCTAGCTCTTTATTACATGATAAATTTATGCTTTGAGATAAATTGTTGATTATGGGGGAACACATTAAGGACAACTGGTTTGTTGGGGGAGATTTCAATATGATTATGACTCCCAGTGAAAGGAATAAGGGTCAGTGTGTGGATCTCATGATTATCAATCGGTTTTGCAATAAAATTGAGGAGGCGGATCTTTTTAATCTAGGCTTCACGGGCACCCCTTTTACATGGATGAGTGGTTCTCTTTATCAGCGACTGGATCGTTTCTTGGATAATAATTATTTCCTCAATCATTTTACCATTACTAAAGTGCAACGTTTAAGCCATGCTAGTTCGGATCACTATCCCATTCTTCTTACTCTAGCCTTTACTATTAAATCTGCTACATATCGTTTTAAATTTCTAAATGTCTGGACTTCTCATGATACCTTTTTAAGTACTGTTAAGCAGACTTAGATTATAAATAGAGTCAGAGATCTATGGTATGTGCTTTGGCAACTTCATGAACAGGTTGCTGCTAAGCTGAGGGGGTGGAATTATGATACCTTTAGAAATGTGCACAATAAGGTCAAAGAAGCTCAAATGGTTGTGGACTTTTTGGAAGGTGAAACCTCTGCTTCTCCTACTAGAATTGATGAGTTAGCCAAAGCTGATACCACTCTTCTGGAAGCTATCTCTCTGGAGGAAAATTTTCTACAACAAAAGGCTAATGATGTCTACTTTAAATGTGGGGATCGGAACACTAAATTCTTTCATGCCTCGATTAAGCATAAAAGAAGTTTGAATACCGTCTTGAATATAAAGACAACGGATGGTAGGATTCTTACGAATAAAGATGAAATTGGAAACAGTGTTGTTGATTATTTCTCAAATTTGTTCCATAATAAAAAGCAGGTGCTTCATATTGACCCATACATATTTGCGGAGGAACGTGATTACATATCCAACATTTCTCTTAATGATATCCCCACTGAGCAGGAGAAGGACATTAACTCTAATAAAGCTCCGGGTCCTCATGGTTTCACTGCTCATTTTTATGTTTCTTGTTGCGATATTATTAAACTCGAGATTATTCAAGCCATACAAAGTTTTTTTCAAGGGCCGATCTTGGGAAATTCTTTAGTTCTCTTAACAGTTGGGATAAATTCCGCCACATATCCCTCACCTCTGTTATATCTAAAGTAATAAGCAAGCTTATTGTTGCTAGAATACAAACTCTTCTCAATAATATTATTTCTTTGCAACAATCTACCTTTGTTAAGGAGAGAGAGATCACTAATAATATTCTTCTCGCTCAAGTTGAAGATCTAGATAAAAAATGTAGATGAGGCAATTTGGTCATCAAACTCGACATTAAAAATGTTTTTGATACTATTAGCTGGGATTCATTATTAATATTCTTCATGCTCGTGGTTTTCAAAATAGTTTCTGCTCTCTTATACGAAGATGGTTAAATAATAATCATTACTCTATGCTTGTAAATGGCATTTCATATGGTTTTTTCTCCGCTTAGAGGTGTATAAAACAAGGTGATCCTTTGTCACCTACTATTTTCATTATTGCCTTGGACTATCTATCCCGTTTAATTAACAGGTTGCAGTTGAGCCAACCACACTCACAATTCTCTCATAGATCCCCCATCCTCGTTAGCCACTTGGCCTACGCGGATGATGCTATTATTTTTGCAAATGCTAGTAAACTCTCTATGAAGGCCATCATGCAAGTTTTGGAGAATTTTCAAGATACTTCAAGACTTATTTTCAACAAGGATAAATGTCATTTATACTTTGGGAAGCATGTCAAAAGATACACTATCACATGGGCTACCTCTTTTACTGGTAATAATTTTGCTGCTTTACCTCTCAAATATTTGGGGGTAAATTTGCTGAGGGGCCGACATAAGCAAACTCAATTAGATGATGTGGTAGATAAAATCAAAAAAAAGATTAATGATTGGAGAAACTCTTTTCTTTCTAATGGTGGAAGGATTACTTTATTAAGAAGCATCCTTTTAAGCATTCCTTTGTATGCTTTACAAGTTCTGAACATGAAAAAGCGTACTCAAATCCTATTTGAGAAATTATTCAATCGTTTCATCTGGTCGGGCACTAATACCAGAAAGCATTGGACAACTTTTTCTAAAGCATGTAAACCTTTAAATGCGAGGGGTCTTGGTATTAAGAACTTGAAGCAAATATCTGATATTAATATGTGCAAGCTTTGGTTTAAATTCTGTGCCAGCACATCTTTATGGGCTCGTTTCATGCATAATAAATATTGTACTAAGTGGGGGACTCGAGAATCTGGAAATCAATTATTAAAGCTCGTTTGGTTGCCACTAAATTCATTTTTTGTGATATTGGAGATGGTAAGATTTCCTTTTGGCATGATGAATGGGGTTTGGGTGGCACTACTTCTTCTCATATTGTCAACAACAATTTGATTCTTTCTGATTGTTGGATTGGAGGTCATTGGGATGTTAACAAGCTAAAGGATCTTATGGGTGATAAAATTGCTATTGTAACTAAAATTCCTATCGGAAGGAGATCGAACGATACACTCATTTGGAAAATTTCTACTGCCACATCAACTACAAAATTTTTATATTCTAACCTCTACAGCTTCAATAATTGGTGTTGGGGCAAAATGATCTGGAATGCTTTATTTACCCCTTCTATATATTTTTTTCTTTGGAGATTCTTATTTAAAATGCTCCCACTTGATGTCATTCTTAAGCTTAAAGGTCTTAAGCTTGCTTCTTAGTGTTATATATGTAAGAAAGAAGAGGAGTTTGAGGTGCATCTTTTCTTTCAATGTTCATATGCAAGAGAGGTTTGGCTTTTCTTAGGCCAACATTTTCAAATAAATTGGTTGAATAACTCATGCAAGAATTGTTGATAAAAAATTGCTTTATTTTCCTTTGGTGGTTGGTTTATCTGGACGGCTAGAAATGATTTCAAATATCAAAATTTGATTGTCTCCCTCGATTATTGTTTCTTTCATACTGGTTTATTACAATCGAATGCAACACCTCTATGGTTTGGATGAATCTTGCTTTAAGTGGCAACCACCTTCTTCGGGTTAGATAAAGATAAATATTGACGGAAGTTGGACTTCCACGGCTGCTGATGCTGGGCTGGTTTCAGGAATTACTTGGGTAAATGCCTTTGTTTTTTTGCATCACCTATTATTGCTTCAACTCCTTTAGAGGCTGAAAGCTGGGCTTTTCTACTATCACTAAAAGTTGCTCTCTCATGTAATTTCTTTAATATCATCATTGAGATTGACTCTTTATCACTTTATAAAGATTTTGGAAGCATTTCTTTACCCAAGTGGAATGTTCTATGCACTTGGAATAGAATTAAGGAGATTATTGAGAGGTTTAATTTTAATATCAAGATNTTTATTTGGAGAAGAATTAAGTGGCACAATGAGATATGGTCAAAATTAAAGAAGAAATTATATTTAAATCAATTGAAGGCTAAAAAACATTCAAACTCAAGCAAAGGAAGCCAAATGTCCACTTAGAAAAGCTCAAGAAAGTGTCCAATTTAGATCTCATTAAAGTCCCATTACAAGAAATATATCAAGAAGAAATATTTAAATTTATATTTTATCATTTATATTTCAAACCATCTAAGACGACTTTCTCTAATTTTGTCCGTCATAGGAGCTACACCAACCTTATCACGGATATATTCATTTTGCATTATGTCTCTAAGTGTAAAGCCAAAGAAAAACGTCGACCATCTGATGATCCGATTAGGAGAGTAGATGTTTTAGACTCGACTTGTGTTAAGAAAGGTAGAGATAGACCTAGGAAGACTTGGGCTTATTGTATAAAAAATGATCTTAATTTATTAGTACTAAATGAAAATATGACACTAAACAGGACGCAATGGAGAAAAAGGATTCATGTAGCCGACCCCACGTAGTTGGACTAAGGCTTTGTTGTTGTTGTATNAAATGCCTTTGTTTTTTTGCATCACCTATTATTGCTTCAACTCCTTTAGAGGCTGAAAGCTGGGCTTTTCTACTATCACTATAAGTTGCTCTCTCATGTAATTTCTTTAATATCATCATTGAGACTGACTCTTTATCACTTTATAAAGATTTTGGAAGCATATCTTTACCCAACTGGAATGTTCTATGCACTTGGAATAGAATTAAGGAGATTATTGAGAAGTTTAATTTTAATATCAAGACGTCATTTACCTTTCGTGAAGGAAAATCCCATGCGGATTGGCTTGCTAGGGAAGGTAAAGATACTTCTAATCCTATGGTGGATATTACACCTATGCATCAATTAAAGTGCCTATTAATGGGTGACTCCCTTGATTCACCTTACATTAGAAGAATTCAGTAGATTTCTTCTATGGTGTTAGAAGAAATAGCTATTGAAGTTTTTATTATGGGGCATGATTTTCTTTGTGTAGCTTATTTCGGCGGGATATTTGCTACTGATTTTTTGGTGAGTTGTTGGGTTAATTTAAATTTTAGATATCGTCTTCTTGGTTTTAGAGATTTTGGGTGGCAAAATGGAAAATTATGGATGGTTATTTTGGCTCAATATACTTATTTCTACTTATTTTTTGAGTTGCAATTGTTGTCTTGCCAATTTTTATGAGGATGGTGGGGAATATTTTCAGAGGATCATAAAAAGGGATGTTTTGGTTGGAAGCTTCTATTTTGAAGATTATGCTGCTTCTATTTTCATCTCCTTTAATATATTAGCTCGTCGTCGTATATTTGCACGTTTCAACTTGGATGAGCTTCTTTTTCTATCCTATGTCTTTTGGGCTACTTTCTTTGTAGGGACAATACATTAGATTTATCGAAGTATATTTGGATGGGAAGTTCAGAGCTTTGATAAAGACTTCATGGGATCCTTGGCATACTGGAATTTGAGCTTCGATTCTTCTGGAGGATCACTACTGTTCTCTGTTGGGAAATTTTACTCGTTTTTCTTTTATAATGGTTTACTTATATTTGCACGAGCATAGTTCGTTTTCCTGTTGTGTTTCGAGTTGAGTTGTATTAGGA
>JXCR01145114.1:150931-175509 GCA_002079205.1 Phalaenopsis hybrid cultivar | reverse complement strand
GCTGCATAATAGATTATAATGTTCTATTTTACCAAAGCTTTTGGAAAATGTGCTTGGTATTTTTCAATCTCTCTCTGTGGCTGATTGTTTTGACTGATGGAAGTACATTACGTTTTTTTTTTCTTTTTAATTTTATATTTTGTGGTTTGCATGAATCTCTATTTTCATCTTACCGGCTGATATTTGAATGAATGAAAAAATTATATGCCTATCCATCTTTTATTTATGCATTTGTCTTGCTCTTCATTTTTGGCCCCTAGTTTTAAAACCAAGGTCTCATTTGGATGGAAGGCATGAAATCAAGAAAAGTAGTACGTTGTTGCAACAAGGACAACTGATGATGATGATGATGATGATGATGATGATGATGATAGTACTAGTAGTAATTATGTTTTTGTATTAATACATGTAATAGTATTGGGATAGTTGTAATGGTAGTTGGGTTATAAATTAGCCGAGTTCGAGCGAGCTTAGACTTTACATATATTTGACTCGTTAGAAATTTACATATGTTCAAAATTGCTAATGAAAGTGTGTTCGTGTTCGATTCAAAATTATCTCATTTAAATAAATTAGAAAAATAGATGTAATATGTTATAGATTCGAATATACATCAACTCCATTCATTAGGTGTAGATCGCATGAGATGAGCAATTATGATTTAAATTTAAAGGCATACATATATTTAAAAGAAATGACTAGAGGCTATTATGGGAGCCTCCAATCAATCCTAATATGTCTAAATATTCAATTATTGCCTTCGCCAGCGCACCCCTAGCCCTCACACATGCAAAATATATTATTATTATTATTATTATTATTATTATATAAGTTATTAGGGTTATTATTTTTGTTGTTGTTATTATTTATATTATTATTATTATTATTATTATTATTATTATTATTATTATTATTATTATTATTATTATATAAGCAGTATTCATATTTTCTTTATTTCGAGTTAAAGTGAGTCGAAAATGAGCTTTTCATGAACTAGTTATTTTCGATAGAGCTAAATAGTAGTAATAGTAATAGTTGTTGAAGTAAAGTAATATTAATATGAATGATTGTAATGGTAATATCAATAAAATAATAATAATAATAACAATGATGATGAGAAAATAAGTGAATTTCTTGATTATATTCCTTCATTTCTCTAGCGGTGCTGTTATGTATGATGTCCTTATATTCCTTCATTTCACTTGCGGTGGTGTTATGTATGATGTCCATTGAATATTTACTCTGAAATGTAGATTTGGCGTTGCAATAGTATGGCAAGGTGAATAAGAAAGAGGATCATGATAGCCAGGAAGCTCAATTATAAAAATTTTAATTGCTGTTGAATATTTTTAATTGAATATTTTCAACATCACTTTATAACTTGACCCCAAATATTTTTTTAAAATAAGCAAGACGTGTGGGGATTTGAAATCATGTAATTTACTTCACAGTATGAGTGGCAGAAAGATTTTGAGTTAGTACTTTCAAGATGAGTGAATAACTTCAAGATCATTCATAATGCCATTATTATTTGAAACATTGCATTTCCTTCATGTCAAGAGTAGTGTAGGAGTTCCTCGGATAAGCTAGAATGTGAGAGTTGAGAGGTTAATCCACAAGAGAATCTTAGATATAATAACACAACTAAGATAAAGGGAGTTGATTGAATTAGATGTTTTAATTTAATTATCATGCCATAATAAGTAGAGAAAAAAATAATTATTATTTTCAGTTAAGTTAATTTCATGAACTAAATGAATTTGATATTCAATTTCTCTCTTAATTTCGCTGCTTTTTGAATATAAGAAAAAGATAAATTTCTTACAAGGAGCATATTTTTATCTTTTTTTTCAAAATATCCATAGTGAAGCTATCACCACATTCAATAAATATTTTAGATTATGAACACTTGATGAGACTTCCATATGAAAAAAATAGGCAATTATTACAATAAGACAAAAATTAAGTAGTCCTTAATTTAGCCACCTAAAAGGCTTTCATCTAAANTGCATAATAGATTATAATGTTCTATTTTACCAAAGCTTTTGGAAAATGTGCTTGGTATTTTTCAATCTCTCTGTGGCTGATTGTTTTGACTGATGGAAGTACATTACTTTTTTTTTTCTTCTTAATTTTATATTTTGTGGTTTGCATGAATCTCTATTTTCATCTTACCGGCTGATATTTGAATGAATGAAAAAGTATATGCCTATCCATCTTTTATTTATGCATGTGTCTCGCTCTTCATTTGTGGGCTGGTCCCCTAGTTTTAAAACCAAGGTCTCATTTGGATGGAAGGCATGAAATCAAGAAAAGTAGTACTCAGTGCAGCTGGTTGTTGCAACGAGGACAACTGATGATGATGATGATGATGATGATGATGATAGTACTAGTAGTAATTATGTTTTTGTATTAATACAAGTAATAGTATTGGGATAGTTGTAATGGTAGTTGGGTTATAAATTAGCCGAGTTCGAGTGAGCTTAGATTTTACACATATTTGACTCATTAGAAATTTACATATGTTCAAAATTGCTGGTGAAAGTGTGTTCGTGTTCGACTCAAAATTATCTCATTTAAATAAATTAGAAAAATAGATGTAATATGTTAGATTCGGATATACATCAATTCCATTCATTAGGTGTAGATCACATGAGATGAGCAATTATGATTTAAATTTAAAGGCATACATATATTTAAAAGAAATGACTAGAGGCTATTATAGGAGCCTCCAACCAATCCTAATGTGTCTAAATGTTCAATTATTGCCTTCGCCAACACACCCCCAGCCCTCACACATGCAAAATATATTATTATTATTATTATTATTATTATATCAGTTATTAGGGTTATTATTATTGTTGTTGTTATTATTTATATTATTATTATTATTATTATTATTATTATTATTATTATATAAGCAGTGTTCATATTTTCTTTATTTCGAGCTAAAGTGAGTCGAAAATGAGCTTTTCATGAACTAGTTATTTTTGATAGAGCTAAATAGTAGTAATAGCAATAGTTGTTAAAGTAAAATAATATTTATAAGAATGATTGTAATGGTAATATCAATAAAATAATAACAATAATAACAATGATGATGAGAAAATGAGCGAATTTCTTGATTATATTCCTTCATTTCCCTGGCGGTGGTGTTATGTATGATGTCCTTATATTCCTTCATTTCACTTGCGGTAGTGTTATGTATGATGTCCATTGAATATTTACTCTGAAATGTAGATTTGGCGTTGCAATAGTATGGCAAGGTGAATAAGAAAGAGGATTATGGTAGCCAGGAAGCTCAATTATAAAAATTTTAATTACTGTTGAATATTTTTAATTGAATATTTTCAACATCAATTTATAACTTGACCCCAAATATTTTTTTAAAATAGGCAAGAGATGTGTGGGGATTTGTAATCATGTAATTTACTTCACAGTATGAGTGGCAGAAAGATTTTAAGTTAGTACTTTCAAAATGAGTGAATAACTTCAAGATCATTCATAATGCCATTATTATTTGAAACATTGCCTTTCCTTCATGTCAAGAGTAGTGTAGAAGTTCCTCGGATAAGCTAGAATGGGAGAGTTGAGTAAAATTAAGGATGTTAATCCACAAGAGAATCTTAGATATAATAACACAACTAAGATAAAGGGGGGTGATTGAATGAGATGTTTTAATTTAATTATTGCCATAATAAGTAGAGAAAAAAATAATAATTATTTTCAGTTAAGTTAATTTCATGAACTAAATGAATTTGATATTCAATTTCTCTCTTAATTTCCCTGTTTTTTTAATATAAGAATAAAATAAATTTCATACAAGGAGCATATTTTATCTCCTTTTTTTTTTTCAAAATATCCATAATGAGGCTATCACCACATTCAATAAATATTTTAGAGTATAAACACTTGATATCAATAAGAGACTTCCATATGAAAAAAATAGGCAATTATTAATTTGGCCACCTAAAAGGCTTTCATCTAATTATTGAGTTCTATATGGATTTCCACTGATCTCTCCTTTGCTAATGTAGGGTGAAAAAATCTCTCCTTCATGGATAATAGAGAAGCATAAATACTTTTATTTAAATTGAGAAGCCTCTTACTCCAAACACAACTTACTAAATAGTCAGTATTCACTGTAAGTTCTAAAATTGGCCAATCCTAAAAAAATTTCCTACATAATTAACCTTTCTTGCAAAAGCAATTACCAATATACATGATTTCTCTTTGAGATTAGTAGTAGCAAAAGTACTTACCAATATACACGACATCTCTTTGAAATTTTTAGCAAATGCTCCAAAAAACTATATATTGAAACTAGAGGTTGTAAGATTTATAGGAGGAAGATGATATTGTTGGAATTGATTTTTTTTCTCTAAATACTTTTTTTATGGGTTTGAATTGTAAGAATCCTTAAGGTAGTTGATAGCCAACATTCATATTAATGCCAAGCAATATTTATCGGGATTTGAAATTTAAATTTAAATTATTTGTTTATCGTGCTATAAGATTATGATCATATGGTATAATTAGTTCAAAATTTGATTATAAATCTAAATGATTTTAAAATATGTGTTTTAAAATAAAATAAAAATAGATTATGAATCTTGATCTGTATTATTCAATATGATTAGTTTAATATTTGAATTAATCAATTAATGCAAATTGATTGTATCAATTTATTTCATACTACCACATCATACATTATGATCCTAAGATCAAAATTTTGTTAATTAATTTTCTAACCAAACTTTTAAAACTAATCTGACCTTAAATTTGACATAGTAGTAACATATAATAATTTATGATCAAATAGTAAGATTGGTTCTTAACTTTCCAATCAAGCTTATTTGTTAAATAAATGAATTTTTAAATTTAATTAGAGTGAATGAAAGTCATCTTAACATTCCTAATAAGTAAAGATATAATAAATTATGAATAACAAATAAAAAAAATTTTTTTTGAAAAAAGCTTTTTTCTAATGATGTTGGATGTGCTAACTCATTTTTATTGAGCCACAAGATTTAATTTAGTCATAAACACATGTTAGCGTGTCTTTAATTATAAATCATAACTTTAAGGTGAACCCAAAGAAATTTGGCTGACTCCAACATTAGCCTCTTCTACTTGTTTGCACAATAAATTATATTTATGATTATCAAGATCTTGATTATAATTTTAAGCTACTAGGGTTAACAATCTCTCTTTTTGGTAATAGTAATGATATTTTTATTTTATTGATAACATTTTAAAGTGAACAATTAAGGTGAACCCGAAGCAATTTGGCTGACTCCAACATTAGCCTCTTGTACTTATTTGCACATTACATCATATTTGTGATTAATCATCTAGGCACCAGTGCCCAATTTTTTATTTTTTTGGCTTTTATAAAATTTTTAACAATGAGCACCGCACACGAAGGAACTACAAACTTTATTAAGCCCAATTCAACATATTTAAACATCTTCCAACCTCTAATTTTCACAAACACCAATAATCACTTATATTCAAGCCTAAATCCAATCCCCATACAAACAAATGATAAATCCACTCACTTTTAAGACATGACTTTTAAATTCACACACAAACTACTAAGCACGCGAACACTTAAAATATCAGAAAGCCTAATAGCACACATCAAAGCTAATACTCAACGAAACCAAAAGCCTAAGCGCATACATCAAAAGCTAATATTTTAAAATCCACTATATATTATCATCTACTTCACTATCCATTTCACTAATATCACCAAGCGACTGATGCACATACAAGTTGTAAGAGTGATAGTTCGGAATTTTTTTGGAATCTTCCTTAATCCAACAATTCTTCTTATACATTTGGACCTGTGCATCCTGGAATATCGCAACATGATCTGACTGTTGTTTCATTTGCCAATCCTGATGATTGAACTGACAGGTGATGTTACTGATCCAATTGTGAATCACTGACATCTCCTTCTTTATATTCTTGATTTCCTCTAAGATACGAACCAAAAAATCTACACGTTGAGGTCGTGATGATATGGAAGGGTGAGAATACTGATCCATATGAGAACTTCCTCCATGTGCCACAAAAAAGATCGATGTTATCACACATCATGCTAGACTAGTCCATAAGCTTCTAAGGAAGAAGTACATTTTCCCAACTATTATAAGGGCCTTGGGCTTGACTACAATTAAGTAAATAACAACAGAGTGTCCAAGCCTAGTTATAGGTCTATTTAGTGCAACTACAAGGATTGATTTGTAAATAAGTGTCCCTACATCACTAGGTTTTCCAGTTTGGATACAGTAATTGAGGATTGCACTTTTTTTTGTTACTTTTGTTATGTTCGTGATAGGAAGCAACTTGGCAGAAATGAAAAAGTGACAAGAGTTAGATGACAAATTTAACCTTGCTGTAGGGAAACTAACCCTGAATCACTTCTCAATTTCCAACGTTCTTCGCTGTCCGTTAGAAATTTAAAGATCTCATTCAGATTGTCTCTGGTTGAAGTAAAGTTAGAAAATTCACAAATTGGTATGTCATCCACCAAGAACAACTCTTTGATCCTTGAAGGAGTAAAATGTGCCTACGTACCTCGAACATAGACCAACTCATGACTTAATCCATGAAGATTTGAATAGAATTCATTCACAACAGAGATAACAACAATGATAGTGATGTAACAAAACACTTCTCATCACCTTTGTGTTATAATTGCCACTACATGACCTCCAGGCATGATAAATACTGTCTCTGTGCAGCCTTGCTTACAAACTTCTTCTGATAAAAAAACTTTATGAGTTGAGCTCCCCAAAGTATTGAAATCCATGAATCTTGAAATGTGATGAAATCTCAAGATGTCCTTCTCTCCAGAAACCCTACAACTGATGAAGAACAAAATGAAATAAAAGTTTTGGGATTTTTAAAGGAAAACCCTGTCAGAAAAACTGAAAATTTGAAGCACTTGGTGATTTTGAAACTGTGGCACCTAAGCACCAGTCTATCTTTGTGCTGGCGTCTGGGCGCCAGATCTCGGATCCTAGGCGCTAGTGCATGTCTTAACACTAGTTCGCCTTAGGTCAAAATGCACGTCCTAACCTCCCCTAGGACTTGAATTATAACATTTTAAATAGTAACTTAACATGCGTGACTCTCAAACACAAAGTATAATCAATCAAATACACACAATTAAATCTTAACAAACTAAACTCAATCCGCTCTAATAATTATATGTTTCCTCTCATAAAGCATTTGGTTTAACATCGTCATCCCAACGTATCCACTACTTACTCGGGTTGACCCAACATCAGGATTTCATTAAATATAAGTCTACTTCCATCAAAGTAAGGTTTCAGTCTATGTCCATTTACTTTGAACATTTTATCATTTTTCATATTCTTAATATCCACAGCACCATACAGATAGACTTTTACTAAAATGGAACGGCTCCATCCACATGGACTTCTGTTTCCCAGAAAAAAAATTAATCTTATATTGTACAATAAAACTTCTTATCTGTGTTCTAATATCTTTTTAAAATTTTTTGATCATGCCATAATTTCAACTTTTCGTTATTAATCTTTACATTTTCGTAAGATTCATTTCTGATCTCCTCAAGCTCATTCAATTGTAATATTCGTTTCTCACCAGCATCTTTCAAATTATTACTAAACTCTTTGATAGCCCAATAAGCTTTATGCTCCTGTTCTACTGGTAAGTGACATGTCTTCCCAAATATGAGTTTATATGGGTTCATTCCTATAGGATTTTTACATGTCGTCTTATAGACCCATAATGCCCCATCCAGTCTATCAGATCAATCCACCCTATTAGGAGTTACAGTCTTCTCTAAAATTCTCTTAATCTCACAATTGTATAATTTTGCTAGACCACTGGTCTAAGGATGATAAGCAGTGGAAATCTTATGTTTAATACCATATTTTCTAACTAATATTTCAATCTTCTTATTCCTGAAATGACTTCCCTCATCTGTAATTATTACTCTCAGAATCCCAAATCGGCTAAAAATATTTCTTTTTAAAATTTTTACAACTCTTTGAGCATCACATCGAGATAAAGCTATTGCTTCTATCAACCTTTAAACATAGTCAACTGTAATTAAAGTTTATAAATTTCTGTAAGATGGTATAAATGGTCTCATAAAGTCCAAACCCCAAACATAAAAAATTTCAACCTTTAAAGTAAAATTGAGGGTCATTTCATTTCTTCTAAAAATATTATCTACTTGTTGACATCGATCACATGTTTTCACATAAGTATTAACATATCTAAATATTGTAGGCCAATAAAATCCATATTATAAAATCTTATATGCATTTCTATCAATCCTAAAATGTCCCCCAAAATCAGAATCATGACATTTTTGAATAATTTGCTAAGATTCTTCCATGAGTAACACATCTCAAATTAATTTAGTCCTTACATTATTTATATAAATATGAGTCATCCCAGAAGTAGGATCTTGCATCATGCATAAACTTCTTTTGTTGTGGGTATGTCAAATCATAGGTTATAATATTACTAACTATGAAAATAACTATGTCAACATACCACAGAACATGTCGTTCAGTTACAATATATAACTTTTCATCATAAAAATGTTCATTGAATTCCTTTTCATGATTAACCCAAATTTCCTCTTCAAGCCTAGATAAATGATCAGTTATTTGATTATCAGTTCCTCTCTTATCTACTACTTCAAAATCAAATTCTTGGATCAGAAGGACCCATCTGATTAACCTTGGTTTTGCATCCTTCTTCAGCATCAGATTTTTAATAGCAGAGTGACCCGTACGCACAATACATTTAGTTCCAATAAGATAATGTCTAAATTTATCAAACACATATACTATTGCTAATAACTCTTGTTCAATAGTAGTATGATTAAATTTATCTTCATTAAAAGTCTTAATAACTTAGTATATTAATTTAAAAAGTTTATCATATTTTCGTCCTAAAACAGACCCAATAACATAATCACTCATGTCACACATCAACTCAAATAGTTTCCCCCAATTGAGTGAAACAATAATAGGAGAGGTGATTAATTTTTCTTTTAACAATTTAAAGGCATTTAGGCACTCCTAATTAAAATTAAATAATGCATAATAATATATTTTTCCACCAGCATAGCAATTCTTGCATTCCTAAAATGAGATCCTCCATTGATAATGATTATTCTCAGCATTTCATATCTTGTAAGAATATTTTTAATTAAAAATTTTGAAACACTCCGAGCATCACATTGAGGTAAGGTGATTGCTTCAATCCATTTTGACAGATAATCCACTACAATCAATATATGTATACATTTCCAAATGAAGGCATAAATGGTCTTAGAAAATCTAATCCTCATGCATAAAAAATTTCAATTTCCAAGTTAAAATTTAGAGGCATTTCATTCCATGAAAAGGTAGGTTAAATATAATCTGCATTTTTGTAGGATCTACTTCCGTGTCATTTTCTGAAATTTTATCCTCAAGTACAATTCCTCCTGCAATCATAAATTGACATTTTTTCAGTTTAATACGAGATTCATTTTTTTACATCATTCTAGAACTTTCTCTAAATGATTTAGACATATTTCAAATGAAATTCCAAAAATAGAAAAATCGTTATTAATCTTAGTTTAATTATTAGTTTAATTATTAGTTCAAAAATAGAAAAATGGTTATTAATCATGTTCCAGCCTAGATAAATGATCGGTAATTTAATTATTAGTCACGTTCCTATCGACTACCACAAAATAAAATTCTTACATCAGAAGTACCCATCTAATTAATCTATGTTTTACAAACTTCCAGTTTAATACGAGTTTCATTTTTTTGCAATTCCAGTTTAATACTTCTTTTGCAATTCCTTCTGCAATCTTAAATTGACATTTTTCCAGTTTAATACGAGATTCATTTTTTACATCGTTCTAGAACTTTCTCTAAATGATTTAGACATATTTCAAATGAAATTCCAAAAATAGAAAAATTGTTATTAATCTTGGTTTAATTATTAGTTTAATTATTAGTCCAAAAATAAAAAAATGTTATTAATCATGTTCCAGCCTAGATAAATGATCGATAATTTAATTATTAGTCACTTTCCTATCGACTACCAAAAAATAAAATTCTTACATCAAAAGTACCCATCTAATTAATCTTGGTTTTACATACTTCTTTTGCATTAGATATTTAATAGCTGAGGCGTCCTTATGCACAACACATTTAGCTCCAATTAGATATGAAAAACTTATTAAAAGCATAAAAATTGCTAATAACTCTCTTTCAGTAGTGGTGTAATTAATTTAAGCATCATTAAGAGTCTTACTAGCATTGTATATAACTTTAAAAATTTTGTCGTATCTCTGCCCTAAAACAACTCCAATTGCATAATCACTAACATCACACATTAGTTTCAAAAGGTTTCTCCCAACCAGGTGAAACAATTATAAGAGTAGTGATCAAATTTTTTTTCCAAAATTTCAAAAGCTTTAAGGCATTCTTGATTAAAATCAAATTTTGTATCTTTCTGCATAAGTTGGCATAAAAGCTTTGTAATTTTTGAATAATCTTTAATATAATGCCTATAAAATCTAACATGTCCTAAAAAACTCCTACAGTAGCAGCTGAAGGTAAGTTAGATATAATCTACATTTTTGTAGGATCTACTTCCATGTCATTTTCTAAAATTTTATCCTCAAGTACAATTCCTCCTGCAATCATAAATTGACATTTTTCCAGTTTAATAAGAGATTCATTTTTTTACATCGTTCTAGAACTTTCTCTAAATGATTTAGACATATTTCAAATGAAATTCCAAAAATAGAAAAATTGTCCATAAAAACGTTAATCCTTTTTTCAACTAGATCACTAAAAATTGACACCATACATCTTTGAAACATTGCAGGTGTGTTACAGAATCCAAAGAGCATTCGCCAAAAAACAAAAGTTTCATAAGGTAACATGTATATCCATCTAGAAAATAAAAATATTTGTGCTCAGCTAGTCTATACAACATCTGGTCCAAAAATGGTAAAGGAAAGTGATCCTTCCAGGTGACCAAATTTAATTCTCTATAATCTATACAGATTCGTCATCCAGTGACTTGTCTTGTTGGTAATAATTCAATATTCTCATTTCTCACTACAGTCACACATCCTTTCATTGGAACACTGTGAATTGGACTCACTCAAGCATTGTCTGAAATAGGATATATTATTCCAGCATTTAACCTTTTTAAAATCTCTTTCTTAACAACTTCTTTTATCAAAGAGTTCAATCTTCTTTGAGGATCAGCTCTTGGTTCATGATGATCTTCTAATAAAATTCTATGCATACAAATTCAAGAACTGATTCCTTTAATATCAGCTAATGTCCATCCAAAGATTTTCTTATATTTTCTTGAGGTTTCCAACAACTTTTTTTCTTGCATATCAATTAATTCTAAGGATAAAATAATAGGTAATGTGGATAAATCTCCTAAAAACACATACTTTAAATGTGTAGGAAGTGTTTTCAGGTCTAGTTCAGGAGGTTTCTCAATAAATGAAATTAAATTCTTGTCATTATCTATATGATCTAACAATTCAAAATGTTCCTGAACATAATTCAATTCTTCATTACTCACTTCCATAGATTCATCTTGAATTTTATCCTCATCTTCCAAATAACCTTTTTCAAATGTCTTCGTGAAATATTGATGTCTTAAATAGTCGTTAACATTCATTCTGAAGCATTCAATTTCTTGCTCTTTTGCAGGGCATCTCATTGATTTTGTAATATTAAATGTAATCTCTTGATCACTAACTCTCATAGTTAGTTCTCCTTTCTGCACATTTATCAACGCTCTTCCAACGACAAAGAATGATCTTTCTAAAATAATAGAAACTTTTATATCTTCCTCCATATCTAATATAATAAAGTCCATAGTAAACATAAATTTATCAACCTTTACCAAAACATCTTCTATTACTTTTTTAGGGTAGGTAATTAAACGATTAGCTAATTGAAGAGTCACAGTTGTAGGTGAAATGTCTCCTAAACATAACCTTCTGAAAATTGATAGAGGCATAAGATTAATACTAGCTCTTAAATCACATAATGCTTTTCCAAAAAAAAAAATGCCAATAGCCCAAGGAATAGTAAAACTACCAGGTATCTTCAAGCTTTTTAGGAAGTTTTTTTTATGAATTATAGTGCTACACTCCTCATTGACTGCAACAATCTCATTATCTACAAACTTCCTTTTATTATTAAGTATATCCTTCATGAACTTTACATTGCTTGGCATTTGTTTCAAGTCTTCAACAAATTGAATTTTTATTTTTAATTTCCTCGATATTTTCAAGAAATTTAAAAATTAGTTATCTCTGTTTCTCTACTTCAATCTTTGAGGAAATGAAGGTGGTGGTCTTTCTACAGTGATTTTCATTAGTTTGATAGGACATTTTGACTCAAAATGAAAATCTTCACAAGAATTTTTATTTTCCACCTCATCTTTTTCAACTTCAACTTCTTTTTGAACTTTGGATTCCAATTTTTTTCCGCTTCTTAGTTTAATAGCCTTAATTTTCTCTTTGTTATGATCTTAAGGATTTACTTCAACATTACTAGGCAACATTCCTGGAGTTCTATTGCTAAGTGCAGTAGCAATACATCTCAACTGATTTTTCATGTTTCTAATAGCAACTCCTTGACTTTGTAATTGACTTCTCATTTGTAATATTAATTATTCTATTGATGATCTCTTCTCCTTACTCTGCAAATTACTATTAAAACTGGAGGGTAATAAGGTTTATAAGTTGAATTTTCTTGATTGTTGGAGTTTCCCAATGGGTTTGTAGCATTGTTTCCCCATTGTGGATTTGTTGCATTAGAATTATTGTTACTCCAACTAAAATTTGGATGATTTTTCCAACCTGGATTATAATAATTGGCATAAGGATTGTTAAAATGATTATTTATTGCATTTAAAATCTCATAAGAAGATTGAGATTCTATCATTTGTCTGAATGAGTTTTCCTCAAACACAGGTGGTGTCTGAGAATAATTCATTCCATATTGATCTATCTTCTTTGATATAGCAGCTATTTGGGCAGCCAAGATAGATATTACATCAGAATCTTGAATACTAGCTACTCTTTTTGGATTTACCCTTTCAGAGGGCCATTGAAAATTATTAGTAACTATCTCTTCAATTAAAAAATATACTTCATCAAATGGTTATAACATTAATGATCCACCAGTAGCAGCGTCAATTATCAAACGAAGAGATCTAACCAATCCATTATAAAAGTTTGAATTATTAATCAATATAACAATGCATGGTGTGGAAACTTCCTAAGGGGACCTTTAAATCTTTCCCAAGCTTCATAAATTGATTCCCCTTCAAAATGACAAGTAGAAGTAATATAATTTCTAAGCTTAGCATTTTTTGAATGTGGGAAATAATTAGATAAAATTTTTTGTGATAAGCATCGCCAAGTTCTGATAGATCCAAGTGCTAACGAGTTTAATCATATCTTAGCTTTATCCCTTGGTGAAAAAGAAAAATTATAAGTCTAACGACATCATTCTACACTCCATCATATTTAAATGTAACACAAAATTCTAGAAAACTAGCAAGGTGTAAGTTACGATATACAGTTAGTGTTCCCTTAAAGTGATTATTTTGTACCATTTAGATAATAGCAGGTTTAAGCTCAAATAAATTGGTAGCTACAGTAGGGTTTTGTATACTTAAATGAATTTCATCTGTTGTAGGATTAGTATAATCTCTTAAATGTCTCTGATGATGTTCATTTCCAAAATTACTTGAGTTGCAAGCCATTCTGCTAGAAATATTTATCTCTTTTTGTAGTTTTCAAATTTTTCTAATTGCTCTTTCTAAATCCAAATTGTAAGGTACTAATTCTTCAAATCTTAAACTACANTAAGATAAACATGGACGTAATAAATATTCAATAATTGTAAAGTCACACTTACCAATGCAAGTATACGTATCGCTCAAGTTATAGGGCTCTAATGGAGTCCTAGATATCGATCGNTAATATGCAAATTTCCGTTATGGAGAGAATAATTAAGACATTTTCTTTTATTAATCAATTCTCAAATCCTTACTTACAACAAGGTTTATGTTCTCAGGGAACCTCTTTTTATGCGATTATCAAGGATTGCGNTAATATGCAAATTTCCGTTATGGAGAGAATAATTAAGACATTTTCTTTTATTAATCAATTCTCAAATCCTTATTTACAACAAGGTTTATGTTCTCAGGGAACCTCTTTTTATGCGATTATCAAGGATTGCANAAAAATTCAAAAATTTCATATCTATGTGTGTGTGTGTGTATATATATATATATATATATATATATATATATAAAGAATGGAGGAGAGTTGCTCTGCTAGGGCTTGCGATTTCCAGCGATATGGGTTTTCTGCTTCTTGCGCCGCCATTTTCCAGTGAGATCTCTCCATACTTCTCTATTGTTTGGTGTTTCCCTCTTAGTTTCTTCTTCGATTGTTCTGGTTTCGGAGTTTTTGGGTTTCAGTTGCAGATTTTCTCTTCTGGTTTGTTTCTCTATTTGGGAATCTTTTGCACCAACTTTCGACGAAGCTCTTGCGGGGACTAAGATAGGAAATCTGGTGATTTCCTCTAGTTTCAATATTTGATAGTTCTATTTTCGGCATTTTGGTTTTTGATTGGTGCTTTACTCTTCTGGTTTGGTTTCGATTTTTGGGATTATATGACACCTACCTTCGTCGAAGCTCTTGTGGGGGCTAACAACTCTAAGATAGGAAGTACTGGTTTATTCCCTCAATCTTTCCATGACACTTTGTATTGTGGTGGTGATTATGTTTCATTCGAAAAACAGGAAAAAAAATGGCAAGCTTGCTTTGTTTCTTTCTGAAGATGAGTAGAATATACTGGCATCTTCTACTAAACATGTTCTTATTGGTAAATTTATTTTCGGACACCCAAAGCTTGATATTATTATTAAGAATTTTGACTCTATGAATTTAACGGGATTTTGGAAAATTGGTGTGTTAGACGAGAGACATATCCTCATTCAATTATCCAACGATGAAGATTACACTAGACTGTTCTCACGTCGATTTATTAAAATTGACGGTATTACTATGAAAATTTTAAAGTGGTGATTAATTTTGATCCCAAATCGGAATCTCCTACTATTCCGATTTGGTTGCGTTTTCCCGGGCTTAAATTTCATTTGTTCAATCATGAAATACTATTTTCTCTTGCCACGGCTTATGACAAACCTGTAAAGTTGGACGACCCTACTTATTAAATAGGCCTTTAGAGGCTAGGGTTCTTGTTGAGCGGGATATTACGTTACCTTTTTGCGATGAAATTTGGATAGGATCCGCTCATAAAGGATATTGACAGAAAGTTGAGCTAGAAAAACACTCACCGTATTGCAATCATTGCCGTATATTTGGACATGTTTCTACTCAATGTTTTCGTCTGAATCCTCATTTAAAAAAGGGGACCGCTCCTCCTGCCCCATCTCATATACATCACATGGAGAATTGTGTTGAAGTTGAGGACGTTGTTCCTACTACTAATATTAGCAATAATAATTTTAATGATAAAACTAAAGATGGTTCGGTAGAGGGAATTGAACATTCTGATTTCATTAATGTTAGTGAGCCAAAATGTATTTCTTCTAATGATACTAATGTTGAAAATTATGAGCAGGATATTTTTCAGGTTTTTTCTTCTATAATGATAATAATCAGAACAATATTGATAAGGAAGAGTTGGCCCCTCCTATTTCTGAAAAAGTATCACCTGAAGGAAATTTATCATCAGATGGTAATGCCCTTGAGGAAGATTTAGCTCCTCTTTCTAAAAAAGTTATTCTTGATGGAGATATATCAGTCGCTGCTACTGCTCTTGAAGAAGAATGGTTAGTGCAAAAATCAAACAAAAAGAGGAATAAAAGATAGAATGAGCTTCTGCATCTTAATCGTGAAAATATCATTTTATATGATAAATATCATTCAAATTGTGAAATATTCAGCACCCTTTCCAGGTCTTCTAGAAGGGGTGTTTTGAATAATCATGTTTAATTTTATGTTTTGGAATATTATGGGAGTGGCGGACCCTTCCTCCCTTATTAGACTAAATCACTTATGCAGGGTCAAAACCTTATATTTGTTCTATTGGAACCTTTGGTGAAAATTAACAAAGATCGCATTCTTAGAAAGTTTAAGCATTACAAACACTTTTGTAATACGAATAACAAAATTTTGATTTTCTGGAAGCATAATATTGATTTCAACATCGTAGAAAACGTTAAACAATTTATTTTGGTTCAATTTAAAATTGAATCCTTCTTTTCCTGGGCCACTTTTGTTTATTTTAGCTCTTTATTACATGATAAATTTCTGCTTTGAGATAAATTGTTGATTATGGGGGAACACATTAAAGACAACTGGTTTGTTGGGGGAGATTTCAATATGATTATGACTCCCACTGAAAGGAATAGGGTCAGTGTGTGGATCTCATGATTATCAATCGGTTTTGCAATAAAATTGAGGAGGCGGGTCTTTTTGATTTAGGCTTCACGGGCACCCCTTTTACATGGAGAAAGGATCAGCGACTGAATCCTTTCTTGTGTAATAATTATTTCCTCAATCATTTTCCCATTGCTAAAGTGCAACATTTAAGACACGCTGGTTCGGATCACAATCCCATTCTTCTTACTATCCCATTCTTCTTACTCTAGCCTTTACTATTAAATCTGCTACATATCGTTTTAAATTTCTAAATGTCTGGACTTCTCATGATACCTTTTTAAGTACTGTTAAGCAAACTTACATTATAAACAGAGTCAGAGATCCATGGTATGTGCTTTGCCAACTTCATGAACAGGTTGCTGCTAAGCTGAGGGGGTGGAATTATGATACCTTTGGAAATGTGCACAATAAGGTCAAAGAAGCTCAAATGGTTGTGGACTTTTTGGAAGGTGAAACCTCTGCTTCTCCTACTAGAATTGATGAGTTAGCCAAAGCTCATACCACTCTTCTAGAAGCTATCTCTCTGGAGGAAGATCTTCTACAGCAAAAGGCTAATGATATCTACTTTAATGTGGGGATCAGAACACTAAATTCTTTCATGCCTCAATTAAGCATAAAAGAAGTTTGAATACCATCTTGAATATAAAGACAACGGATGGTAGGATTCTTACAGATAAAGATGACATTGGAAATAGTGTTGTTGATTATTTCTCAAATTTGTTCCATAATAAAAAGCAGGTGCTTCATATTGACCCATACATATTTGTTGAGGAACGTGATTACATATCCAACATTTCTCTTAATGATATCCCCACTGAGCAGGAGATTTTTGCGGTATTCAAGGACATTAACTCTAATAAAGCTCCGGGTCCTGATGGTTTCACTGCTCATTTTTATGTTTCTTGTTGGGATATTATTAAAGTCGAGATTATTCCAGCCATACAAAGTTTTTTTCAAGGGCCGATCATGAGAAATTCTTTACTTCTCTTATTGTGCTCATCCCGAAGGGGGCCGATAAAAAACAGTTGGGATAAGTTCCGCCCCATATCCCTCACCTCTGTTATATCTAAAGTATAAGCAAGCTCATTGTTGCTAGAATACAACCTCTTCTCAATAATATTATTTCTTTGCAGCAATCTGCCTTTGTTAAGGGGAGAGAGATCACCGATAATATCCTTCTCGCTCAAGTTGAAGATCTAGATAAAAAATGTAGAGGAGGCAATTTGGTCATCAAACTCGACATTAAAAAAACTTTTGATACTATTGGCTGAGATTCATTATTAATATTCTTCATGCCTGTGGTTTTCAAAATAGTTTCTGCTCTCTTATACGAAGATGGTTAAAAATAATCATTACTTTATGCTTGTAAATGGCATTTCATATGGTTTTTTCTCTGCTCAAAGGTGTATAAAACAAGGTGATCTTTTGTTTCCTACTATTTTCATTATTGCCTTGGACTATCTATCCCGTTTAATTAACAGGTTGCAGTTGAGCAAACCACACTCACAATTCTCTCATAGATCCTCCATCCTCGTTAGCCACTTGGCCTACGCGGATGATGCTATCATTTTTGCAAATGCTAGTAAACTCTCTATGAAGGCCCTCGTGCAAGTTTTGGAGAATTTTCAAGATACTTCAGGACTTATTTTCAACAAGGATAAATGTCATTTATACTTTGGGAAGCATGTCAAAAGATCCACTATTACATGGGCTACCTCTTTTACTAGTAATAATTTTGCCTCTTTAGCTCTCAAATATTTGGGGGTAAATTTGCTAAGGGGCCGACATAAGAAAACTCAGTTAGATGATGTGATAGATAAAATCAAGAAAAAGATTAATGATTGGAGAAACTCTTTTCATTCTAATGGTGGAAGGATTACTTTATTAAGAAGCATTCTTTTAAGCATTCCTTTGTATGCTTTACAAGTTCTGAACATGAAAAAGAGTACTCAAATCCTATTAGAGAAATTATTCAATCGTTTCACCACTAATACCAGAAAGCATTGGGCCACTTTTTCTAAAGCATGTAAACCTTTAAATGCGGGGGCTCTTGGTATTAAGAACTTGAAGCAAATCTCTGATATTAATATGTGCAAGCTTTGGTTTAAATTCCGTGCCAACACATCTTTATGGGCTCGTTTCATGCATGATAAATATTGTACTATTTTAAACCCGACAATTGTTAATTGGAAAGTGGGCGACTCGAGAATCTGGAAATCTATTATTAAAGCTCGTTCGGTTGCCGCTAAATTCATTTTTTGGGATATTGGAGATGGTAAGATTTCCTTTTGGCATAATGAATGGGGTTTGGGTGGCACTACTTATCATATTGTCAACGACAATTTGATTCTTTCTGATTGTTGGACTAGAGGTCATTGGGATGTTAACAAGCTAAAGGATTTTATGGGTGATAAAATTGCTATTGTAACTAAAATTCCTATCGGAAGGAGATCGAACGATACACCCATTTGGAAAATTTCTACCGCCACATCAACTACAAAATTTTTATATTCTAACCTTTACAGCTTCAATAATTGGCGTTGGGGCAAAATGATCTGGAATGCTTTATTTACCCCTTCTACATCTTTTTTTTCTTTGGAGATTCTTATTTAAAATGCTCCCATTTGACGACATTCTTAAGCTTAAAGGTCTTAAGCTTGCTTCTTAGTGTTATATATGTAAGAAAGAAGAGGAGTCTGAGGTGCATCTTTTCTTTCAATGTTCATATACAAGAGAGGTTTGGCTTTTATTAGGCCAATATTTTTAAATAAATTGGTTAAATAACTCATGCATGAATGATTTTTTACTCTTTTGGAAAGCAGCTGCCTTTGTTGATAAAAAATTGCTTTATTTTCCTTTGGTGGTTAGTTGGTTTGTCTGGATGGCTAGAAATAATTTCAAATATCAAAATTTGATTGTCTCCTTCGATTATTGTTTTTTTCATACTGGTTTATTACAATCGAATGCAACGCCTCTATGGTTTGGATGAATCTTGCTTTCAACCTCGTATGGGTAGGATGGCCACCCTGATTAAGTGGCAACCACCTTCTTCGGGTTGGATAAAGATAAATATTGACGGATGTTGGACTTCCACGGCTGCTGGTGCTGGGGGGGTTTCAGAAGTTACTTGGGTAAATGCTTTTGTTTTTTTGCATCACCTATTCTTGCTTCAACTCCTTTAGAGGCTAAAAGCTGGGCTTTTCTACTATCACTACAAGTTGCTCTCTCATGTAATTTCTTTAATATCATCATTGAGATCGACTCTTTATCACTTTATAAAGATTTTGGAAGCATATCTTTACCCAAGTGGAATGTTTTATGCACTTGGAATAGAATTAAGGAGATTATTGAGAAGTTCAATTTTAATATCAAGATGTCATTTACCTTTCGTGAAGGAAGCTCCCCTGTGGATTGGCTTGCTAGGGAAGGTAAAGATACTTCTAATCCTATGGTGGGTATTACACCTATGCATCAATTAAAGTGCCTATTAATGGGTGTCTCCCTTGATTCACCTTACATTAGAAGGATTCAGTAGATTTTTTCTATGGTGTTAGAAGAAATAGTTATTGAAGTTTTTATTATGGGGCATGATTTTCTTTGTGTAGCTTATTTCGGCGGGATATTTACTACTGATTTTTTGGTGAGTTATTGGGTTAATTTAAATTTTGGATATCATCTTCTTGGTTTTAGAGATTTTGGGTGGCAAAATGGAAAATTATGGATGGTTTTTTTGGCTCGATATACTTATTTCAACTTATTTTTTGAGTTGCAATTGTTGTCTTGCCAATTTTTATGAGGATGGTGGGGAATATTTTCAGAGGATCATAAAAAGGGATGTTGCGGTTGGAAGCTTCTATTTTCATCCCTTTAATATATTAGCTCGTCGTCGTATATTGGCACGTTTCAACTTGGATGAGCTTCTTCTTTTTCTATCTTAAGTCTTTTGGGCTACTTTCTTTGCAGGGACAATACATTAGATTTATCGAAGTATATTCGGATGGGAAGTTCAAAGCTTTGATAAAGACTTCATGGGATCCTTGACGTACTAGAATTTGAGCTTCGATTCCTCTGGAGGATCACTACTGTTCTCTGTTGGGAAATTTTACTCGTTTTTCTTTTATTATGGTTTACTTATATTTGCACGAGCATAGTTCGTTTTCCTGTTGTGTTTCGAGTTGAGTTGTATTAGGACGAGGATCCTCTATTACGGGTGCGTTACCAATTTTTATAATTAACTCGTTGGAGACGTATAATGCTCCTTAAAAAATCCCAAGAGCTAATATATTAAAAGGAAAAGATACATGTATGAGCGGGTCCAATAAAAGGCAACCAACTCATACGGTACAATGCGCAGAAAATTATAAAAATAGAAAAGATGCATATAATTAGGGATGCCCTAATCTAGTATTGTCTCTGCCTCTGGTTCTCGAAAGGGAGCCAACTAAAAAATTGGCGAGGTGTGTATCATTACCCGAAGTAACCGAAGTATCATCCGTTAGATTTCTGAGCTCAAGTAGGTCTCCATTCTTCTTCTTCCTCCTAGATGTGTAAACCTGTCATTCATCATCCGAAGATTGATCGTTCAAATGAGGTGATAGAACCGTAGTAGAGAGATTACCAACCGTTGTAAGAACAATAAGTTCTAGTATATGTGAAGTATGAGTTGTCCCCTCTACTCCAGATGTTTTTTGAAGATGAGGAGCTGCAAGGCTCACCTGAGTACTAGTCTGAACATTATCCTTTGTAGGTAATGATCTTTAGTAATGTTATCAATAAGGTTTAAAGATGTAGGTTGCCCAACAGAGTCATCTGACATCACATCAGTCGCAGAAACAAAAACAGTATTGGCAAGGGGGGATCCACAGGTAAATTAGACACCAAATCCCGTCTCGTGGGAACTTCCTCCGCAGGTTTAGCAGATGTATCCATAGCAATGGGGTTAGACCCCTCCTTGTTTACTTGAGCTTTAGCTTTCAAATTTGGATGAAGCGTGTGACATTTATCAAGTGTATTTCCAAATATCCTACAGTGGGTACAATCAAAAGGTTTATGTTCCACGACAATTTATTGCCAGTATCCATTGTGAGTTGTGCCCAACCAGACTTCAGTAATATCCCTTTTCACAAGTATTCTGGCCGCAGAAGGCCTGGTTAGGGTTGCGAAGCTTTTGAGCTACTTCTAGAAAACCATATGAAGTCATTTGAGTATTAAATTCAATTTATCATTGTACCTGCTAATAGATGGTGAGATATGAGGGATGAATTACATCGTTGGAATTTGCCTTAGGATTTTTATGGGTAAAAACATCCTAAAGTGGGATCTAGGTTCTTTTAAAGAAGATGAAGAGGCCTCTCGTGAGTGGTTACACTTCACAATGTGTTTTAGTTTGTCATAGATTTCGTTTCAGAGTTGATTCCTCATGATGTATTTGTTTATTTGATGCACTCAGCCGAGTACGAGGAGTGGAAGAAGTAGATTATAGACTTAATTGCTCGAGATTTAACTCGTGAGAATCAAATCCTATATGTAACTCTAGCTCATGGTGTCCTAAAGGAGGATGAATACTTAATTTATCAGGATGTGCTTTAAAATGACAACACTTGTAAGACTAACTTACCGGGTAGTTACAATAGCTCCGCTACCTTCAACGTGGCCAACATGACGCCATACCGAGTACGAAGAGTGAGATAAGCAGATTATAAATTAATTGCCCGGGATTTGGCTCGTGAAAATCTTCATCTTTATGCAGCTCTATCTCAGATTGTGTTAAAAAGAGATGAATATTTATTTTATCAGGATTAGTTGTGAAATGATAACGCATGTAGGATTGACTTACCAGGAAGTTACAGTAGCTCCACCACCTTCGACGTTGCTGAAATGACACCATACTATAAGAAGATAGAATCTTCATTGGGTGAAGTTGAAGCTCTCCCAACCCTAGGAGAATGATGTGGAGCGTGTGGTTTCATACCGTGGAACCTCAGTTCCTTCTACGATCGAGTTAGGGCCATGTCGCGAGGCTTTCTTTCCTTTTCTACTTTCTTTACTATTATTCTTAATTCTTTTCTAGTCATTTTCTATATTTGTGTTGTATTAGGGTTTGGAAGTCAGTTTTTTCATGATTATTGTTTGGGACATCTATCGGCGTCTCCAGCTTTCCCGTCTATGGCTATAACCAAGATTCGAGTGGTTCTTTGGTTGTATCTCGCTCCCGAGATGGTGAATTATCCTTCCCCAACTCTTCCACATCTCTACTGCTTCAATGCGACGCATCCCCCCCTTGTTGTAGCCACTTAGAACAACATTCATTTGCTATTTTTCCTGCAAATTTCCTCTATCCGGCTCTCCACCTCTGTCGCTGCCTTCCAGACCCGCCTCCCGCTTTTCGGTTTCCTTCTAGATCAGCCTCCACCCGCCGCTGCCTTCCAGACCCCCATTCCACCCACTTCCACCTTCCAAGACCAGCCCTCCCTTTTTCTTATGCTGCCACCCCTCCAAAACCCTTACTCTATCTTGCTGCCACCCCAAACAGCAACTGCTGCTGTTTTGCCACTGTTATCTTGCTGTCCAGCTGCTGCAGACTCTCTGCCATCCCTCAACCGCACCCTCACACCTCCTTTGCTTTTGCCACTGCCCCCGCCCATCATGCTCGCCATTATTCCAGTCCCTTACTGTGCCTTCTACTCCCTGTAACTTACCATCACCAAATTGAACCCCTAGTGTCTATTTGTGCATGTTGTTGTTATTTCCCATTTTCGTGTGCTGGGTTGTAACCGTCTTTTATCTTTTTAGTAATAATAATTATTTACTTATTATTGTTTGGATCAACTCTGACATCATTTGCTGTAACCCACAAATAAAATATGATCCAATAGAGGATACACGAAAGGAACATGTCATTAACCAAACAAATAGATATCTCAACATGTGATCAAATGTTTATATCAAATTTTTTATGAACATCTTTGGAGTTGTCAATGGTTCATTTATATGAAATCTTTCATTTTTGGAACCATAATAATTTCTGTTTTAATTTTTCTGAGTTATGCCCCTTCGAATTTTGCATACTGTGTTGTCACCACATATGAATTCATCAGTTCCATGTGGGACCCTTTAATTATAGCAAATGTAGGGATGTATAGATTCCTGCTTTGTAGTGACTTGTCATCATAGATATATCCAATCCATCAAATCATCAAATCATCTATGTTAATTTCTTAATCTTAATGAGGACTTAACTTGAAATTATTTGTTATCCATGTGAAAAACAAAGGTTTTTGTATAAGTTCTAGCATGCGTATTATGCTCAACATTTATAATGATGTGCTAAGATTTCATGAAGTTTAATATGCAAATTTCCATTATGGAGAGAATAATTAAGACATTGACTTTTATTAATCAATTCTCAAATCTTTATTTACAACAAGGTTTATGTTCTCAGGGAACCTCTTTTTATGCGATTATCAAGGATCGCGGTTTCATGTAATAATATAAGCCAATTCTAAATTGAATGATTTGAGACAATTGACTTGACACTATGGTTAAGTAGGATCATGACGTGGCATATAAGTCCAGAATTAACGGTAACAACTATGTTGTTAAAGTATTTTCATAATTTGCGTTAAAAAGATAATGAAAACACGCCTATTAACTATAATTCTTTCTACTCATTACTATAGAAAATTATTTTCCTTGAAATTGTCCTTAAGGACTCAATGTGTAGTTTTGATTTTTTCTAATTTGTGAAGTTAAATTAGCGACTTAGAGTGCCATGTAATTTAGATCCAAATTATGTTGGTCAACTAAAATTTACAAGCATGCATTAAAGCTATAAAGCATGTGAACATTTAATGATTGTTTAATGTAGAATAAAAAATAATTAGCTTCTAATTAAGCTATTGAAATGCATTTCCCATCTTTTTGGAAAGTTGAGTACTCACTTGCCATACTCCAATATTTAATTAAGGCTAAGATTAGTTTGATATCATCTTATTTAAAAATATGTTTTAATTGTTAATAAAAACAATTAATG
>JXCR01145114.1:100218-149259 GCA_002079205.1 Phalaenopsis hybrid cultivar | reverse complement strand
ATTTGCCTCTTTCCCTTAGGTTGTTCTGATATCTGCTACACTTCCTCATGAAATTTTGGAAATAACTAGCAAGTTCATGACGGACCCTGTGAGAATACTTGTCAAGCGTGATGAACTAACGCTTGAGGTGAACTGCATTACGTCATGTCAATTCTATAATTGAGATTTGTATGGTTGATTGGATGTGATTCATTTTCTCAATGCAGGGTATCAAGCAATTCTTTGTTGCTGTTGAGAGGGAGGAGTGGAAATTTGATACTCTGTGTGATCTCTATGACACCCTTACTATCACCCAAGCTGTTATTTTCTGCAATACTAAAAGAAAGGTGACACCATTCACAGAACTTTGACATTACACGAGGGTCTATTCTCTTTTTTCCCCCATATTTTGTGTCAAAAGTTTTTTAATTTATTCCATTTGTTTTTCGCAACTCTGAGATTATCTGATATTTTTTTATTTATGGGATTTGTTAAATTTATATGAATCTGTATATCTTTTTCCCATTTCTTTCATCTGCCAAGTTTCTTAGCATCCGCTATATTCGATTCATTTTTCTCAACCCCAGCTAAATTTGGTCAATTTTTCCTGTAATAAGCAATAAGCTAAATTGGTCTTTCAGGAATCGTGATTTTTACACTTTTAGCATCGCTAAATGCTCTACTCTTAAACTTGACTTTTTTCCCGTCATCCATTTTGAGCAATTTACATACATTAAGTGTTTGCAAAACATTAAATCAAGTGAAATTTAAATGCTTATTCTTTTGTCAGGCATTTGGCTGCTTGAAAATTGAAAGTTTTGTTTTGAAAGCGATCAGTTCATTTTCAGCTGTTTTATTTGCTAGAATAAAATCATCTATATTTTGAGGGAGTTATGATATGATTTGTGGAGTTCAAAATATAGTTGGTGTCTGACTTAATGATATGTTGGATTTAATAAAATTCATAAATTTTCAAAACAAGATTTATAATAACAAGCAATCGATGGTGGTTCTTTGCTTTTGTAGAGCATACCCTATTTAGTTCCCTATGTTGTCTTAATTTATCATTAATAGTATTAAGGTTTGCCCCATCACAAAGCAACTTTTATTATTTTACCTAGGGACACACAAGTGCAATTGAATATCAGTCTACTTTTTTAAGCTAAATCGAGTAGAATAGTTAAAGTATGATTAGGACATAAAATTTGATACTATTTACACTAAGTTATATAATAAAGTCTGATTGTCTAGAGTTTAGCAGCGAGCATTATTTGCTGGAAAGATGACCTCCTTACAGTACGAATATTAAGAGCAAAGTTGATACATCTATGTTTCAGCATAAACATTCTAGCTTTTAAAAGGATTTGATTTTCAAATATTCAGTATGGAATAATTATACTAAACTTAAAAGGAGAAGTGCTTGAAAAATCTATAAAGTAAAGAAGAGCACAAACTGAAAAATGCATAATAATATCAAACTATGGTTATGGAGGTTCTGGAATAAAGAATTGGATCAAATGATTTACCATAAAGGCCAAATGGCTAACATAGAAAAGAAAGGTTGTATAACTGAATGCACGCTTGCATCATTTTGGGTTAGTAATGTGTGCTCCACTGCTCTGGAGACATATGCTCCCTTTTAGCAACACTTGAACTGATATGATACTTCATTGTTTCACTTCACAGATTTGAACCTTATGCTTGCTTTCAATAACACTTTGATACGGACCAAATGTTGCAAAATATTGACAAATCACGCAAATCTATGTAACGTCCAAGTAGTATATGAAACATATTCAATGTATCAATCCCATGAGCGAGAAGTTATAAGTGTGAAGAATTTCTAGACTATTGGTTTCGAGTCTAGCCTAATTTTTGAATTCTTGGTATTTTTTTGAAGGGTCTCTAACTTAATTTTTGCAAAGACAAAAATCCTGATTTAAGTGTGAGAGGTAAGTCTATCAAGTGAAAGTATCTCTCCTGACTTGGATCCTAAAAACTTAGGGTTGATAAAGTAACAAATTTGACGGTGACTATCAGGAATAAATTTATTCTTTAGTCTCTCCCGGTGAAAATATGAAAATTAGGACCATTAACAAGTTTAGTTCTCTAAATCTGTCAAAATCCCTAAGATTAAGTCTTTCTTTATAAGATAACACTAATCTTAGAGCAATATTTATATTCTCATAGTTAATGATATTAATCTTAGTTCCACTAAAGATTTCCTGAAATTCAAAGTTTACGGCAATTTTTAATAATTTAATTGACCAGGCCGAATGTAAATGATGATTTAATGGATAAAATACCACTGCCACATTGTTTCATACAAGTACATGAATAGCATCAAAACCCTAGAATCTCCACAGCATGAATAAATAGGATAAACATTTTATTAATCAAAGTCACTAAAGTACATAGTGAGTTTAGAAAGAAAAGCCAATAAACAAATTACACTCTTATGTGTTCTCCTCTCCCCTTCCACTGACAATCACTAAGTCACTTGCACAATTGGCTTGTCAATCCCTCAAAAACTCTGTGACTCTTCCTTACATAATTGCTTTCACTCAGTCACCAAAGAAAACTAGAGAATACAATTCTCAAAATGCTTGGCAGGTACCCTTTCCTCCAGTATTTTTCTTTTTTAGTTGTCCCTAGGAGACGCTATGCAGAAAACAACCACCATAACTCTTATGTCGGTCGTCAGCCTCGAGGTTTCTCCTTCGAGCACTGGAGTTCCCTTTGTTCTATAAGGAAACAATATTGGTTAGGTAGGTGGCGCCTTGGCGCCACAGAAAATGGCGCAATAGTTCTATAGGGGATGAATAAGCGCCCCATACTTGGTGCCAAGGCACATGGTGCTTGGTTTGCTTAGGCCCATGGGTATCGCCTAGGGGTGCCCATATGGTGGGCGCCACTCAAGGCAACATGGGCTTTATGGCTAGGTGGCTCCATTAGACTCATGTTTGAAGCAACTTCTTTCTTTATTGCTCCAATATTTGCTAATGCATTTCTTAAAGCTTTCTTAAATATCTGGATCATACAATTGCACAAAAAATACCTGAAAAAAAATATAAATAGGAATAAATCATAGATAAAATGAAAGAAAATGTGGATAGATTATCTTATATTTTTAACGTTTGAAATTCCTTCAAACTTGCACATTACTTGCTTTCAAATAATTTCAAAATCCAAAATTAGAATATTTCAGAGAGCAATGAATGCTAGTGATTAAAGATTTAGTGCTTCCTAATATTATAGTAGACATATAATATCAAAGTGGACGTGTATTTTCATTAGTTTTAACTTTCATAGTACCCTTAATATCCTGATATAACAAATTGTAATCACATATCTACATATCATGCTAAATTACTCAAGTGAATTTTGATTAACATAAAATTAATATTTAGTCATAAATAACAATTATCTATTTAATTAAACTATCTGAATCCTGTTACATTATCTTTGAATAGAAAATGTTTAGCATTAGTTAGAAAAGTTATCGATCATTTGATATTTAGAAGAGAAATTGACATCAATTTTTAATTCGAGCATCATCCTAAGCTTCTCTTCAAAGGTTTCTGAAAAATTTCTTTTAATATTATGAAATTTTCAACAATTTTTTTGCTTTCTCAATTTTTGTCACTTTCCTTTTTTTATTTCTTTTTTTCTCTTTTTGTTGGGGTTACTATACTTGTTTAAGCTTTTTTAATGATTTGAAATTCCAACCCTTTTCTTAAGTCAAGTTTTCAATTCTACTCTAACTTAATTCAATTGTTTGTAGCTCAAGAGAGGGTAACCAAGAATCTAATCGTTTAAATTAAGCAGTGACTAAGCTTTGTATTATTAAAATATTAATTTTATATGTAGTTAATATTCAACTAAGTATTTAGGAATGATTATACAGATAAGAAATTATCATCGTTAGGGAGTGGGTCAAGGATTTTATTTTTTGGGATCTTGGATGCGGTAATGTTTCCTTCTGGCATGACTCTTGGGCTCAAATTAATTTTTCTCCTGGGGTCGATATTCATAATGATCTCCTCGTTTCTGACACTTGGCTTAATAATTCCTGGAATTTACCTCTTCTTACTCAGTTAGTGGGGCTGATAATGCTAATTATATTTCTACTATTAATTTTGATTCCCATAAACCTGATACTCCTATGTTAAAGATACATCCTGGTACTCTGTTACAAAAACGATTTATTACTCCACACACCGTTTTCAACAAACTACATGGGGTGACGGTTTGTGGAACCATGCATTAACACCTTCTATGTCTTTTTTGGCTTGGAGAATTTTTCATCGTTTACTACCTTGTGACGACATTCTCAAGCTCAAGGGATTAAGGTTAGCTTCTTGCTGCTCTCTATGTAACAATGATGAGGAAACTTTGGAACATTTATTTTTCACTTGTCCATTTTTGCTTCAAATCTGGAGATTGGGGGTCTTTGGTTTAGCACTTCTCTGTATCCTGCCACAGATTTGATCTCCACTACTCTTTTTTGTAACCCGGNTATATATATATATATATATATTTATATATACTATTGATAATTTCTTAGGTTGGCTTACCTTTGTGTATGCTAGCACGTCCACTTCGGCTCGATATGAATTATGGAACAAGATTAATTGCTTGGCCAATGTTATTAATGATAAATGGATGGTGGGGGGATACTTCGATATGATTTTGAATAATACTGAGAAATCGGGTGTCCGTAGGGCCGTCCCTTCTTTGATGAATAACTTTGGCAAAACTATGGTGGATGCAGGTTTAGCTGATTTGGGATTTATTGGTTCCAAATACACTTGGAAGCGATGTAAGGTCTTTGAGAGACTGGATAGATGTTTTGCTAATCAAAATTGGCTCTCTTTTTATGGTTTTTCTCAGGTTCAACATCTTTCGAGCTCGGGCCCGGATCACAAACCGTTCCTTTTATCCTTTGACTTCTTTAAGAAAGCTACTACTTATCACTTTTGCTATTTTAATGTTTGGTCTAAGCATGACGATTTTTAAAGACTTGTTGCTGATAATTGGAATGTTGTTGATGTTGGAAATGCTTGGTTCAGACTTTGGAAACTTCACAAAAAAGTGGCAAGTGCCCTTAGAGCTTGGAATTGGGAGGTGTTTGGTGATGTTCATGCAAGGGTGATTAAGGCACAGAGAATGGTTCAACATCTTCAGGCTATTGATGAATCTTCTAATGATGTGGTTTTTCAGTTACAAAATGCTCATAATGAACACCTTGCTGCATCCATTCAGGAGGAAGAGTCATTGCAACAAAAGGCGGAAGAGATACATTTTGTCGATAGGGGATAGGAATACGAATATTTTCATGCTTGCATAAAACAACGTCGTGCGAATAATACTATTATTCGCATTAAAGATGAATGTGGTAATTGGATTACAGACGATCGAGATCTGGGAGTTAGTGTTGTGCAATATTTTCAAAATTTGTTTCTCCCTTCTCAAAATACTGGCACCATTGATAGTGCTCTCTTTAATGATGTACGAGATTACACTGACAATTTAGAGCTCTGTGGTATCCCGACTGCGAATGATATTTTCAGGTTCTTTCGGAGATTAATTGCAATAAAGCTCAAAGACCTAACGGCTTCACCTTGGATTTCTATCTTAAGAGCTGGAATATTATTCAAAACGATGTGGTGCAAGCCATTCAGAGTTTTTTTAAGGGTGACACCCCAAGGAATTATTTTTCCGCCGCCACGATGGTACTTATTCCTAAATCTAACTATAAAACTATGTGGGATCATTTCCGTCTGATAGCTCTTACTTCTGTTATTTCCAAAGTAATTAGCAAAATTTTGGTTAAGCGGCTCCAACCTCACCTTAATCAAATCATTTCTAACAACCAATCTGCTTTCATTCAAGGTTGGGGAATTTTGGATAATATCATGCTTGCCCAAGAACTACTCCTTGACATTGATAAGAAATGTCATGATGGTAATATGATTATTAAGCTGGATATTCGTAAAGCTTATGATTCTCTTAATTGGGATTTTATTTTAGACATTCTCAAAGCCAGGGGTTTCTCTACCTTGTTCCGGTATATTATTCATAATTGGCTCAAGTCTAATCAATATACTATCCTCATTAACGGAGAATTACATGATTTTTTCAAGATCGGTCGTGGGATTTAGCAGGGTGGTCCTTTTTCCCCTACGATTTTTTTTTTGGTTTTTGATTATTTCTCCCGAGTTATCAATCACAAATTTATTCAAAAGCCAACTCTTCATTATCAGAATAAAGCTAATGTGGTGGTCTCACATTTAGCCTATGTTGATGACGTTGTCTTATTTTCTAATGCTTCCAAACGCTTTATCAGAAGTATTTATAATATTTTGGAGGACTTTCAATTGCTGATGGGATTACACTTTAATGCTACTAAATGTAATATTTATCTTGGTAAGTTGGTTAACAGCTGCACTGCTACTTGGGCTGCTAATTTTACTGGTTTCTCCATTTCGACGTTTCCAATTAAATATTTTGGTATCAACTTAATTAAGGGTAGAATTCGTCAGTCCCAATTGGATGATTTGGTTGATAAGATAAGGAAACGGATGCTTGATTGGAAGGGCAATTTCTTGTCTTTTGGAGGCCGTATCACTGTGCTTAGGAGCATTGTGCAAAGTATGCCCTTATATGCTTTGCAAGTTTTTCATATAAAAAAAACACACAAAAGATTCTTGAACGGTCTTTTAACAATTTATTGTGGGCGGGATCTCATTCGGGTAAGAAGTGGTGCTCTTGGAAGGTAATTTGCAAACCTACTTTGGCGGGAGGTTTGGGTTTCAAGCAGCTTCATCATATTGCTGAAATTAATTTATTTAAACATTGGCTTAATTTCCGGAGTGGTCAATCTTTATGGGCTAGGAATTTACATGATAGGTACTGTAAATATTTTCATCTTTCTTCGGTGGTTTGGAGGAAAGGGGATTCCAGGTTTTGGAGAAGGCTTCTTCATGTTAGGGAGTGGGCCAAGGATTTTATTTTTTGGGATCTTGGATGCGGTAATGTTTCCTTCTGGCATGACTCTTGGGCTCAAATTAATTTTTCTCCTAGGGTCGATATTCATAATGATCTCCTCGTTTCTGACACTTGGTTTAATAATTCCTGGAATTTACCTCTTCTTACTCAGTTAGTGGGGGCTGATAATGCTAATTATATTTCTACTATTAATTTTGATTTCCATAAACCTGATACTCCTATGTTAAAGATACATCCCAGTAGCTCTGTTACAAAAATGATTTATCACTCCACACACCGTTTTCAGCAAACTACATGGGGGGACGGTTTGTGGAACCATGCACTAACTCCTTCTATGTCTTTTTTGGCTTGGAGAATTTTTCATCGTTTACTACCTTGTGACGATTTTCTCAAGCTCAAGGGATTAAGGTTAGCTTCTTGCTGATCTCTATGTAACAATGATGAGGAAACTTTTGAACATTTATTTTTCACTTGTCCATTTTCGCTTCAAATCTGGAGATTGGGGGGTTTTTGGTTTAGCACTTCTCTGTATCCGGCCACAGATTTGATCTCCACTACTCTTTTGTGTAACCCAGATCAAAGGTGTAACCACTCTTTACACATATATCCTTATATTATATGTTGGTTTATTTGGATGACCCGGAACAATATTAAACATGTGAATAGTAAACCTCGATGCTCCAATGTCATCTCCAATATTCTTTCTTATGCTCTTAAAATTTATAAGTTTAGTGGTAAGAAGGATAATTTCTTCTCGGGTATTATTTATTTCGAATCTCTCCCTCACCCTCTACGAGTAGGTCGATTTCCAAACCAACCTTGGTAAAGTGGCAACCGCCCCCGATGGGGTGGGTGAAAATTAATACGGATGGTAGTTGGAATCAAAGAGGTGTCGGTATTGGGGGAGTCGTGCGTAACAACTTTGGTCGCTGCCTGCTACTTTTTCATCTCCATGTATTGCAGACTCTGCGGTGGAGTCTAAAGCTCATGCAATTTTAATGGCGGTCACTATTGCGTTACTTTGAATTGGTCTAATATTTTGATCGAGACCGATTCCAAGATTCTTTTCGAGATGTTAAATCATGGGAGACTTGTCACTTGGGATGTTTCTTACCACATTAACCATATTATTCATTTATCTTCTACTGTTTTGGTGCTTTGGAGATTTATTCATCGCGAAGGTAATAGGTTAGCTAATTGGGTGGCAAAACGCGGTGCCTCCACCTCCACGATCATAGTCGATACGGTGCCTCCCTCTACTTTACAGGTTTTATTTCATGTGGATTTAATGGTTGAACCTTATATTAGGAATGCTAATAGCTGATTGGTTTGGTGTAATTTTTTGCTTATGGTTTGGTCTCCACCTGCTCCTCAGAGATGCTTCAATTGGCTCGGTACTGTTTGCTGGATTTCATATCTCGATACAGGAATGTAATGGGTTTGGAGTGGCGATTTTCTTCTCCTCCCTCTTACATTCCAGACACTTGGATCTTATTTTTGTTGCAGGTTTAGATGTATATTTATGCAGGAACTTGATGATGGATGTTGGCTTTATGGGATTGCTATCATACACCGGGATTGCTAGGGATCCTTCACTATAATTTCTGCTCAATGTGGTCCTTTCCTCAGGTTTCGTTTTCTGTCCTCTCACCGGAATTTAAAAGCCTTTATGTCGGTGCTGCTACTACAAAGTACTGTTGGATTGGGATTTCANGATCGAGACCGATTCTAAGATTCTTTTCGAGATGTTAAATCATGGGAGACTTGTCACTTGGGATGTTTCTTAGTGTTTTGGAGATTTATTCATCGCGAAGGTAATAGGTCAGCTAATTGGGTGGCAAAACGCGGTGCCTCCACCTCCACGGTCTTAGTCGATACGGTGCCTCCCTCTCCTTTATAGGTTTTACTTCATGGGGATTTAATGGCTGAACCTTATATTAGGAATGCTAATAGCTGATTGGTTTGGTGTAATTTTTTGCTTATGGTTTGGTCTCCACCTGCTCCACAGAGATGCTTCAATTGGCTCGGAACTTGATGATGGATGTTGGCTTTATGGGATTGCTATCATACACTGGGATTGCTAGGGATCCTTCACTACAATTTCTGCTCAATGCGGTCCTTTCCTCAAGTTTCGTTTTCTGTCCTCTCACCGGAATTTAAAAGCCTTTATGTCGGTGCTGCTGCTACAAAGTACTGTTGGATTGGGATTTCGTGTACATGTAGTTTTTCTTGGTATACTATTTCTGTGGTATACATTTTGGATGATTACATGTATTTTTTAGATAGCTTTTTTCTTAAGGCTTGTTATTGCTTTCGAGTTGCGTTGTAATGCGGAGACTGGAACCCCTAGGGCTATATTGTATTTTTTTTCGTTTAGATGGGGATCCACTATCCCTCCCAAATTTTGTAATATCTATTTAATTAACGCGTAAGGAGCCACGAGCTGCTCTTTAAAAAAAAAAAAAGAATATATCATCGTTAGAGATCACTTATTAGCGAATTTTTAATCCTTTTCGGGTCTTCAAAAAACTCATGTCACTTTTACTTATATATTCTACTTATTAGTAGTTTGCACTTATCCTTAATTATTACTACCAACTATATTTTATGAATTTCAAAGTTAGATTTCTACTTAAAGGCAATGTTAACATGTATCCCCCTAAATTTATTTTTTACACAATATGTGCAAATATCACAAAAAAAGATAACGGGCAAAGTAAGGTAGAATACTACTACTATACAACCAAAAAAATTATGAGTCAAACAGTAACACATAAAATATATGTCACCTATACATTTATTTAGAAGTTTGATGGAGAAATTCAGAGAGAATAAGGAGGATTTATATATGATTTTTATTGATTTAGAAAAATGTTACGATAAGGTTCCAAGAGATATCTTTTGGAGAGTTATTGAGAAGAAAGGTGTTGATATGACTTATAATCATGTCATTAAAGACATGCATATTGATTTGTTACTTGTGTTCTAACAAAAGGAGGATTGACCAAATATTTTCTTATTTCAATTGGATTATATTAAAGATCGGCTTTAAGCCCATATCTTTTTGCTTTAGTTATGGATGCTCTTTCTGTACATTTACAGGAGGATGTAACTTGTATGCTTTTCGCCGATGATGTCTTTCTTATGGATAAGACTAGAGAGAATGCTCATGAAAAACTTGAATTATGGAGGTCTAAATTGGAGTCTAAATGCTTTCGTTTGAGTAGAATTAAAGTTGAATACATGAAATGTAATTTTAGTAGTGGTAGCTCTAGCGACAAAGTGGTAACTTTGGTTAATGAAATTATTAAAAGGTGTGAACTCTTTAGTTTTCTCGGGTCTATTGTTGAAAGTGACGGTGATATAGATGGGGATGTTATTAGCAGAATTCAAGTTGGTGGTTGAAGTGGAGTAATGCTTCGGGCCTATTGTGTGATAGAAAAGTACCGCTTAGACTGAAAGAAAAAATCTATAAGATAGTGGTGAGACCTGCAATGCTCTATGGCGCTTAATGTTGGCCTTTAAAAGAGAAGCATAAAACTAAGTTAAGTGTTGCCGAGATGAGAATGATTAGGCGGATGAGTGGCTTTACACTTAGAGACAAATGCGAAATGAATATATCCGTGATAGGGTTAGTGTAGCTTTAGTGACAGACAAAATTAAAGAGAGTCGTCTTAGATGGTTTGGTCACATTAAACATCGATCATATATTGATCTGATTAGGAGAGTAGATGTTTTAGGTTTGACTTGTATTAAGAAAGGAAGAGATAGACCTAGAAAGACTTGGGCATATTGTATAAAAAATGATCTTAATTTATTAGAATTAAATGAAAATATAACACTCATTAGGATACAATGGAGAAAAAGGAAGGTTTGTTTTTGTTGCTGAGATAGAACTTCAGGCATATGCTAGAGAGAGCATTTGTTTTGTTTTGGAATTGGTACAAGTTATCCTTTTAAGATTTTATATTCTTTAATCACATAATACTTGAGATACTTCTCGATTTTAACAACCTAGTTTTAATTTTAGACGTCATAATCCCATCTATAGTTATTTTTATTCAATTTAATGAATAATATACGCTGCCAGAGTTTTTAGTTTTTTTTTGTTTTTGACGTTTCAAATATCAGATAGTGTAGATTTGAACATCTTTAGGCCAGTACTTTTTGATATTTTTGTCTAATTGCAGGTTGATTGGCTGACAGAAAAGATGAGAAGTAATAATTTCACGGTGTCTTCCATGCATGGTGACATGCCTCAGAAAGAAAGGGATGCAATTATGTTAGAGTTCAGGTCAGGTGCAACTCGTGTGTTAATTACAACCGATGTATGGGCTCGAGGCATTGATGTTCAGCAGGCAAGTTTGATATAATTTAATCTTATTAAATAGTTATTTTGTCACTTTTAAATGTTTAAATGTCTTAATTTAAAGTTTTCCGTGGAGAACTTTTTAATGGGGGCAAGTCACACAATCGATATATTTATAAAATGGCTATAGCACGAATTAGATGATCAATTATCTTTGGCAAATAACCATTTAATTGTTTCGTTTGTGCTCAAGATTGGCAATAATGATTTTCCGTAGATGTGAGTTAATAATGATCAATTAATAATGTTTGATGTTTAAATGATGTCTAGAGGCAATAGCACGAGTTAAGTGATCAATTAACTTGGGCTAATAACCATTTAATTTTTTCGTTTGTGCTCAAGATTGGCAATGATGATTTTCCGTGGATGTGAGATAATAATGATCAATTAATAAAATTTGATGTTTAAATGATGCCTAGAGGCAAATCTTGATTTCATTTAAAAGTAAATCACAAAAGATTAAATTATAAAATGCAACAATATGAATTTAGTGATCAATTACCTTTGGCAAATAACTTTGTTTGGAAGCTGTGAACATAAACTTCCATGGCAATTTAATGCCCTCTTCAGCACTCAATTGTAGTGAATGCAGAAAATTTCATTCGGCCAATTTCTAAATATTCCGGATGTTGCTTTTTTATGATACGGATTATATATATTCAATAAACTAGTTAATTATTTTAATTTCTTATCTTAAATCATAATAAATTCTTTATTACATTTTAAAGATCCTTTCCTGATAATATTTCATCTCATACTTTCTGTTCAGGTGTCCCTTGTGATAAATTATGATCTTCCAAATAATCGTGAGCTGTATATACATCGCATCGGCCGTTCCGGTCGATTTGGGCGCAAGGTATCGGCTTCTCTCTTTTTCTTCCTTTTCTGTGCAAGTATCGAGTGTTTTGACTCTGTACTTTCAGACTTTCTGGGTTCCATTTTCATATTATAAGCTCACTATAAAGTGCTTTTTTGTCTATACGGGACATGAGATGATTTGTAAGTGTATCATAGTTTCTGAATGATGAACAATGCGCGTGCAGGGTGTTGCCATTAACTTTGTGCGCAAGGATGACATCAAGATTCTGAGAGATATTGAACAGTATTACAGTACTCAAATCGATGAAATGCCTATGAATGTAGCTGACCTTATTTGAAGATTTTTAGATTATTATGGAATTTTTGAACTAGATTGTTTTGTCTGAGTGTGGAAATTACAATTGGCACATTAATCTTGCCTGTTCTGTAAAACAACTTGCTTGCTAGCTGCATAATAGATTATAATGTTCTACTTTACCAAAGCTTTTGGAAAATGTGCTTGGTATTTTTCAATCTCTCTCTGTGGCTGATTGTTTTGACTAATGGAAGTACATTACGTTTTTTTTTTGTTTTTTTTATTTTTTAATATATATATATATAAATTTTGTGGTTTGCATGAATCTCTATTTTCATCTTACCGAAGGCTGATATTTGAATGAATGAAAAAATTATATGCCTATCCATCTTTTAGTTATGCATGTCTTGCTCTTCATTTTTGGGTTTGTCCCCTAGTTTTAAAACCAAGGTCTCATTTGGATGGAAGGCATGAAATCAAGAAAAGTAGTACTCAGTGCAGCTGGCTGTTGCAACAAGGACAACTGATGATGATGATGATGATGATGATGATGATGATGATTAAGAGTAATAATAATAATAATAGTAATAGTAGTAATTATGTTTTTGTATTAATACAAGTAATAGTATTGGGATAGTTGTAATGGTAGCTGGGTTGTAAATTAGCCGAGTTCGAGCAAGCTTAGGCTTTACACATATTCGACTCGTTAGAAGTTTACATATGTTCAAAATTGCTGGTGAATGTGTGTTCGTGTTCGACTCAAAATTATCTCGTTTAAACAAATTAGAAAAATAAATGTGATTTGTTAGATTTGAATATACATCAATTCCATTCTTTAGGTGTAGAATCACATGACATGAGCAATTATGATTTAATTTTAAAGATATACATATATTTAAAAGGAATGACTAGAGGCTATTATAGGAGCCTCCAACCAATCCTAATGTGTCTAAATATTCAATTATTGCCTTCGCCAGCCCACCCGCCCTCACACATGCANTCTTTATATTATTGTAACACAAACACAAACACACATGATAAATGATGTCAATTCTTCCTTTAACTCATTGTAACTCACTAATTTACTTTCAACTTCTAACAGAATTATTACACAAACATATCAGGTACTTATAATTGATTTTATAGATTCTAATCCCAAAGATAAGATTATCCCTGATACATTGGGTCGCGAACACCATACCTCAGGTCTCACCATATCCCTTTAATTAAGCACCTCTAACAGTTATAAGGATAGTGTAAAATCATCCACATGTTATTCATCAAATAGATTAGCTACTCCTATCAAATGAAAACAAAGTCCGAGAAAAGATGTAACAAAATCGAGATAAAACTGCCATTGTTAAAGTTCATGACGTCTTTTGTAAACTCACGTCCGGGTGAGACTCGAGTCGTAGTGGACTCGTCAATCCAACTATTATAAGAAAATATAGGCCATAATAAGAGGTTAAGAAATCACCTCCCTCATAACACACAATAATCAAATCAAACCACTAACAATCCAAATATTTACCAATCATCAATCAAACTAATCAGTCCACACAAAAGCAAACACAATATAATACAAACAATCATGACTCTCAAGCACACTAAATCAAACCACTCTGATAACTATGGGTTACCTCCCATAAAGTGCTTTGTTTAATACCATCAGCCCGACAAATGATTCCATCTGGATCAAAATTACTTTTAAGTAATCCTTGATCAATCACCCAATCTTTTCCAGATACAGGGATTCCTTCAAAGTCCTGGAATTAAAATTTTTCTTTCAACTCTTCCTTTTCAGATTGATTCATATCCTTGTTCCTCATAATTCTTTGTAGATCCAATATTCTTCTAGTAATTTTCTAAATTTTCATATTAATATCATCCTTAAAATTTATAATAAATGGATTTTTATAAGATACTTCTTGATCTCCCAAATTTTGGATCGCATTCTCTCTAGATAATTCACATTCTGGATCAAATTCTTCTAGGTTACACTTTTGTTCAGGGTTGTGTTTCAATTCTTCCCCTTTGTACTGAGTAAATGGTAGAGGTTATCTTTCTGTATTTATCTTAGTTGAGAAAATAGGTTTTTCTAATTCCTTATGATTTTTTTTCATTAGTTTTTCAATCTCCTTTTCCTCATCTCTGAACTCAAATTCTTTTGAAACATATCCTCAAATTTTCTTCTAAATATCAGTTTGATAATTTTGAATTGTTCATCATTCATCTCCTTAGGGTTTATCTCAGGCTCACTAGGTAGAATCTGTGGGAGATAAATGTTAATTGCATTAATAATCTGCCCAGTTGGTTTTCTATATTCCTTATTGCGACCTCTTGATTTTGTAGCTCACTCTTCATTTGAATAACAACCTCTTCTAACATTATTTCCTTCTCCTCATCCTGTGGGTTGGAGTTAAATTGAGGAGTATTTTTAATTGAGTTAAAAATCTGTCGTTGTTGATTTTCCATTATCCTTATTGCGATCCCTTGACACTCCAACTCACTCTCCATTTGAATAACAACCTCTTATAGTAAATGCTTCTCCTCATTCTGGGGGTTGAAGTCAAAAGTATGAAGAAAAGAAAGTCCATCATTATAATGGCCATTATTATCTAACTACATGCCCGATTAAATTGATTATCTTCTGAAAATCGGTCTTCTCGTCCAAAATTGTTATTCCTGTTAAAATACAAATGATTTTCCCGACCTGGATTGTATAAATTGGAATAAGAATTATGTATCTCATGGCTAGTTTTATTCCATCATCCAAATAAATTTTTCTCAATAATTGGGGTTCCTTGAGGATATCTTTTTATGTATTGATCTAACTTCCTTTCAATATCTAGAACCTGAGAAATTAAAATTGTAAGAATATCTTCTTGAAAATTTGTCACTCTCTTGGGGTTTACTCTTTCAAAGCTACTAACATTATAATCCAAATATGAATATTCATTATTTTTATAGTTGATCCGTCATTTCAACATTAAATTCAAGGCGTCTTTTCAAATCTCTCCCAAAAGTTCTCTCCAAATCCGACTTGTAAAATTCAAGATCTACAGTTTTTGAACTCCGCTTACAAATCTAAAGACTTAACTAATAGGACAAATATCAAAAAAATTTTTGGTTTTTTGGTTTTTATTTAAAATAAACACACAATAACTAAACACATTATATTATAATATTATAAATTCCAAATCCAAGTCTTATAGGTTTAACTAAAATTCACCAAAAGTTCTTATCGAAGCGTCCCCGACAACGACGTCAAAAACTTGATGTGTCCCTAGAGTGTGCTAATTTTCTGCAAGTTTTATGTCAATTTAAATCACCAGTACAGTGCCAAAAGCTTGACCCATCCTGAAATTACGCAGAAATTTAGTTTTCAAAAATATGGCTAAAATTGAAATGTTATATTAAGTAAAATTGAAATGTTATATTTAGTTTTCAAAAATATAACTACCCAATTTATATTAAGTAGTTAATGTGCAAAATTGAAATATTATATAAAATATATAAAATAGTTCACACACTAGTGGTTCTACGCAAGTGCACATATCGCTTCAAGTAATAAAGGGATTTCTTTAAAAACCCCAGTATCGATCCTACAGAGAAGCGTAGTAAGAAATCATTCATGTTAATTCTAGCATACTACTATGAAGTCTTAATTTAGAAGATGGAAACTCTTATGATAATAGCATAAATCACCATTTTCAAACTATAAAAATTAATGTAAGAAAGACAAATTAAAATGGGTTTAATGAATGCTGATAGAAATATAACTAAAAGAACTAAGTTTACTAAACTTTAAAATTAAATTTACTAAGACAAAACAAAGTTTTGTGATGAAGAGTTCAAATTTAAGAAAGTCTCCTTCCCTTTTACAATCAGTATATGGATTGTGAAGAAATTAAAATCATTTATAATATATAAAAATTATTTTGTGCCAAATAGGAGCAATCCTATTCTTTACTCTCTTCCGAGTGCTATAAAGAACATTGACTAATCCAGAGTTTGGTCCCTAATTCCGTGGTTAGGCTGGGAAGATACCGGCAACCACTTCAGAGCTCCCACTACTCCCTTACCTAAGGGTTAATAATCTCGCAACAGTTCCAAATCAACTAGACCAAATTAGGGATTTTAATCTGTCATCTTAAAATCTCCAATTCTTATCCAACAAAGTATATTTCTCTATTTATTTGCACTCAATTCCATGGATGACATACTCTCCCATGAAATCAAACGTGATTCTCCCCATGTTGTAGAAATCATAGCCATTTCGGAACATAGGTTTCTCAACACATTTTAACATTTCAATTGATTAGATCGGAAAGTAAATGAAAATCGGAGTTCAAATCATTACAAATTATTGACATTTAAAAGGGTACAAAACAAAATCAATTTTTCACAAAATCATTTCTCAAAGTAGCGAGAATGATAAAAAGACTACTCAGAATTCATGAGAAGGATACGAAAGCACACAAATTTCATAGATAAAAACAAGTTTACAAAATAAATAAGGAAAAGAACACAACTTATCTCACAATCTTTCCCAAAAAAATCCCTAGGAATTCTCTTCAAGCACTTTCCCTTTTTACAAGTACTCTCAACTCTCTCCTAGAAATGTAATGAAGAAGAAATCTGTCACCTTCCTTCTCCTCTTACAATCCTTGAAGAAAATCTCGAAGCTCTTCCTCTCACTCTCACGCCACACACTCTCACACATACACACAAAACTCACGTCCACACAACTTCTCGAAAAACACTCTTTCAAGCCATTAACTTCCCTCTCTTTTATAAAAGTTGTCTCACTCCAAAAAGAATTTTAAATTCCCTCCAAAATCTATCTAAACTTTTGAATTCAAAAGACATGTTCATTGATCCAAGCGATATATCCCTTAATAAAAGAGTCTTTCAAAGTGTCTAGATGCATTGAATCACTCCAAGTTGTGTTTAGAACAAGTGTCTCTTTGAAAATTTGCCCAAAATTTGTCTCGAACCGCCTTCATCTGCAAAAATATGTCTTGAGGCGCATCATACACCACCCTATATCAACTCCACTATTTTGCTTCGTTTAGTTCCGTTTCAGCTCCGTTTCGCTCCGTTCAGTTGTGTTTCGCTCCTAACAGATAAACCTATAAAATAAGCATGAAAACAACATTTCTTTAAAGTGTAATTTCATTCAAAAACATGTGAGAAATATAAAATAAATTAAGCATAGGAAGACATATCGAAATGTGTCAAGTTAGAATTTTTTTTTCTTGATCGTTTTTACTCAAAGTTGCACCATTTTTGTTTTATTTTCTCCAAAAGTTCATTTCTTGTACCTGAAACCAAAAATATGCAAAATACATTCCTTTAAAGTGTAATATCATTAAAAATGAGTGTAAAATATTAATGAAAAATTAGGTAATTTTTAGGCGTTTCAGGCGGCAAGATTGTTCTATCGATCCCCCAACATACACATGAACTCTTTCTTTCTCATCCCTAGAGATGATCCTCTACTCGGCAACGACATGCTCTGCAAGGGGCAAAAGGTGGATCATTCCTGGAGATCATTCTACGACTAATAGATTAAGCTTGGAGGTAATGCTTTGGAGACAGACAAAATTACACAAAAGACTTTATAACGGAGCCCGAAGGCGTCAAATAGAGTATCATTTGAGATTCATGTACTAATATTTTTTGCTTAATAAATTTTTCAGTTCTTATCTAAAAGAATTTAATAACGCTGTCATGATTATTTTTCTAGTGAAAATATTCTAATATAAAGTACTTTAAATTGATTTATTCCAAATAAAAATTTGTACGGTTTGTTTATCGGAAAGTTCAATATATTATTATAAGCTCAAATAATGTATGAGAGCTCCTGTGATAAGGTTTAAGAATTGAATGGCACTTCGCATGCCAGCTAGAGAATTGTCGGTTGAGGGGACCGGTGCCGGCTGCGAATCGCTTTATAAAACAAATTAAGAAATGCATATATAAAAATACGATATTAGATTCCCTGGCCAGCACCGATCTAATAATTTAACTTTAGCTTGGGGTTTAACAATTTTAGATTATTCATATCAAATAATTTAATTTAATTAATTAATTAAGAACCTGAAATATTTCTTGATAAAGATAATTAATTCTGATTTTGAAATCCCCATAAGAAGTTATTAAAAAAGTATAAGAGTAATATTGTCACAAGCATTTGTTTGAAATTACGGACATTATAGCATGTGAAATTCATGATAAATGGTAAATATAAATTTAGGAAACTTAAAGGGTTTCAAAAAAATAGGGGCATTAATAAATTATAGCACAAAGTATTTTTTTAATGATTTTTATTTAAAAATTTTTCTAAAATATAATTCCACGTAATAAACTTTAAAATTATTGGATGATTTGCGTATTTACCACTCAATACCTTTATATTTACACACCTCACATCCAAACTTAAGATTTTATATGTGCACCACATTATTAATGTGTTATAAGGCGTATTTCACTTTTAAATTAAAATTATGCAACTTTCATTGTCATTAAAATTATTTAGGTGGCGTGAAAATTAAAGATAAAGTTAAGGCATTAGATATGTAAGTAAACACATTGGAATTGGGTGTTAAACGTATGTAAATGTCCAAAACTTAATAACAAAAAATTAAGTTTATAAGTTTTTTATTTAAATATCCATATGAACTTACAATACTCATTGGGTGCACTCATTTACCTATTTCTCTCACATATTATAATATGAATAATTTGAATATAAAATTAATTAAATTTAGATGCCAATAAAAAAACTTAATCAAATCAAATTAATTTTTTCACTTCTATGTTTTTTGTTTGAAAATGTAAATTTTTAAAAATAATATTTTGTTGAAATTTAATTTTATTAATTTTACTATTATTTAATAAATATTTAATGCTGGAAATTTTGTTTTGATTACTTAAATGCCTATTAAATAATAAAAAACAAATTGCATATAATCAAGCAATTTGTTTAGTTTGAATTTTTTCAATTTCATTATATATATATATATATATATAGTCATTATCATCATCAATATTTTTTATGTCTTAATATATATAACAACAATCCAAATCTTTTTTATCACATAGGAAATTTAATATTTTTAATTTCTAAACACTGAAAATATAAATTATAATAGATAAAATTAGATAAAACTGAAGTGTTAGATATATAAATACATAAGATTGTAGTGATCTGTTCGTAAATCTTCTTAAAATATAATTAAAATTTGTGATTTAGTGACTGGCTTCCCCCACATGCTTTATCCCGTACCAAGAAATCAATTTTAATTTCCATGATGCGCTCAGTACTGAACTTCAAATTCTTCTCTCCACTTTTTTAATCGACCCAACTTCAAGCGCCATTAAAGGCACAGTCCCCAACTACACTCGGCTTCCATCTCGGCCAAATCTCTTTTGCCTCCTGCATTTTTGATTTTGGATTCATCTCCTTGGCGAAAGGAAAAAAAAATCTCACCTCTTTCTTGAGGAAGATCTAAGCCCTTGGCCTTTTNATATAAGTAATTATTATTATTATTTTTTTTTTTTAATTTTTTTTATTATACAAGGAGTATTCATATTTTCTGTATTTCGAGTTAAAATGAGTCTAAAATGAGCTTTTCATGAATGAGTTTTTTTCGATAGAGCTAAGTAGTAGTAATAGTAATAGTTGTCGAAGTAAAATAATATTAATAATAATGATTTTAATAGTAATATTAATAACATAATTATAATAATAACAATGATGATGAGAAAATGAGCGAATTTCTTGATTATATTCCTTGATTTCCATAGCGGTGGTGTTATGTATAATGTCCATATATTCCTTCATTTCACTTGCGGTGGTGTTATGTATGATATCCATTGAATATTTACTCTGAAATGTAGATTTGGCGTTGCAATAGTATGGCATGGTGAATAAGAAAGAGGATTATGGTAGGCAGGAAGCTCAATTATAATAATTTTAATTGCTGTTGAATATTTTTAATTGAATGTTTTCTACATCAATTTATAACTTGACACCCAAATTTTTTTTTAAAATAAGCAAGAGATAGCATTGAGTTGGTGTGGGGATTTATTATCATGTAATTTACTTTACAGTATGAGTGGCAGAAAGATTTTGAGTTAGTACTTTCAAGATGAGTGAATAACTTCAAGATCATTCATAATGCCATTATTATTTGAAACATTGCCTTTCCTTCATGTCAAGTGTAGTGTAGAAGTTCCTCGGATAAGCTAGAATGAGAGAGTTGAGTAAAATTAAGGAGGTTAATCCACAAGAGAATCTTAGATATAATAACACAACCAGGATAAAGGGAGGTGATTGAATTAGATGTTTTAATTTAATTATCATGCCATAATAAGTAGAGAAAAAAATAATTATTATTTTCAGTTAAGTTAATTTCATGAACTAAATGAATTTGATATTCAACATCTCTCTTAATTTCCCTGCTTTTTGAATATAAGAATAAAATAAATTTCATACAAGGAGCATATTTTATCTTTTTTTTTTTTTCAAAATATCCATATTGAGGCTATCCCCACATTCAATAAATATTTTGGAGTATAAACACTTGATATCAATAAGAGACTTCCATATGAAAAAAATTGGCAATTATTACAATAAGATAAAAATTTAGTAGTCCTTAATTTGGCCACCTAAAAGGCTTTCATCTAATTACTGAGTTCTATATGGATTTCCACTGATCTCTCCTTTGCTAATGTAGGGTGAAAAAATCTCTCCTTCATGGATAATAGAGAAGCATAAATACTTTTATTTAAATTGAGAAGTCTCTTACTCCTAACACAGCTTAGTAAATAGTTAGTATTCACTGTAAATTCTAAAATTAGCCAATCCTAACAAAATTTCCTACATAATTAATCTTTCTTGCAAAAGAAATTACCAATATACATGATTTCTCTTTGAGATTAGTAGTAGCAAAAGTATTTACCAATATACACGACATCCCTTTGAAATTTGTAGCAAATGCTCCAAAAACTATATATTGAAACTAGAGGATGTAAGATTTATAGGAGGAAGATGATATTGTTGGAATTGATTCTTTTCTCTAAATTCTTTTTTAAGGGTTGAATCCCTAAGGTAGTTGATAGCCAGCATTCATATTAATGCCAAGCAATATTTATCGGGATTTGAAATTTAAATTAAAATTATTTGTTTATCGTGCTATAAGATTATGATCATATGGTATAATTAGTTCAAAAATTGATTATAAATCTAAATGATTTTAAAATATGTGTTTTAAAATTAAATAAAAATAAATTATGAATCTTGATTTGTATTATTCAATATGATTAGTTTAATATTTGAACTAATCAATTAATGCAAATTGATTCTATCAATTTATTTCATATTACCACATCATACATTATGATCCTAAGATCAAAATTTTGTTCATTAATTTTCTAACCAAACTTTTAAAACTAATTTGACCTTAAATTTGCATAGTTGTAACATATAATAATTTATGATCAAATGGTAAGATTGGTTGTCAACTTTCCAATCAAGCTTATTTGTTAAATAAATGAAGTTTTAATTTTAATTAGAGTGAATGAAAGTCATCTTAACATTCCTAATAAGTACAGATATAATAAATTATGAATAACAAATAAAATATTTTTTTTTTTTGATAAAAGCTTTTTTGTTATGATGTTGGATGTGCTAACTCATTTTTATTGAGCCACAAGATTTAATTTAGTAAATAAACACATGTTAGCGTGTCTTTAATTATAAATCATAACTTTAAGGTGAACCCAAAACAATTTGGGTGACTCCAACATTAGCCTCTTCTACTTGTTTGCACAATAAATTGTATTTGTGATTATCAAGATCTTGATTATAATTTTAAGCTACTAGGGTTAACAATCTCTCTTTTTGGTTGATAACATTTTAAAGTGAACAATTAAGGTGAACCCTAAGCAATTTAGTTGACTCCAACATTAGCCTCTTGTACTTGTTTGCACATTATATTATATTTGTGATTAATCATCTAGGCGCCAGTGCCCAATTTTTTATTTTTTTGGTATTTATAAAATTTTTAACAATGAGCACTGCACACCAAGGCACTACAAACTTTATTAAGCCCAATTCAACATATTTAAACATCTTCCAACCTCTAATTTTCACAAACACCAATAATCACTTATATTCAATCATAAATCCAATCCCCATACAAACAAACGATAAATCCACTCATAGCTTTTAAAACATGACTTTTAAATTCACACACAAACTACTAAGCACACGAACACTTAAAATATCAGAAAGCCTAAGAGCACACATCAAATCTAATACTCAACGGAACCAAAAGGCTACACGCATACATCAAAAGCTAATATTTAAAAATCCACTACATATTATCATCTACCTCATTATCCACTTCACTAATATCACCAAGCGACTGATGCACATACAAGTTGTAGAAGTGATAGTTCGGAAATTTCTTGGAATCTTCCTTAATCCAACAATTCTTCTTATACATTTAGATGTGTGCATCCTGGAATACAGCAGCATGATCTGATTGTTGTATCATTTGCCAATCTTGATGATTGAACTGACATGTGATGTTATTGATCCAATTGTGAATCACTGACATCTCCTTCTTTATATTCTTGATTTCCTCTAATATACCAGCCAAAAAATCTACACGTTGAGGTCGTGATGATATGGAAGGGTGAGAATACTGATCCATATGAGAACTTCCTCCATGTGTCGCAGAAAAGATCGATGTTGTCACACATCATGCTAGACTAGTCCATAAGCTTCTAAGGAAGAAGTACATTTTCCCAACTTTTATAAGGGCCTTGGGCTTGACTACAATTAAGAAAATAACAGGAGGGTGTCCAAGCCTAGGTCTATTTAGTGCAACTACAAGGATTGATTTATAAATAAGTGCCCCCACATCACTGGGTTTTCCATTTTGGATATAATAATTGAGGATTGCACTTTCTTTCGTTACTTCTGTTATGTTCGTGATAGGAAGCAACTTGGCAGAAATGAAAAAGAGACAAGAGTTAGATGATGAATTTAACCTTGCTGTAAGGAAACTAACCCTGGAATCACTTCTCAATTTCCAACGTTCTTCGCTATTGGTTAGGAATTTAAAGATCTCATTCAAATTGTCTCTGGTCAAAGTAAAGTTAGAAAATTCACAAATTGGTGTGTCAACCACCAAGAACAACTCATTGATCCTTGAAGGAGTAAAAGGTGCTAACGTACCTCAAACATAGACCAACTAATGACTTAAACCATGAAGATTTGAATAGAATTCATTCACAACGGAGATAACAACAATGACAGTGGTGTAACAAAACACTTCCCATCGCCTTTGTGTTATAATTGCCTCTACTTGACCTCCAGGCATGATAAATACTCTCTCTTTAAAGAATTTCATTATTTCCAGTGTTCTATCATGAAGTCTCTATGCATCTTTGCTTACAAACTTCTTCTAATAAAAAACTTCATGAGTTGAGTTCCCCAAAGCATTGAAATCCATGAATCTTGAAATGTGATGAAATCTTAAGTTGTCCTTCTCTCCCAAAACCCTATAATTGATGAAGAACAAAATGAAATAAAAGTTTTGGGATTTTTAAAGGAAAACCCTGTCAGAAAACTAAAAATTCGAAGCACTTGGCGATTTTGAAACTGTGGCACCTAAGCACCAGTCTCTCTTTGTGTTGGCGCCTAGGTGCCAGATCTCGGCTCCTAGGCGCTAGTGCATGTCTTAACACTAGTTCGCCTTAGGTCCAAATACACGTTCTAACCTCCCCTAGGACTTGAATTTTAACATTTTAAGTAGTAACTTAACATGTGTGACTCTCAAACACAAAGTACAATCAAACAAATACACACAACTAAATCTCAACAAACTAAACTCAATCCTCCTAATAATTATGGGTTTCCTCCCATAAAGCGCTTGGGTTAACATCGTCGCCCAACGTACCCACAACTTACTCGGGTTGACCCAACATCAGGATTTCATTAAATATAAGTCTACTTCCATCAAAGTAAGGTTTCAGTCTATGTCCATTTACTTTGAACATTTTATCATTTTTCAGATCCTTAATATCCACAGCACCATACGGATAGACTTTTACTAAAATGAATGGCTCCATCCACATGGACTTTAGTTTCCCAGAAAATAATCTAATCTTTTATTGTACAATAAAACTTCTTATTCAGGTTCTAAATTCTTTTTTAAATTTTTTTATCATGCCATAATTTCAACTTTTCTTTATAAATCTTTATATTTTCGTAAAATTCATTTCTGATCTCCTCAAGCTCATTCAATTGCAATAGTCATTTCTCACCAGCATCTTTCAAATTATTACTAAACTCTTTGATAGCCTAATAAGCTTTATGCTCCTGTTCTACTGGTAAGTGACATGTCTTCCCAAATATGAGTTTATAAGGGGTCATTCCTATAGGATTTTTACATGTCGTCTTATAGACCCAAAATGCCCCATCCAGTCTATCAGATCAATCCACCCTATTAGGAGTTACAGTCTTCTCTAAAATTCTTTTAATCTCACGATTGTATAATTTTACAAGACCACTGGTCTAAGGATGATAAGAAGTGGAAATCTTATGTTTAATACCATATTTTCTAACTAATATTTCAATCTTCTTATTCCTGAAATGACTTCCCTCATATGTAATTATTACTCTTGGAATCCCAAATCGGCTAAAAAATATTTCTTCTTAAAATTTTTACAACTCTTTGAGCATCACATCAAGGTAAAGATATCGCTTCTATCCACCTTTAAACATATTCAACTGTAATTAAAATGTATAAATTTTTGTAAGATGGTATAAATGGTCTCATAAAGTCCAAACCCCAAACATAAAAAATTTCAACCTCCAAAGTAAAATTGAGGGCATTTCATTTCTTCTAAAAATATTGTCTACTTGTTGGCATCGATCACATGTTTTCACATAAGTATTAACATCTCTAAATATTGTAGGCCAATAAAATTCATATTGTAAAACCTTATATGCAACTCTATCAATCCCAAAATCAGAATCATGACATTTTTGAACAATTTGCTAAGATTCTTCCATGGGTAACACATCTTCAATTAATTTAGTCCTTAATTTATATAAATATGGGTCATCCCAAAGGTAAGTTCTTGCATTATGCATAAATTTCTTCTGTTATGAGTATGTCAAACCATAGGTTATAATATTACTAACTATGAAAATAACTATGTCAGCATACCACGGAACATGCCGTTCAGTTACAATATATAACTTTTCATCAGAAAAATGTTCATCGATTTCCTTTTCAAGGTTAACCAAAATTTCCTCTTCAAGCCTAGATAAATAATCAGTTATTTGATTATCAATTTCTTTCTTATCTAGTACTTCAAAATCAAATTCTTGCATCAGAAGGACCCATCTAACTAACCTTGGTTTTGCATCCTTCTTCATCATCATATATTTAATAGCAGAGTGACCCGTACACACAATACATTTAGTTCCAATAAGATAAGATCTGAATTTATCAAACACATATACTATTGTTAATAACTCTTGTTCAGTAATAGTATGATTAAATTTATCTTCATTAAAGGTCTTAATAACATAGTATATTAATTTGAAAAGTTTATCATATTTTTGTCCTAAAACAAACCCAATAACATAATTACTCATGTCACACATCAACTCAAATGGTTTCCCCCAATTGAGTGAAACAATAATAGGAGAGGTGATTGATTTTTCTTTTAACAATTAAAAGGCATTTAGGCACTCCTGATTAAAATCAAATAATGCATAATAATATAGTTTTCCACCAGCTTAGCAATTATTGTATTCTTAAAATGAGATCCTCCATCGGTAATGATTATTCTCGGCATTTCATATCTTGTAAGAATATTTTTAATTAAAAAATTTGAAACACTCTGAGCATCACATCAAGGTAAGGTGATTGCTTCAATCCATTTTGACACATAATCCACCACAATCAATATATATACATTTCCAAATGAAGGCATAAATGGTTTCAGAAAATCTAATCCTCATGCATAAAAAATTTCAACTTCCAAGTTAAAATTTCGAGGCATTTCATTTCTTTTTGAAATATTACCTATTCTATCACACCGATCACATGTTTATATATATATATATATATATATATATATATATTAACATCTCTAAATAGAGTAGGCCAATAAAATCTTGATTGTAAAATTTTATAAACAGTTCAATCATTTCCAAAATGACCACCAAATTCAGAATCATGACATTTTTGGATAATTCCTTGAATTTCTTTATAAGGCACACATCTTCTTGTAACTAAATTTTGTACAAATATGGGTCATCCCAAAAGTAGGTTTTGCATCGTGAATGAATTTCTTTTCTTGTTACTTTGTCAGTCCGTATGGTAAAATACCATAACAATATAGTTGACAATATCAGCATACCATGGTATTTCCCATCCTTTAACAACATAAAGTTGTTCATAAAAAAAAAGTTTCATTAATTTCTTTTCTAAATCAAGTGTTTCTTCCTGTTCCAGCCTAGATAAATGATTGATAATTTGATTATTAGTCACTTTCGTATCGACTACCACAAAATCAAATTTTTACATCAGAAGTACCCATCTAATTAATCTTGGTTTACATACTTCTTTTGCATTAGATATTTAATAGCTGAGTGGTCCGTATGCACAACACATTTAGCTTCAATTAGATATGAAATAAACTTATTAAAAGCATAAAAATTGCTAATAACTCTCTTTCAGTAGTGATGTAATTAATTTGAGCATCATTAAGAGTCTTACTAGCATTGTATATAATTTTAAAAATTTTGTCATATCTCTGCCCTAAAACAACTTCAATTGCATAACCATTAACATCACACATTAGTTCAAAAGGTTTCTCCCAATCAGGTGAAAGAATTATAAGTTGGCATAAAAGCTTTGTAATTTTTGAATAATCTTTAATATAATGCCTGTAAAATCCAACATGTTATAAAAAACTCCTAACTCCTCTTACAGTAGTAGCTGCAGGTAAGTTAGATATAACCTGTATTTTTGTAGGATCTACTTCCATGTCATTTTCTGAAATTTTATGTTCAAGTACAATTCCTTCTGCAATCATAAATTGACATTTTTTCAGTTTAATACAAGATTCTTTTTTTTACATTGTTTCTCTAAATGATTTAGACATATTTCAAACGAAATTCCAAAAATAGAAAAATCGTCCATAAATACTATAATCTCTTTTTCAATTAAATCACTAAAAATTAACATTATACATCTTTCAAATGTTGTAGGTGCGTTACATAATCCAAAGGACATTCGTCGTAAAGCAAAAGTTTCATAAGGACTAGTAAACGTTGTTTTCTCTTGAGCCTTTGGAGCAATAGGTATTTGATGGTAACCTATATATCCATCTAGAAAACAAAAATATTTGTGCTCAGCCAGTCTATCCAACATCTAGTCCAAAAATGGTAAAGGAAAGTGATCCTTCCTGGTGGCCCAATTTAATTTTCTATAATCTATACAGATTCGTCATCTAGTGACTTGTCTTGTTGGTAATAATTCAATATTCTCATTTCTCACTACAGTCACACCTCCTTTCATTGGAACACTGTGAATTAGACTCATCCAAGCACTGTCTGAAATAAGATATATTATTATAACATCTAACCATTTTAAAATCTCTTTCTTAACAACTTCATTCATCATAGAGTTCAGTCTTCTTTGAGGATCAGCTCTTGGTTTGTAATGATCTTCTAGTAAAATTCTATGCATACAGATTTAAGGACTAGTTCCTTTAATATCAGCTAATGTCCATCCAAAGACTTTCTTATATTTTCTTAAGGTTTCCATCAACTTTTGTTCTTGCATATCAATTAATTCCAAGGATAAAATAACAGGTAATGTGGATAAATCTCCTAAAAATGCATTATTTAAATGTGTAGGAAGTGTTTTCAGGTCTAGTTCATGAGGTTTCTCAATAAATGAAATCAAATTCTTATGATTATCTGTAAGATCTAACAGTTCAAAGTGTTCCTGAACATAATTCAATTCTTCATTACTCACTTCCATAGATTCATCTTGAATTTTATCCTCATCTTCCAAATATCCTTTTTCAAATGTCTTCGTGAAATATTCATGGCTTAAATAGTCGTTAACATTCATTCTGAAGCATTCAATTTCTTGCTCTTTTGTAGGGTATCTCATTGATTTTGTAATATTAAATGTAACCTCTTGATCACTAACTCTTATAATTAGTTCTCCTTTCTGCACATCTATCAACGCTCTTCTAGTGGCAATGAATGATCTTCCTAAAATAATAAAAACATTTTATCTTCCTCCATATCTAATATAATAAAGTCCATAGTAAACATAAATTTATCAACCTTTTCCGAAATATCTTCTATTACTTCTTTAGGGTAGGTAACTGAACGATCAACTAATTGAAGAGTCACAATTGTAGGTGAATGTCTCCTAAACCCAACCTTCTGAAAATTGATAGAGGCATAAGATTAATACTAGCTCCTAAATCACATAAAGCTTTTCCAAAAAAATTTTTGCCAATAGCCCAAGGAATAGTAAAACTACTAGGTATCTTTAAGCTTTTCAGGAAGCCTTTTCTAAATTATAGTGCTACACTCCTCATTAAGTGCAACAGTCTCATTATCTACAAACTTCCTTTTCTTACTAAGTATATCCTTTATGAACTTTACATAGCTTGACATTTGTTTCAAGTCTTCAACAAATGAAATTTTTATTGTTAATTTCCTCAATATTTTCAAGAAATTTAAAAATTAGTTGTCTGTTTCTCTGCTTCATCTTTGAGGAAATGGAGGTGGTGGTCTTTCTACATTGATTTTCATTGGTTTGATAGGGCATTTTGACTCAAAATGAAAATCTTCACAATAATTTTTATTTTCTACCTCATCTTTTTCAACTTCAACTTATTTTTGAACTTTGGATTTCAATTTTTTTCCACTTCTTAGTTGAATAGCCTTAGTTTTCTCTTTGTTATGATCTTGAGGATTTACTTCAACATTACTAGGCAACGTTTCTGGAGGTCTATTGCTAAGTGCAGTAGCAATACATCTCAGCTTATTTTCCATGTTTCTAATAACAACTCATTGACTTTGTAATTTACTTCTCATTTGCAATATTAATTCTTCTATTGATAATTTCTTCTCCTTACTCTGCAAATTACTATTAAAACAGGAGGGTAATAAGGTTTATAAGTTGGATTTCCTTGATTTTTGGAGTTTCCCAATGGGTTCTTAGCATTGTTTCCCCATTGTGGATTTGCTGCATTAGAATCATTGTTACTCCAACTAAAATTTGGATGATTTTTCCAACCAGAATTATAATAATTGGCATAAGGATTGTTAAAAAGATTATTTATTGCATTTAAAATCTCATAAGAAGATTGAGATTCTATCATTTATCCGAATGAGTTTTCCTCAAGCACAGGTGGTGTCTGAGAACAATTCATTCAATATTGATCTATTTTCTTTGATATAGCACCTATTTGGGCAGCCAATATAAATATTGCATCAGAATCATGAATACTAGCTACTCTTTTTGGATTTACCCTTTCAGAGGGCCATTGAAAATTATTAGTTACCATCTCTTCAATTAAAAAATATACTTCATCAAATGGTTTTCACATTAATGATCCACCAGTAGCAGCGTCAATTATCAATCTAAGAGATCTAACCAATCCATTATAAAAGTTTGAATTATTAATCAATCTAGCAATGCATGGTGCAGACACTTCCTAAGGAGACCTTTAAATCTTTCCCAAGCTTAATAAATTGATTCCCCTTCAAAATGACAAAAAGATGTAATATAATTTCTAAGCTTAGCTTTTTTTGAATGTTGGAAATATTTAGATAAAAATTTTTGTGATAAGCCTCGCCAAGTTCTGATAGATCCAAGTGCTAACGAGTTTAATCATATCTTAGCTTTATCCCTTGATGAAAAAGGAAAAATTCTAAGTCTAACGTCATCATTCGACACTCCATCATATGTAAATGTATCACAAAATTCTAGAAAACTAGCAAGGTGTAAGTTACGATATTCAGTTGGTGTTCCCACAAACTGATTATTTTGTACCATTTAGATAATAGCAGGTTTAAGCTGAAAAAAAATTGGCAACTACAACAGCGTTTTGTATACTTAAATAAATTTCATCTGCTGTAGGATTGACATAATCTCTTAAATGTCTCTGATGATGTTCATTTCCAAAATTACTTGAGTTGCAAGTCATTCTGCTAGAATTATTTATCTCTTTTTGTAGTTTTCAAATTTTTCTGGTTATTCTTTCTAAATCCAAATTGTAAGGTACTAATTCTTCAGATCTTAAACTACGCATAAATAAACACAATAAGCAATTAAAATAAGCAAACACATTAAAATATGAAAATGTTCAAAGTAAACTTCAAACAACTATATTTTTTATTATATATATGTTTTTTAGTTTAAATAAAATATTTTAAATTATAAAATAATTTACCAATATTTTTCATTATTTCCCCGGCAACGGCGCCAAAAACTTAATGTGCGGCTTTTGTGTGTTGTTTTTATAAATATTTTTCAATACTACAAAAAACACACACACCAGTGCTAATAATAAATATGCAATTCAAATCCAAATAAAAATGGCTTTAGTAAAAATAATTTTATCCTTTAAAATCTTTAAACTGTCAAGCTTATAATAATAATATAAGTATATGTATAGCTGAAGTAATAAAGGACTCTAATGGAGTCCTAGATATCATTCTCGTAAGGAAGTTGGTAATGCATATAAATAAATTCTTATAATTATAATATAAAACACAGTTTAAACTACAAAACTGAAGTACAAAATTTAAACCTAAAGTAATTGAGTGGGTGTACTAAATAAAATGCAGTTGACAGAACTAAGTTAATTAAACTAATTACTAAACTTCAAAAGTAAACTTATAAAATTTAAATAAATTTTTTGAGACGAAGAGTTCAAATTTAAGAAAGCATCATTCCCCTTTACAATGAGTATATGGATTATGATTAAATAAAAATCATTTAAAAAAATATATATCAAATTATTTTTTATCAAATAGGTGCAATCTTATTATTTACCCTCTTTCAAGTGTTTAAATGACATTGACTAATCCAGAGTTTAGTCCCTAATTCTGTGGTTAGGCTGAAAGGATACCAGCTGTCACTCCATAACTCCCTCGCTTGAGGGCTAACAATCTCACATTAGTTTTCAATCAACTGGATAAAATAGGGAATTCAAAATTCCCACCAAAATCCTATCCAAAAGTCAAACCTTTTGAATTCCAAAAGACATGTCTATTGATCCATGAGACATATCCCTTCATAAAAAACCTTTCAAAGTGTTTAGATTCATTGAATCACTCCATGGGGCGTTTAAAACATGTGGAACTTTTAAAAGTCGCTCAAAACTCATCTTGAACTACCTTAACTCATAAAAAGTCGTCTCTAACATCTCAGGCGCTGATTTTAGCACTTTAGCCACCAAGTTGCATAAGTTCATGTTGTTTTAGGTTCTAGCGCTTCAGGCACTGCCTCTCTGTAAAATGGCGCTTCAGGTGTCATATCTGGTGCTTCAGGTGCCAGCTCTCTTTAAAGTGTCACTTCAAGCGCCAATCTGGCACTTCAGGCTCCATATTCACATTTGGCTCCAAATTTTGTCCTTTTTGCTACTTTTGCTCCAAATGCCTAAAATTGATATACCTACAAAAAAAATGAAAATAATCTTCTTTAAAGTGCAATATCTAAAAAAAAATAAGCATAAAATATATACTTAAACTAGCATAATATTTTGGTATATCAATAGCTTGGGAAGTCGCTGAGGTTCTACTTTGGATCCATGACATCCCCTAGTCTTTCTTCCTTAGGATTCCAAAATAAAATGTTCCAAACTTGATCTTCTCCCATTTGACACTCCTTTGTCCAATCTTTCAAAAGTCCTAACCTTTTGAAATCCTTGAACGCATGATTTTATGATCTAAATTGAGAGTTTTTGTTGACCTCACTTTTGGTTGAGGTTTAGTTTTTCTTTTTAGCAGCCTAAGGTTTAGTCATAGGACTTTCCTATTGACTATTCTTAGAAAACAAGACAAGGAACCCTCACCATTAGAAATTTCAATCTCTTCTCTACTCAACTTGAAGTTCCACATATTGGTCATAACCTCTAGCATTTAGTAGGTGGGGTCACTATGAGGGAACTCAAGATGAGTCACCCTTAGGACTGCTGGACCTTATGGTTGATCCTTGGAGTTGGTCTAGGGCTTAAGGCACTCATTTCACTCACAATCACTCACTACCATAAACCCAGAATTTCCTGACTTTGGTCCCTTGATACTTTTGGGAGATTCATGTAGGTGGTCCTCTAAACCCATTAGCCCTAGACTAGGGTTTCGCTAAGATCACTACATAAAGGACCCAAAATGAGATTTTCATTGTTCCATGACTTATTGATGGCGGTTGGCACTCCAACTCTACCAAGATACCCAACCTATCATTTTGCCCCTAAATTCCCCCAAATTAATTAGATACCTTTGGGACCCCAAATTTCACCAAAATTCCCGAATCTAACCAAAATACCCAAATTGGTTCAAAAATCATTTCAAACACCTTGAAAAAAACACCCAAACTACCCAAAATCACCAAAACTGGTGAAATTACCAAAGTGCCCCTCCTTAGCCCAAAATTCCAAAAAATCCCAAAAATTCCAAAAAATTCTAAAAATGCCCAAAACATCCCAAATATTCCCAATTCTTTTTTTCTCAACTATCACATGACCCAATTTGGTCAATTTGACCACTTAAACCAAAACCCCCAAATTGCCCTTTAAAGGCCCATTTTTTCCCCAAACCTACCTCAAATGTCTATCCAATTAGTCTCAATTTCCCCAAATTTCAATTGTAAACTTAAATTCACCCTTGATATGACCAATCTAGACCATATCCAAGCCCAATTTCCATGATTTGAACCCAATTTTGAGCTAAACTAAAAACCCCAATTTGGCCCAATGACTTGGTTCCACCAAATTGAACCCATGGCCTACTCCATTTGCCACAATTTGTGCTGAAAAATCTTCAAAACATTCCTAAACATTAAATTTGACCTTAAATTGGCCTTGGTAAAGCCCCAATATCATTTAATTTCAACTTAAGTCCAAAAATCCCTAATTTTGCCTCAAATTAGTCATGTCCTCAAACTTCACAAAATTGAGGGCCTTAACACCAAAATTTCCACTCCATGTCTTGATGAAAAATATTCACAACATCTCCCTTGATCATGTGGAAAATTAAATTTAGACTTAGCCCAATGCTAGCCCAATCTAGACCCATGTCTCGCACAACATGCCTAAATTGACAAAAATTCCAAAAATCCTTCAAATTGACTCACCAATTGAACTCAAAATCACTTCAAATCTTCACCAAAGATCTTCATAACAATCATATACACAACTTTGATCAGTCAATTGGGTCAATTGACATGGATAGCCTAGCCCAAAGCCAAGTTTTGATCACTTGGACCCACATTGAACCCATGCACTAAAGGTGGCCTAACTATCCTAAAGTCATTAAATTAATGACTCCACAACCATAAGTTGGACCCTAGTGACCAGCCTAAACCCCATGAAACCACCTAAGCTAAGCCATGGACCAAAGGTCACCTAAATCAAGGGATTAAATGCCATATTTGCTTAAGACTTGGATATTTTTGCCAAAACAAAGCCTAAAATCATTAAATTGTTGTGACATATTCCCCTGGCTCACCTGACCTACCTAGCCACCTCCCCTGGCTGGTCAACCGGCCTAGTGGCCGGAAAATGGCCAAACCAAGAGCCACCCCCATAGGATTAAACCCAATTCAAACCTAGAGGCCATGTCATCTAAATTAAAGCTTAGAGCCTCTCTGCCCTCCACCTAGGAAGCACATTTCACCCCTCAATTAGCCATGACAACAAGCCTAAGGCCATTTTTATAAAATTTTCCCCTCCACGGCCATGGGGAGAAAGCTGATCCTCTAAGAGACTTCCCCAAATTGATCTCAAAGCCTCTTTGAGCCCTCCTCAGTGCAACCTAACCACCACATTGCCCTGAATCCCCTTTACGGAGCCCAATTTTTGAGCTCATAACCAAGCCAGAGATAGGACAAAGCTCTCCACACCTCTAAACTCCACCAAACTCAAATAAAACTCACCCAAACCTTCACAACATTGAAAGAAGCCAAAGCCCCATCAAATTCCCCTTCCATAGAGCCCCTAGTATAAAATTTGATTAACACCTGAAATTGGCCTTGGTCGAATTTGGGTCTAGGCATTTCACCATAGCAAGAGGCTTAATCCCTAGCTTCTTTGGACCCCAATGAACATGCCAAGACTCTCTGACTGAAGCTTCCCTTCTCAGAGCCATGATATTGAGTCTCTCTTCCTCCCGAGCCTATTTAGATTCTACATTTGATTAGGCTTAATTTAATTGCATGAGTACCATATGGATATATTTGTCTCACTTAGACGAGTTGATAGGATCATACCCGAGGTGATTTGGTTAAGTCTAGTCTGAGATCTTAAGGTTTTAGTGTGGATGGTCACAAGATCACTCTATCGGGGAGGATGACGGGGAGCCGTCCGATCGTGCATGTATCGGATGGACGAAGGAGATCAAGTCATACAACATTTCCTTTCATGTACCGCGGGCCAAGTCCGTGGCTATATGGATGGCGACGTCCAACCAGAGTGCGCCACGCGTGCCTTCGGAGCTGCCTAAGATCCAGTCAGCACCGCGCGCTTAAAATGATCACTAACTTTAAAAATTCATATCTTAGTGTAGAAAAATCATAAAAATAAAATAAAAAATACCCACTTACTCAGTGAAAAGAGGAGAAAATGTGGAAATTATTTGGAGTCCATTTGATACATATTTTATTTTTAATTAATTAAATACTGATTTGAATGTTTTAATTCTCCATGCATGTAGTAATGGCTTGAAATTTTAGCATGTTGTTACCTCTATCTTAGGAAACATCCTCTGAGTTTTCTAAAGTCAGAGGAGGTCCTTAGACAAAGAGCCATATTTTTCAAGTTTATATGCTTTATTTGCTTAAATTAATCATGTGAATTAGCATTTTTCTTATAAAAATCCAACAAAATTTTGGAAGGTTTATGATGACTAGAGAACCTTTAAGAAAATTTATCATGAGCCAAGTCATTCGAAATATACCTAATCTTTACAAACCCTAAATCACTAAAATAATTAATTTTGAAAAATGCAAACAAAAAAATGACTTAATTTTTAATCTCCACAATTTTTTAGAATCCAGAGAACTTACCATAAAAATTTCAAAGCATTTTGAGTTCATTTGATGGCCTAAATTAATTTTTCAAGTTAAATATCTTTTTTGGTACTTAAATGATTTTTAAAAATCAAAATATAACTTAAAAATTTATAAAAACTTGTTTTTTTGAGTTCTCTGTGATCAGAGGTATTTTTTAAAAATAAAACGGAGTTTAAAATAAAAACTTGATATTTGAGCCCATTTTGAATATTTAAAATAATTAAAAAATCCATAAAAATCACAAAAATAATAAAATTCATGAAAATGTTCTAATTTGCTTTCTAAGCACTTAGGAACAATTATGAAATTTTTATTGAATTTCTAAATAAAGATACTAAATTTTGAAGCTTAAAAATAATTTTTAAAGGCTAAAATGGATTTTCACTAAAATAATTCCAATAAATCAAATAAAACTCAAAAAATTAAAAACTTTTCTCCTCTAGGTTATATAACCTTAGGAAGATTTTTAAAAAATACAAAACTTAATTTTCATCATTTAAAATATTTTATATTTAATAAATACCTCAAAACTTAAAATAATTCTTAAAATTCAAATAAAGCTCCAAAAATCATGAAAAGTTTTGGAAAGGTTTCTCTAGCTTAGGTCTATTTCCAATAAAAATTTCAATGGATTAGAATTTACCTTGGTCAAGTTAAATTGAAAAATCTTATTTTTGCATGAAAATAATTATATAAATTAAATTAAATTTTCAAAAATCAGATTTTCTTCTTTGATGTCTTAATTGACCCATGAATGAGATGGGATAAAAATTTAAAAGTCATTTGAATTAAATTTGATGAATTATGAAGTGTTAGAGACTTAAGGTCAAATGTGTAATTTTAGAAATTTAGCCTTAATTAACATTTAGGCTTAATTCAAGGAGGGAAATAGGCAACCTCTGATCTTAATTTGGATGTTTGAAACACATAGGGTTAATTGGTAGAAACCAACCTCACTTTCTTAAATAAAAAGATAAGTTAATCAATTTCTAAATTATTAAAATTTGGAAGTTAATTAAAATAAAATGAACTTAGGACTTAGGGTATGACTTTTGACATCAATAATTAATCACTTTAATACCCTTATTTTTGATTTTCAAATGAATTTCAAATATGAATCATGACCTAAAGCTTAACCTTTTCAAAACTAATTAAGACACTCACCTAGGTCTTAAGAGCTTAGTAGTAATCTAAGTTAAATCAAGACTGATTAAATGAGGATTAGAAAAGTAAACACAATTAAAATTAAAACATATGTCAAACACTATAAGCCCAATTAGGAAAAAAAATTGGCTAAGTATTCCAATAACACTAACTTGCCTCTGTAAGGGTCTTCACCCACATAATATTCAAAATTAAATTACAAATGATAATTACCCTATTCTTAGGGATAATTGAGACATCAATGCTCACTGAGCACTAAGAGTATTTACAGGATGAATTATTAAGCAACATAATATGTTTAAATAAACTCGGGATATTCCACCAGGCAGCGAGAAAGTATCATGTACCTGTTTCTTTCTCTAGATCTGTTGGATACCTCAGAGATCATATAAGCTTAATACATTTTGCTTGACAAAATCATCCTTAATTAAACTCTTAAGGACCCACCAAGATATGACCTAGGGTTAGGTAGGTCGTCAAAATTTTACTTCCCCATTTCATATAAACTGCCTTAACATGCCTTTTGAGTTTCATGGGGTGGAACGAGAAGACTCGCTAGGTACACTTTTACAGTTTTCAGCGTTGTCTTTCTTGTACTTTTATGCTTACACAAATTTGCATGCTAAACAACGATGTCACCCTGCATGAAAACTAAAACTATCAGAATATCCACAAAACCAAAACCAAAACAAAAACTAAAATCAACCAAGATAAAAATCACCTCCACAACATGTAAAACATAAAACAACTCAAAATTCAATCACAAACATCACACAAAACTACAATTGCAACTAAATTAAGATGTCTCTATCAGATGATCAAAAATTCCTCAGAGGAGGAAACCTACGGTTGCTAACGAGGCTTCCCACGGTTTAAATGAAATTATGGAATTCATTAAGTTGAGTTTAATAAGCTCATTTGGACTAAGTGAATCCAATAGAAAATAGTGGTGCCGGAACGAGGGAACTGTAGGATCCTAACCGTGTCGCTCTAATAAACTTTAACATGCCCCAAAAAAATTAAAAGAACTTCAACCATAGGGCCACCTGATTTGACGCATAACTTAACACACTAGAAAACTCAAACTAGTCATAGCAAGGAGTAAGCATGGTGGAAGCACAGTCATCTTCAACAGCAAACCTGTCTTCCCCAACTAAACCAATCTTCCTTCCTTAAAATTAAACAACAAAGCCATAAGACTTCAAGGTTGCTTGCTTATGCAACGTAAATCTTCATCTTATCTTTAGTCCATTGTATAGTGCTGATATACAATATAAGACCTAACTCGTCTTAGGATTCTGAGGTTGTCGTCCGTGATGACCTAAACCCTCACATCTTCCACGTTATTGTGTGACAGTTTCACACGAATGTAAGCCCTAACTAATAAAATTGGCAGTATAAAACACCTAAATATTTCTTCTCAGAAATGGAGCCAAAAATTATGATAGCTTAGGAAGTCACCATGGTTCTCCTCTGGTTCCATGACATCCCCTAGTTCTTCCTCCTTTGGACTCTACAACAAAATCTTTCAAATTTCAACCAATCCCCTTTCATACCTCTACGTCTGATCTCACTGAAAAGTCCTACCCTTTAAAACTCCTTAAAGATAACCTTTCACACCTCTACATCTGATCTCATTGAAAAGTCCTCCCCTTTGAAACTCCTTGAAGATAATATTCACACCTCTACGTCTGATTTCGTTAAAGAGTCCTACCCTTTGAAATTCCTTGAAGATAATCTTTCCACCTCTACGTCCGATTTTGTTGAAGAGTCTTACCCTTTGAAATTCCTTGAAGATAATATTTCTACTCTACGTCCGATTTCGTTGAAGAGTCCTACCCTTTGAAATTCCTTGAAGATAATATTTCTCATTTTATCGAGAGTTTTCTTAGGTGACTTTGGTCATTTAAGATGTAATTAACTATAGGGGCTTACCCTGATTTCGTTGAAGAGTCCTACTCTTTGAAATTACTTGAAGATAATATTTCCTGATTTTTATCCTTCTTAAATGACTTTGGTCATTTAAGATGTAATTAACTATAGGGGCTTGCCCTTATAGGAAACATGTCATAACGCATCTTAATATAAACTATATTTAATTTTTTATATTAAATGGGGGAACTTGTCGGCAAATACAAAGGTTTCACAGACCAAACGAATTTCATATATTCCTTAGATTATTTGATCGAGTCTCATCATCAAGTCTTGTGTTTATCCTTCGGGATAAATACAGGATTTGAGGTACAATTAAACTATAAAAAATATGGGGTCAGTTTGATTTCATATTTTTCTAAAACTAAATATATAGGTAAATTAAAACGTCCTTCCGAAGCGGGCGACGAGATTTCAATTCCGATGACCAACAGCTTCTTACGGGCAACTCCTCCAACGAAAAATAGCGCCGATAGCTTCTGGCGACTCCGCTGGGGACAAGCTTTTCTCTCCATACAAATCAAGAAATATTATCTTTTGTGTCCATGTCCCTCTTGGACCAAATTACCCTTCTTCCGTTGACATACTTTACCCATTTCTATCCATGTCCCTCTTGGACCAAATTACCCTTCTTCCGTTGGCATACTTTACCCATTTCTGTCTTGAGAAAGTACAGCTAACTCTCCCTCTTGGACCAAATTACCCTTCTTCCATTGGCATACTTTACCCATTTCTGTCTTGGGAACTTGGACCAAATTACCCTTCTTCCGTTGGCATACTTTACCCATTTCTGTCTTGGGAAAGTACGGTTGGACCAAATTACCCTTCTTCCGTTGGCATACTTTACCCATTTCTATCTTGGGAAAGTACTACTAAGTCCTTGTACTTCAGGACTTTATGTTCAACCATCTTTGAACAGAGGGGTTCAGAAGGCCATAAAGGACCCTTTAAATTTTCATGCACGGTCGGACCCCCAATAGGTGTGTCGGTGGACTAGTTCAACCTGGGCATTGTTCGTCATTAAATGGGTCCCGTACTGCTTCCTAAAATACTTCACATCTCCCTTCCAAATTTGATTTGCTATCTTGAAAATTAAACCAAATCATGTTGTGTTGTGCACACTTTAATTTTTTTTTCTTATATTAATTAAATTTTACCCATAAATTAAGACCCGCCCGGTATACAGATCAACCTTTACTTTCAGTGCTTGCACTAAAAAAAAATTACAAGGTTTTTTGCCATATAGTTAACCTTGAAACTTTCTATTTTCAAGCCTGCAGCAATGGCCTACCCAACGCTGACATTTTCCTGCAACCTGCCAACGAGCCACGAAGCCCGTAACCTCACTCCTACCATCAAATTTGGAGTCAGATTTGAAGATCTCGAGGTCATCCTTGGGAAAGCCCCATTTGTAGTGATGAAGAACACTGCACTGGAAATACAGGAACTATCTGCAGAATTCAACCTGAACTGCCTTCAAGACTTCCCCGCCTGCAAGAAATCTAAAACTACTACCGTCATGGCACCTGCTAAACCTGCTAACCCTATTGCTAATAAGGGGAAAGAAGTAATGATTATTGAGGATCCGACTAAGGGATTAACTGTCCCACCACTCGTGTTTGAAATCGGATCAAGCTCAAGGACTGTACCACTAACCCAAACCCAAAAAAGGAACCGTAACAGAAAGGTTTGGAGGGCCTTCAAAGCCCAGGCTCCTAAAAAGACACCCGTTGAGGAGGAGCCTCATCGAAGGATTACCGGGAATTTATCCACTTCTACGAGGGAGTAGAATCCATGCTCTGATGGATACCGATGGATATGAAAGCATCCGGAGAATCGCCGCCGCATTACCACCACTTCATGGACAAGGTGAGGAGAGAGAGAAGTTCACTCCTATCACCTGAGTTAGTGTAGTTTTCAATAGGCTAGCTACCAAAGAAGGATGTTCAATTAGCGAGTTACTTAAACGAGTAGGAGATGCAATTTCCCCTCGCATGAAGAAGGAAATTTTGAAGGGTGTCAAGTTCGTCAGATAGTCCCACAAGACAACTGGAGTGCCCCCTACTCACATCCCCGTTTGGTTCCGTTTAGGGAACAAAGTTGATACCACAATAGTTACTACTGATTTTACCGCCACAAGGACCACAGGCCGTTGACCGGTTAAGTCGAGACTGGGCCCAAAAATCTTAGCTGTCACCCATTATGGAGATATTCCTACAATCCTAAAGGCAAAGATGAGATGATTACCTTGCACTATAGCTGGTCTACACCACGGAGAGCATACTTTCCCTCGACATACCGATATTTTTACTAAGACACTCAGTCTTCAGACATCATTGTTGAAAAATAAAAAGGTATGGGTACCCAAGGTCGCTGCACCGATACAGTCCAGTGAGCCCATGAGATAAGAACAGGAAAAGAAACCAGGGTCTGAAATATCTGACATCATCGCAACAATAGCTAGCAAGAAGGAGGAACAAGTAAAAAATGTCCATCAGGGTCCTCCAGATCTTAAATTGATCAAGCATCAATAATTAAAGAGAAAGTTGAGAAACTCGGGATCGAGATTTCTGAGTTAGCTTGAGAACACGGAGTTTCCGTCGATAGCGATGATGGAAATTTTTTTACAATGATTACTTGGAGGAAGATTTCATGGATGTCCATGTAATTGAAACAAGAGCCACCACATCTGCGCATGTTGCTCAACCTTACACCGAAGATAACGCCGTAGATGAGCTCCGTAGGGCTATCCTCCTAAGGGATGAGCAAGTTAGTCTACTGGAGAAAAGAATAGAAGAAATGACGGCAGCCAGGACCTCCATGGACACTATTCAGGGGCAATCACAAGCACCATAATTGGCATCTCCATAGATCAATCAATCAAAAATCATACACATCAAAAATGAAAGAAGAGAGGTTGCTTCGGCAAATAGAGACGAGCAACATGCAAAGGATTCTCCATCAGGTGTTATACCAGAAAAGGAATTCAAGTAAATGGTTAAACAAGTGTTGGACGCCTTAACTCAATCTAAGGGTGGGGCATTGGTTCTAAAGGGTAGACCTTACCCGGAGGAATTCGATTCCGTGCCTTTCCCTAAGGGTTTTGTGGCCCCAAACATCAAGATATTTGATGGGACTGGGAATGCCAGACAACATATAACACATTTCCGAACCAGCAGTGGCAACACGAGAAATAGTGAAGCTCTTCTCTTCCAACAGTTCGTCAGCAGCTTGTCAGGAATTGCTTTTGGTTGGTACACTGACTTGCCCAACGGGTCAGTTAAAACATTTTCCAAGTTGGAATAGCTGTTTGATAAAATATTTGTCGGGGCACAACACCATGTGTCTATTGGAGAGCTCATGATGGAAAAACAAAAGCCTAGTGAAACTTTGGTGGACTATATTTTGAGATGGAGAAACCTTAGCATGAGATGTGAACCCCAGCTATAGGAACATCATGCGATTGAAATTATATTCAAGAGCATTCACGGGCCAGCAGCTTTCATGCTCAAGGGACTTTCATCAAATCCTTCGAGAAGCTACTCAGTAAAGCCAGCAGTCTTCAAGAGGAAATGAAGCACATGAAGCCACATGAAAAGGCCAAGGTGACCAGAGTTTTTGAAAAGAAATCACTAGTAGTAGCGATTGTCGATAAAGGAAAGCAGCAGATGAAGATATATGCAGAAGAGCCTCACCAGTCTTCATTACGGTATGCTCAATCCAACCAGCGACCGCCTCCAGAGGGATCACCTTGAACAGGAAATAAGAAAATGTCTCTGTCAGAATGACATAAAATAGTGTATTCTTTCAAAGATGAAGCTATAACTAAGATATTCAGAAGTCTGATGAAGAAACCAGAGTTCAGACTACCGGATCCAAAGAAGTTCAAGAGGTGGATAAGAAGAATGAACCAAATTATTGCCCATACCACTGGTTGCTTGGGCACACTACAGAAAAATGCTTCGTCTTTAAAGACTGGTTCGAGAGGAACCTTAAAGAAGGGAACATAACAATCCCGAAAGAATATTTAAGACAACCTAAAAAAGGTTCCATAAATATGATTTCGGCCGAGCCAATCTCCCCAATCGATTCGTATATTGGAACAGATGGATGGAGTACAACTTGGGATGAACTCAAGAGTGTCCTCAATCAAATATAAGATCCATCAAAATAATATTTTGCATATACCAGAGAAGAAGGATGGAATGAGGTCTGGAGTAGATCAACCAAGAAAATAATGAACAAGATCCAGTCTGCATCAAGACAAGCCTCCATTCAGAGTCCGCAACATACCAAGCCTGAGATGAAGGTTTCATCAAGAGATTGACCGCGACTTTATATATGCTTAAAAATATAAGATAAATATGGACATAATAAATATTCAATAATTGTAAAGTCACACTTATCAAAAAAGGTATACGTATCGCTCAAGTAATATAGAGCTCTAATGGAGTTCTAGATATCGATCCCACAGAGTGTGGTTTAGAACTGCGAACTAAGATTTTAGAAAAATAATACTTTAATCACAACAATGAAGTTCAATTGGCTTATCTGTCACAATTAGGCAATTGAAATAATTATGTAATTTTAATAACTATTAAATAACTAATGATACTAATGAAGAAGGCAATTGAAATAAATATGTAATTTTAATAACTCTTAAATAACTAATTATACCAATGAAGGTTCTTTAGAAAAGCAATACTTTAATTGCAACAACGAAGTTCAATTTGTTTATCTGTCACTAATAGAAAATTAAAATAAATATGTAATTTTAATAACTATTAAATAACTAATGATACTAATGAAGGTTTAAATGTTATATTCAATATATAAAAAAGTATCCTTCTCCTTGTCAAGAAATTATAGTGAATGGATAAAGTGAATTAGTTTAAATTTTATTGTGCCAAATAGGAGCATACCTATTATTTACCCTTTGGTCCATACATAAAGAACATTGACTAATCCTACGCTTGTCTACTGAATCTGCGGCTAGGCTGGGAGGATACTGGCTCTCACTTCGGAGCTCCCACGTTCCGCTCGCCTGAGGGCTAGCATCTACACTTCAGCACCCAAATGATAGGACTGAATTGGGGAATTTAGTTGCCTGAGGGCTAACATCTACACTTCAACACCCAAATGATAGGACCAAATTGAGGATTTTAGCTTTCCACTCTAAAATCTCCAATTCTACGCTCGATAATTTTTATTTCCCTATTTATTTGCACCAAATTGGGGATTTTAGTCTGTCACTCTAAAATCTCCAATTCTACGCTCGATAATTTTTTTTCCATATTTATTTGCACCCAACTTTTCACTCTAAAATCTCCAATTCTACGCCCGATAATATTATTTCCCTATTTATTTGCACCCAACTTACAAGGGCTTTGACCTCCCTGAATCTCGGATGTAATCTTCGCTTTAGTTGTAAAACTCAACATATTTGAACAAATTAATTGGCCAGATTGAAAGTAAATTAAGATCAAAGTGAAAAGATAATCATAATTTCTTAAACATTTTCATGGCTTCACCAATTCAAATCACCATTTCACAAATCTCGAAACAAGAAGAAAGACAGAGAAAAATACTCAGATCTCATGGGGAAAACTCACAAATCTCAAGAAAAGGAGAAAGACAGAGAAAACTACTCAGATCTCATGAGGAAAACACAATTTCACAAATCTTGAGACAAGGAGAAAGATAAAGAAAACTACTCAGATCTCATGAAAACTTGAAATTCATATATAAAATCAAAGTCATACAAACTACAACAAGTAAATAACTTATCCAATCACCATTTCACAAATCTCGACACAAGGAGAAAGACAGAGAAAACTACTCAGATCTCATGGGAAAAACACAACAAAACTAAAGACAAGGAGAATATAGAAAAACTACTCAGAAAAACTACTCAGCACTCATGGGGAAAGCACAACACAACTTGGAATTCATAAATGAAATCAAAGCCATAAAAACTACAACAATAAATAAACTTATCTCTAATTTCTCCCCAAGAACACTCCTTAAAGTTCCTCTGAATCTCTTCCTTTCTTTACAACACACAAAACTACAACAAGTAAATAACTTATCTCTAATTTCTCCCCAAGAACACTCCTCGAAGTTCCTGACTACAACAAGTAAATAACTTATCTCTAAATTCTCCCCAAGAACACTCCTCGAAGTTCCTCTTAAACTCATGGAGAAGATACGACAAAACTTAGAACTTATATATAAAAGCAAAGTTATACAAACTTATCTCATGGGGAACACACAACAAAACTCGGAATTCATATATAAAATCAAAGTCATACAAACTACAATAGTAAATAACGAAAACTCCTCGAAGTTCCTCTGAATCTCTTCCTTTCTTTACAGCACACAGAATTCCTCTTTGAAGCAAGAACACTCCTCGAAGTTCCTCTGAATCTCTTTCTTTCTTTACAACACACAGAATTCCTCTTCGAAGCAGCAAAGAGGATAAATCTCTCACTTTTCTTCCACTCTTACAATCTCTCGAAGAATTCCTCACAATTTTTGCACACTATTGGAACCTTTCTAACATCCAGACTCTCTCTATTAATTTTTGGCCAAAATAGTCTTTTAAAGTTGTGGATGAGCTTTCGCAAGAGTTACCTAAGCATCCCTTCAAAATTTGGCCTTAACCAAAGCTTGAGTAGTCATAACCGCCGAGCTCGCCGTCGGGGGCCTCAAGAGCGTCGTCGGCGAACTTTTGAAGAATTTTGTTCTGTAGCCTCGGGAAAAATTCGCCGTCGACGGGATCGAGGGCGTCGTCGGCGGCCTAGTTCNATCTCAAGACAAGGAGAAAGACAGAGAAAATTACTCAGAACTCATGGGGAAAACACAACAAAATTCAGAATTGATATATAAAAGCAAAGTCATACAAACTACAACAAGTACATAACACTTATCTCTAATTCCTCCCCAAGCATATTATATTAAGAATATTACCGCCAATAAAGCTAATCTGGATAAATATTGGGGATGCCAAATTGATAAGCAAAAAATTATTTTGTGGATTTCTAATTCTTCTTCTCACCTAGGATTAGGATTAAGGAGAAAATATCATCTCTAGTTGACAACAACCACGTAGGGGAAATTGCATAAAAAAGTAAACATGGGTGTCATACCTGAATCACAGTGGCACTATCCTCAACTATCTTGAAGAAACACCAAAATAATATGACCCTTGTTTTTCAGTGCTTTTGTTTTGTGTTGTTGACCTCATTTTTTGTAAGATCTCTTTATCTTTTAGGGTCTAGGATCTAGTCATAGGATTTCATGTTTGACTCTCCCAGAGGACTAGTACTGGGATTCACACAAGCTAGAAATTCAAGTCACTTCTTAACTCTCTGTAGTCTCATATGGGTGATTTCAAATCTTCAATATTTGATTGAGTCGATTAAAATCAACATATTGAAACTCAAGTTGAGTTCCTATAAGAATCGAAAAAGCCATAAGAAAACCCCACGATGTACGATGAACGACTTTCTACTAAGAGCGGTCTGCTTGACTTCGGTTGTTGCTTAGACGATGACCTGTCAACACTTCCCTCATTAAACAACTTTGATTGGCTTCATTCGCCGCACCACACACGAATTGAACTAAAACTAATCTTCGACAAACTTGCCCAGATGGACCCAGATGACAAAATGGGCCACGCAAACCCGTTCAAAATGTCGATTTTACCTATAAATGACACTCATTTTGATATAATTTCACTCATGAGTAAATCGTATGAAAATTAACATGTTTAAATAATATTAATAATAATAACAACAATAATAATAATAATAAAATAAATGATAATTTATGTATATATAAAAAAAACGCACATTTCTCACCCTTGCTCTCACAACGGCTATATATATATATATATATATATATATATAAAGAAATTACACATATGTCTCTCTCCATTCCTTCTGCCCTCCAAAAACACCAGCCTGAACTCCGTCTCCACGGGAACCAACCCACTCTCCTCTAGCGTGAAGCATCCCCATCTATCCCCATCTTCCACGGCAAGCCCCCATCTTCTTCTTCTTCGCACACGTCTGATAACAAAAAAAAGGAAGAAAATTTACATGCATGNTAGTTCAGATCTCCACATTTTGGTCCTTTTCGCTCCAAATTCGCTTCTTTTTGCATCTTTTTGCTCCATTGATCATAATTCATCATTCCCGCAACAAAACATCAAAAATATCATCTTAAAGTGCAATATCATAAAAAATAGTATAAAATAGGTATGAAAATCTCAACATATTTTTCTTGGGTCAAAATCCCCCAAACTTAACTATTACTTGTCGTCATGTAACTTTAGTACTATATATAAAAGTTATGATCTACTACAGTAAAGTTTTAATTCAGAAATACTATAAGTTTGATTTACATAAATATCATACTGAGATTTTGAGGGTAAAGTTTTAATGCAGAAATACTATAAGTTTGATTTAAGTAAATACTATAGTAAGATTTTCAAAAAAATTTCAAGCATTGAATTAACTCTGTAGTCACAAGATTATCTAGTCATCAAGTTTAAGAGTTCTAGTCTTCTGTTCATTTCAAGAATGACTATATGTTGCAATATTAAGTCACTTAAAATATTCAAAAGATAGGAACTTCATGAGAACTCTACTAGTAAGAGACCTATTCCATAAATATAAGTTCAGGAATTTCTTTAGGTTTTTCCCTTAACGTGGGTCCAGTGAAGCCAATTTTTGATTAGGCATATCCTCAAGCTTCTCCTCACTTTCATAATTTTCTCTTTCTTTTCTCTTTTTCATTTGGATTGCTTTCAATCCTATATATATATTTCTTTTCTTTTTTTTTTTTTTTTCTTTTTCATTTGAATTGCTTTCAATTCTATATATTTTTCTTTTCTTTTCAGCTTTTCTTTCTTTTCTATTTTTCATTTGGATTGCTTTCAATCCTATATATTTTTCTTTTCTTTTCAGGGTGTTTCCTTTCTTTTTCCTTTTTCAAGTGAGGATTACTATATTTGGATAGCCTTTAATGATTTTGAAATTCACTTTTCATTCCCTAAATTTGAAACTCAAAGCATTCCTTTATCTTATAAGTATTTCATAGCGTTCCCTAAATTTGAAACTCAAAGCATTCCTTTACCTTATAAATATTTCATAGTTTTTACATCGTGAGCCCCAATCTTTTCTTCTCAAATGAATTTCCAGATTCTTAATACTTTAAAATATAGTTTTCGAGCCCCAATCTTTTCTTCTCAAATGAATTTTCCTTCAAAATATAGTTTTCTTTACTTTAAATAGTTAACTATAATCTTATTCTCTTATACTAAAATTTCTTAAGTTACAAAATAAATTTTCATTACAAAAATCTTTCTTTAAATCTACTNTCACTACATGAAATCATATAAATAATTTTTTAAAATATTGAAATAGAGGACATTTAATAGTTAATATTTTTCTTCTCTCCTNGTAGCTTTTTATATTAGCACCTGCAGTATTTCAGAAGTAAAGTTTCAAAATCAGAACCTTCAACAGGTATGTCTTTTCTTTATGTATTTAATGTTTCTTTCACCCTTTATTTTTCAATTCTTCATGCTAAAACTTTTAAAAATTTAAGTTTGGGGGGAAAAGAAAAATTCCTTTTTAAAGAAAGAAACATAATTTTATTTGTCCTCACTTATCTATATTTTCAAAATTTTAAATTTAACATGACCTTTGGTATTAGGGGTTAACATTAGATAACTATATTTATGTTTCTAGATATATAGTAAACTTAAGTAAAAATTTTCAATAATCAAAGTTAATTTTAAAGATTAAGATATTTGGTGCAAAAGAAAAAGACTATGTTTTTCAATTTTAAGTAAAGAAAATTGTATTTTTGAAATATTAAAAATCTTAAAGGTTCATGTAAGAAAAAAAGAATTAGACTCTATGAAATCTTTAGGCTAATATAAATTTGTTAAGTGAAGAAATGTGACAAGTTTCTAACTTTAAGAAGAGGATAGTGAAGTTCAAAATCATTAAAGGCTATACAGATATAGTAATCCTCACATATAAAAAGAAAAGAAAATAAAATAAAATAAAGAAAAGAAAAAGAAAAGAAAA
>JXCR01145114.1:78594-92041 GCA_002079205.1 Phalaenopsis hybrid cultivar | reverse complement strand
GGAAGGTCATAACTTGTAGAGGGGACATCTCTACTAGTAAAAGGTTTTTGACTTCTACTCCTAGTTCTCCATTTCTCATGGGATTCATAAGTCTTGAAATTAGCCTTACTAATGGGTTTCATAGGATAAACCCATTCTTCATCTCCAAATTCCACTCCAGAAAGTTTACAAATTGCATAAATAAGTCTAAAATGTCCTAGACCTCCACTAGTCTCACTCCTCTCCGTAGTCAATATATTCTTAAAAATTAGTGTCCCCACATTTATAGTTCTATTATTCTGAATACAGAAATTCAGAATAGCTGTATCTCTAGTTACCTTACTATGGTGATAAGTCGGTAACAGAGTAGAGGAAATAAAATAGTGTCACGCCTTAAAGGTGGCATTCAACATGGAAGCAGAAAAATTTATCCTTTTTTGTTGTTTAATCTTCCATGTTTCTTTCCCATCAGTGAGAAAGTTGATCACATCATTGAGGGGGTCTTCCATTGTACTAAAGGATTCATAGTGGTAGCTATAAAAGTCTAGGACTTCGTAAAAAGTGTTGATGCGGGCGACAGTAAACTCAACAGGAAATCCTCGCACTTGAACGATTCCATCTTCAGAATAGATTGCATTGGGGTAGAACTCCTTCACAACATTTGCATCAGCTTTGTTGGTGGTGTAACAAAAGTTTTCCCACCTCCGCTCTGCAATAACTCGTTTGATTTCTCCTCCCAAACTTTCAAAAACTCAATCTTGTATACACTTTTTTCCCTTAAAGCCTGAAGTAAATCTTGTTTGAGCCATCACATTGATGAAGCGAACTCGTCAAACTCAACCCATCTCTTTTATCGTGGAGCCATTTCAATCTAATTAAATTTTAGAAAAATTCCAAAAATTACTTCAAATATGCAAATCATGGCTTCTAATAGTAATTCTAGGAGTTCAACATTAAGATCCATGAATTTCTTCCCAAATTTTCTTCACATTCTCACATTTTTTGGATCTCCTCAATATGGAAGAAATCCATGATGAAAATAAAATATTTTTAGTTTGGAGTGATCCTCTTACCTAGAGATGATCAAATCCAATGTCAAAAAGCCTTGAAAATTGCCTCCCAATCCAAAATTATTCAAGCCCTAGTTTGAAAATGACATTTTTAGGAGGAAGGGGATGATGAATAGTGGCGGTTGACTGGTCAAAATTGTGGTTAAAGGTGTTTTTTCATGAGCTCACTGTCGGCGGGGTCTATGGCGCCGTCGGTGCTCTCTTTTGGAATTAAATACTAAGTCTTGAGAAAAATCTGTCGTAGACAGCGTCGAGGGCGCCGTCGGCGGGCTCTATTGATTTTGTCCAAATTCTAGATTTTAGTGATTTCGATCAATNCTAAACAATTAAAACTAAAATGTGAAATAAAAATCACATTACATTACAAAATACTACTCAACATCTATTAAATTATACATGCATATTTAACTATAACACTAACTTTATAACAAAAATTAAAAATCATCCAAGTACAACAGGAATAATAAAAAAAAAGTCCAAATACACAAACATCCATTTCTATTACAAACAAACTTACAGAAATAAAAGTACAAACATAAGTACATCAATTTCATTCAATATCAAAATCTCAAGTTATATCTTCATCTCCTTGATCAGCAGGTGGAATGGGCTGATACTGAATATATCGGGGGCACTCAGGAAACGCAACATCAGGCTCACCTCTGTAGTGTCGGGCCTGAGCTTCATAAAAAGCTACTTCAAAATATGAATGCCTCTGAAGGTACTCACTATCATAATCGTGTAGACGTTCTAAACCTCCAATCCTTTCACTTATCAATTCTATGCTCTTCCGCTGCAAGGTCAACTCATTCATCAAATCAGAGAGGGTAGAGGAACTAGAAGGTGGAAGGTCATAACTTGTAAAGGGGACTTCTCTACTAGTAGAAGGTTCTTGACTTCTACTCCCAGTTCTCCATTTCTCATGGGATACAATTTATAAACTTTCTAGAGTGGAGATTGGAGATGAATAGTGGCGGTTGACTGGTCAAAATCACGGTTAAAGGCGTTTTTTCATGAGCTTGTCGTCAGCGGGGTCGATGGCGCCGTCGGCGCGCTCTATTGGAATTTAAATCCTAAGTCTCAGGAAAATCTCATCATCGGCAGCGTCGAGGGCGCCATCGGCGGGCTCTATTGATTTTGTCCAAATTCCAAATTTTCGTGATTTTGATCAATTCCAAGCCTAAACAACATCTGTTTAATCATTATAGACATAATTTTAAGTGATTAAATGATGTACTTAGCATATATAAATTTTCACAACACAAAACATCACATTTATATATAATTTCCAAGGGGTACAATATACATTACATAACACCTCTAAGTATGATATTTTCTCAACCTCAAGACATTAATTCAGCGTCGCAATACAAGCCACAACACTCAAAACACTGAAAACAAAACATCCTATGCTTAGTCTCAACTATACAAAGATCTAAAAGCATAATTCTAAAGGAAAATAAATACAAAGTTCAAATCAAAATACATAAATAGACAGATAGGTAGTAATATAAATCTACTAATCCTCAGACTCGATACTCGATTCTTCTCTGAGATCACATATTGATTGCACGTGAACGAAGAGGTTTTAGATGGGTCAGAATGGAAATTTTTCAGTGGAATCCTCTCTATTAACTTCATCCTCCTCATCAGTCATATTAATCTATCTTCTAAATGTCCAGAGTGCTCAAAATGTTCCTTCTTCCTCCAGTCTAGATGATCGAAGAAATCAGAAATATTATTAATCACATTCATGACATTTTGTACCTCATTTTCCAATTTCTTGATTTGGCCCAGGATCACCAAAGACTTATCAGGGACTAAGGGTTTAACTGGCAGTGAATTCTGAGATGATTGATCTACTATGATGGCCATGCCATTTTCATCTTAAAAAACTGGGAATCTCTTAGTTGGATCCAAAGGCTTCCAAGGTAGCAGTACCTTTTCCCAATTTTCATAGGACACTTGGAACTGACAGCAAAGTGAGAAAATTATGGAGGGGTGTCCAAGCTCATAAGTATATCCATGAATGATCAGGCCCAAAATTGACTTCATAATTATTGATCCAATGTCGATCGGAGATCCCCTTTGGATGCAGTAATTCAAAATGGCACTTTCTTTAGAAACTTTATCGATCTTCATTGTCGGTAACATTTTCTGGTAACAGTTTCGCAGAAATGAAAAAGTGCCGATGTTTTGAAATAGGATTTAGGACTGTCGCAGAAAAACTAACATACCCCGTTCTCTCTTGTTTCCCAGTCGTCAGTTTCGTCTGTTAAATATTGGTAAATCTCATTCATCTGGTTTCTCATTGGGACGAAATTGGAATAGTGGTAGACAAGAACATTCTCTATCATGTATATTTTTTTTATCCTTGCAGGAGAGAAAGTAATCCATCTTCCTCGCACATAAACAACTCCTTGGTTGATTCCATGCAAATTTGCATAAAATTCTTTCACCACTAGAACAACCATGGTGGCGGTAGTGTAGCACAACACTTCCCATCTCCACCGCACTATCGTTTCTTCAATATCAATCATGGGATTATTCAATCAGTGATTTATGAATCCTCATTCCTTGATCAATCTTTTCTTCGTCAGTAACTTGTTCAAGATTTGTTGCGCTTCTGCACTAATAAACTTTTACCGATTGAAAATTCACATTCTGAAATTATCAGGGGAATTGGACGCCATAGGAATAAAATTGGTGGAGTTTCACTTCATTTTTGGAGGGAAAATATGAACTTTAAATCAATTTTTTTAGTTTAAAAAGACAATTCCCGCCCAAAAAGATGCCAAAACCCGCCATTTGAACCCAAGTAACTGCTAATTCACTGGTCTCGCCGTCGGCGGTGTCGAAGGCGCCGCCGGCGCGCCTCTATATTAATTTTTTCTGGACTCTCACGAAAAACCCGCCGTCGGCGGCGTCGAGGGCGCCGACGGCGCCCAAGGAAAAATTTGCACAGCTTCGCTGTAGTCTAAATGCGTTCCAATTTTTCTTCATGGATCCAATTTTTATGATGTTTCAAGGGTAAATAAGAGTAGTTGAGCTTAATAATACCACAAACTAATTATAATTTCAAATAAAAACTACTATAATCGTGATAAAAGTAAAGATAAATATGGATACCTCCCATAAAGCGCTTGGTTTAACGTCATCAGCCCGACCTATTCAGGTGTCATTCAGGTTGACTGATCATTAAAACCTCTTTAAAATTTGGTATTTTACCCTCATAATATGGTTTTAATCTGTGTCCATTTACTTTAAATCTATTCCCCGTCTTCTGATCTTTAATTTCAATATCTCCATAAGTATAAACTTGAGTCACAGTAAAGGGTCCTAAACAACGAGACTTCAATTTTCCAGGAAAAAACTTTAGCCTAGTGTTGTAAAGTAAAACTTTTTGTCATGGCTCAAAGTTCTTCTGGTTAATCTTCTGATCATACCATAACTTTAATTTCTCCTTATAAATTCTGTCGTTATCATAAGACTCATTTTTTAATTCTTCCAATTCATTTAGTTGTAACAATCTCTCCTTATTAGCATATTTCAAATTATAATTGAATTCTTTAATCGCCCAATATGTTTTATGCTCCAATTATACTGGTAAGTGACAAGTCTTTCCAAATATCAATCTGTAAGGAGTCATTCCAATAGGAGTTTTATAAGCAGTCCTGTAAGCCCATAATGCGGTAACCAGTTTAGTGGACCAATCTACTCTACTAGGTTTTACAGTCTTTTCAAGTATTTATTTAATCTCTCTATTAGAAACTTCAGCTAACCCACTCGTTTGAGGATGATAGGCAGTATAGATTCTATGAATAATATTAAATTTTTCTGCCAATCTCTGAATAAATTTATTTCTAAAATGGGATCCTCCGACAATGATAATCATTCTAGGCATTCCGTATCTAGTGAAAATATTTTTCATTAAAAATCTTGAAACACTTTTAGCATCACAACGAGGAAAAGCTTGTGCTTTAATCCACTTAAAAATGAAGTCTATTGCAATTAATATATATAAGTTTCCAAATGAAGGAATAAATGGTCCCATGAAATCTAATCCTCAAACATCAAAGATCTCAACTTCTAACATGAAATTTAGAGGCATTTCATTTCTTCTAGATATATTTCCTACTCGTTGACATCGATCACAACTTTTTATATATCTATAAACATCTCTAAAGATAGTACATAGAATCCAGCTTGTAAAATTTTATAAGTAGTTTTATCAATCCCAAAATGTCCTCCAAATTTAGAATCATGACATTTCTGAATGATTAGGTCAGTTTCTTCATAAGGTACACATCTCCTCCTAATCAGATCCTTACATTGTTTATATAAATAAGGCTCATCCTAAAAATATGCTTTTGCATCATGAATACATTTCCTTTGTTGTTGCAGAGTCAGCGTAGGTGGCAAAATATCACTTACAATATAGTTAACAATATTCGTATACCATGGTATTTTTTACTCATTAAAATTATAAAGTTGTTCATAAGGGAAACTGTCTGTAATTTCATTGTCAGTGTCAGATAATTCTTGATTTTATAATCTTGATAAATGATCAGCAATTTAATTATCAGTTCCCTCTCTATCAATAACCATAAGATCAAATTCTTGCATCAAAAGTATCCATCTAATCAATCTTGGTTCGACATCACTTTTATCAAATATTTAATAGCAGAGTGATCAGTATGCACAACACATTTAGCTCCAATTAAATAAGATTAGAATTTATTTAAAGCATACACAATGACTAGTAACTCTTTTTTAGTAACAGTATAGTTAATTTGTTCATCATTAAGAGTTTTACTAGCGTATTATATAACTTTAAAAATCTTTTCATACCTTTGTCCAAGAACAACTCCAATAACATAATCACTAGCATCACACATCAGTATAATATAGTTAATTTGTGCATCATTAAGAGTTTTACTAGCGTAGTATATAACTTTAAAAAAAATTCAGTAAGAGTATAGTTAATTTGTGCATCATTAAGAGTTTTACTAGCGTAGTATATAACTTTAATAATCTTTTCCTTTGTCCAAGGACAGCTCCAATAGCATAATCACTAGCATCACACATCAATTCAAATGGTTTTTTGTCCAAGAACAGCTCCAATAGCATAATCACTAGCATCACACATCAGTTCAAATGATTTCTTGTCCAAGGACAACCTCGAGTTTTACTAGCGTACTATATAACTTTAAAAATCTTTTCATACTTTTGTCCAAGAACAGCTCCAATAACATAGATCACTAGCATCACACATCAGTTCAAATGGTTTCTCCCAATTAGGTGAAACTATAATAGGGGTCGTGATTAATTTTTCTCTTCACTAGCATCACACATCAGTTCAAATGGTTTCTCCCAGTTAGGTGAAACTATAATAGGGCATGTGATTAATTTTTCTTCACTAGCATCACACATCAGTTCAAATGGTTTCTCCTAATTAGGTGAAACTATAATAGGGGTTGTGATTAATTTTTCTCTTAATAACTCAAAGGCATTTAATCAGCTTTCAGTAATTTCAAATTTCTTGTCCTTTGCTAAAAGTTAGCACACAGGTTTAGTAATTTTTGAAAAATCTATAATAAAACGCCTGTAAAATCCAACATGTCCAAGAAAACTCGTAACATCTCTTACATTAGTAGGAGGTGTTAGTTTAGATATAACTTGAATTTTTGCAATCTAACTTCTCTTACATTAGTAGGAGGTGTTAGTTTAGATATAACTTGGATTTTTGTAGGGTACTCCTAACCTCTCTTACATTAGTAGGAGGTGTTAGTTTAGATATAACTTGAATTTTTTCAGGGTTAGCTTACATACCATCTTCCGAAATTTTATGCCCTAACACAATTCCTCCTGCAACCATAAATTGACATTTTTCCCACTTCAGAACCAAATTAGTTCTTTTGCATAACTCCAAAACTTTTTCAAGGTAATTTAAGCATGCGTCAAATGATGTTACAAATACAGAGAAATCATCAATAAATACTTCTAATCCATCATCAATTAACTAACTAAATATGGACATCATACATCTCTGGAATGTTGCTGGTGCATTACATAATCCGAAAGGCAGTCTTCAAAAAGCAAATGTTCCAAAAGGACTAGTAAATGTTGTCTTTTCTTGATCCTCATGAGCAACAGGAATTTGATGGTAACTGGTATATTCATCTAAAAAGCAAAAATATTTGTGCCCAAGCAGTCTATCCACTATTTGATCTAAAAAGTGTAAAGGGAAGCGATCTTTCCTGGTGACAGAGTTTAATTTTTATAATCAATGCAAATACGCCACCCAGTAACTTGTCTGATAGGTATTAATTCATTATTCTCTTGTGCTTCAGTAGTCTATATCAATGCAAATACGCCACCCAGTAACTTGTCTGATATGTATTAATTCATTATTTTCTTTTGCTTCAATCAATGCAAATCCGCCAAAAGGGAAGTGATCTTTCCTGGTGTCAGTGTTTAATTTTCTATAATCAATGCAAATACACCACCAAGGGAAGCGATCTTTCCTGGTGGCAGTGTTTAATTTTCTATAATCAATGCAAATACGCCACCCAGTAACTTGTCTGATAGGTATTAATTCATTATTTTCTTTTATTTCAACAGTCACTCCTCCTTTTTGAGGAACATAATGAATTGAACTTACCCACACATAATCTAAAATAGGATATATAATTCCAGTGTCTAACCATTTCAAAATTTCCTTCTTAACTACTTCTTTCATCATCGAATTTAATCTCCTTTGTGGTTCAACTCTTGGTTTATATTGTTCATCTAATATAATTATGTGCATACAGATTGAAGGACTGATTCCCTTAATATCATTAAAGGTCCAACCAAAAGCTTTCTTATATCTTTTCAATGTATCTAACAGTCTTTGCTCTTGCAAATCATTTAATTCTGAAGATATAATAACAGGTAATGTAGATGAATCTCCCAGAAGAAGTGGCTAGGCAATATTTTCAACTCAAGTTCAGGTGGTTTTATAATTGACGAAAATAGATTTTTATCAGTATTTTCCATTATATCCAACATCTCAAATCTTTCCTGAACATAATCTAATTCTTCATTTTCAAATTCATCCAGAATAACTTCATTACTCTCTTCAAATTGTTCTTTATCTTCAAAATGTTCTTTAAAATATTCTTTCAATAATCACTAATTTCCATGCGCATTATCTCTTTCAACAACAGGGTATTTCATAGATTTCGCAATGTTAAAAGTCACTTCTTGACCAATTATCTCTTTCAACAGCAGGGTATTTCATAGATTTCACAATGTTAAAAGTCATTTCTTGATTGTTAACTTTCATAGTTAATTCTCCTTATCTCTTTCAACAATAGGGTATTTCATAGATTTTGCAATGTTAAAAGTCACTTCTTGATCAATACTCTCATAATTAATTCTTCTTTTTGAACATCTATCATAGCTTTTCCAGTAGCTAAAAATGGTATCCCTAAAATAATAGGTATTTCTTTATCTTCCTTCATATCTAAAACACTAAAATCCACAGGAAAAATAAATTTATCCACTTTTACTAACACATCTTCTATAACTTTCTTAAGATATGTAACTGAACGATCCGCTAACTATAGCGTTACAGAAGTAGGTGAGACTTTATTTAATCCTAATCTTTTGAAAATTGATAGAGGCATAAGATTAATGTTGGCTTCTAAATCACATAAAGCTCTTCCATAAAATTTTTCACCAATAGCACTTGGTACNAATATCCAGCATCTCAAATCTTTCCTGAACATAATCTAATTCTTCATTTTCTAATTCGTCAAGAATAATTTCTTCACTCTCTTCAAATTGTTCTTTCTTTTCAAAATGTTCTTTAAAATGTTCTTTCAATAGATGTTCACTAATTTCCATGCAAAAACATTCATTATCTCTTTCAACAGTATGTATTTCATAGATTTCGCAATGTTAAAAGTCACTTCTTGATCATTAACTCTCATAGTTAATTATATTTCATAGATTTCAAATGTTAAAAGTCACTTCTTGATCATTAACTCTCATAGTTAATTCTCCTTTTTGAACATCTACTTCAGTAGATGTTCAATAATTTTCATGCGAAAACATTCAATATCTCTTTCAACAGCAGGGTATTTCATAGATTTTGCAATGTTAAAAGCCACTTCTTGATCATTAACTCTCATAGTTAATTCTCCTTTTTGAACATCTATCATAGCTTTTCGAGTACTTCTTGATCATTAACTCTCATAGTTAATTCTCCTTTTTGAACATCTATCATAGCTTTTCCGGCTTCTTGATCATTAACTCTCATAGTTAATTCTCCTTTTTGAACATCTATCATAGCTTTTCCAATTCTTGATCGTTAACTCTCATAGTTAATTCTCCTTTTTGAACATCTATCATAGCTTTTCCATGATCATTAACTCTCATAGTTAATTCTCCTTTTTAAACATCTATCATAGCTTTTCCAGTAGCTAAAAATGATCTCCCTCTCATAGTTAACTCTCCTTTTTGAACATCTATCATAGCTTTTCCAGTAGCTAAAAATGGTGTTCATAGTTAATTCTCCTTTTTGAACATCTATCATAGCTTTTCCAGTAGCTAAAAATGGTCTTTTTATCTCTTTCAACAGCAAGGTATTTCATAGATTTTACAATATTAAAAGTCACTTCTTGATCGTTTACTCTCATTAATTCTCCTTTTTGAACATCTATCATAGCTTTTCCAGTAGCTAAAAATGGTCTCCCTAAAACGATTAATTCTCCTTTTTGAACATCTATCATAGCTTTTCCAGTAGCTAAAAATGGTCTCACTAAAAATTTATCTTCCTCCATATCTAAAACAATGAAATCCACAGGAAAGATAAATTTATCCACTTTTATTATCTATCATAGCTTTTCCAGTAGCTAAAAATGGTCTCCCTAAAATGATAGGTATTCCTTTATATTCCTCATATCTATCATAGCTTTTCCAGTAGCTAAAAATGGTCTCCCTAAAATGATAGGTATCTCTTTATCTTCCTCCATATCAACAATGAAATCCACATGAAAGATAAATTTATCAACTTTTACTAACACATCTTCTATAACTCTCTTAGGATATGTAACTAAACGATCCGCTAACTGTAGAGTTACAGAAGTAGCTGAGACTTCTCCTAATCCTAATCTTTTGAAAATTGATAGAGGCATAAGATTAATACTGGCTCCCAAATCACATAAAGCTCTTCCATAAAATTTTACACCAATAGCACATGGTATAGTGAAACTGCCAGGATCTTTTAATTTTTCAGGAAGCGTTTTCTGAATAATTGCACTACACTCTTCACTAAGTGCAACAGTTTCATTATCTAACTTCCTTTTCTTGTTCAGAATATCTTTCATAAATTTCACATAATTGGGCATTTGCTCTAAGTTGTTCAGAATATCTTTCATAAATTTCACATAATTGGGCATTTGCTCTAAAGCTTCTACAAAAAGAATATTCACTGTTAACTTCTTAAGAATTTCTAAAAATTTTGAAAATTGTTTATTCTGTTTGTGTTGCTTCAATCTTTGAGGAAACGGTGGTGGAGGTTTCTCCGCAGGAATTATCATTAGTGCAAATGGATACTCTAAATTTGGGTACTCATGATCCTTTTCTTTTTCGACCACTTTCTCTTTTTCAGTTTCTGTTTCTTTTTGCACTCTTGTTTCCAATTCTTTTCCACTTTGTAATTCTATTGCTTTGATTTGTTATTTTCCTTGATCTTTAGGATTTGGTTCCACAATACTAGGAAAAGTTCCTAATGTTTGGTTACTCAGCGCAGTAGCGATATGTCCCCACAGTACTAGGAAAAGTTCCTAATGTTCGGTTACTAAGCACAGTAGTGATATGCCCTAATTGTAATATTCTTAATAGCAGCTCCTTGATTTTGTAATTGATTTCCTTGAATTTGTAATTGATTTCCTTGATTCTAAGAAAAAGTTCCTAATGTTCGGTTACTAAGCGCAGTAGCGATATGTCCCAATTGGTTTTCAATGTTGATTTTGTAATTGATTTCCTTGAATTTATAATTGATTTCCTTGATTCTGCAATTGTTGACACATTTTGTAATTGATTTCCTTGAATTTGTAATTGATTTCCTTGATTCTGTAATTTTTGACCCATGTTTAATATCAACTCTTCCATAAACAACTTCTTTTCCTTAATTTGAATGTTAGTGTTAAATCCTAGAGGATAAGAAGGTCTAGAGTTAACATTTCCTTGGTTGGATGAATTTCCTAATGGGTTCACAGGGTTGTTTTCCCATTGTTGATTTGTAGAAGAATTGTTATTCCAATTAAAATTTGGATGATTCTTCTAACCTGGGTTATAATAGTTTGAATAAGGGTTATTGGGTCTATTAATAGCATTTAAAGTCTCATATGAAGGTTGAACATCTACAAATTTCCCAGATGAATTCTCTTGCATCATAAGAGGTCTTAGAGAATAATTCATCCCATAATGATCTAATTTCTTTGATATTGCAGCAATCTGTGAAGCTAGATAGATATTGCATCAGAATCATGGATGCTAGCTACTCTTTTAGGATTTACCCGCTCAGAGGGTCAGAATCATGGATACTAGCTACTCTTTTAGGATTTACCCGCTCAGAGGGCCATTGAAAATTGTCATGGATACTAGCTACTCTTTTAGGATTTACCCATTCAGAGGGTCATTGAAAATTGTTGGTCATGATCTAATTTCTTTGATATTGCGGTAATCTGCGAAGCTAACATAGATATTACATCAGAATCGTGGATACTAGCTACTCTTTTAGGATTTACCCGCTCAGAGGGCCATTGAAAATTGTTGGTAGCAATATCTTTTTAGGATTTACCCGCTCAGAGGGCCATTGAAAATTGTTGGTAGTCATTTCTTCTATTAATAATTTACCCATTCAAAGGGCCATTGAAAATTGTTGGTAGCCATCTCTTCTATTAATGAATAAGTCTCATCAAAAGATTTTGACATTAAAGAACCATTAGCCGCATCATCTATAATCGATCAAAGAGATCCCACTAATCTATTATAAAAATTTTAAATTATCAACCAATCTGGTAACGNGCCATTGCCGTACCAGAGCTTGCCGGCGAATCCCAACATCGCGCGCACGTAGCCTTGCCGGATTAGGGCAAATATCCTCTTCGGCCAAAACTCTTGTAAGATCTTCAGCTTCGGAGATACCATAATCCTCCACCCGCCTCCCAGCTTCAATTTTCTCTTATTCGATCGCCGGCCGCTGCGATCGAGTTTCTGATAGGCTCTCGGATTCCAGTAACCTTTGAGACCTCCGTTGAGCTCCTGCGCTTCGTCGAATTTTCTCCATTGGTTCTCAGTTTGTAATAGTTTCTCTAAGAACCAATGGATTATCTTAGAGTTATGCTGAAAATTGCTCTTTTCTGGAACTAGGTGACGGAGAAGTTGGGGATTTCATGGTGGAGGGGGAAAAGGATGAAGGCAGGGTTTTAAGCTGTGGGAGAGGGATAATTACATAAAGAGCATAACAAACTTTGCTATTTATAAAGGTACCATTTTTTAACTATTAAATCCATACATTTAAAAGAAAAAATGAGGAGGGAGAAAGGAGAAATTATTGCATACGGACACCGCATGCACCGCATGCATCTCTGCATGCGGTGTCCGATCCTGACCGTAGATCACGGTGATCTATGGTGATCTACAGTCAACATTATTTCCATTTTTTTTAAAAAAAATTTTTAGGTGGGGCCCACCAAAATACATCAGGACCGTAGATCAGGTGATTTACGATCCGGATCGGACACCGCACGCAAGCTGCATGGGTGTCCGATCCGTATGGAATAATTTTTCGGGAGAAAGAGGGTGTTTGATTTGTAAATGATATTATTTTGGGTGACGTGAATGTAACGCCCCTTTTTTTATTTTTAATCATGAAAATAATTTTTTTTAAAAAAAAGGGTATTTACATGTATACCACAAAATTCTTGTGTATTTACTTAGGGTTTGTTTGGGGCAGCTGCAATTTATTAAATAATCTGCTGATAAGTTAGGTACGATGACTATTACAAATTTTAATTTTTTTGGAAAAGCCAGACAGTTGCCACCGAGTTCTCAGATGCGGTGTGAAAATGTTATTTTCGGCGTTTTGAAAACGCATAGGTTTTCAAAACGCAGTTTTCCAAACAGGTCAATTGTGTTTTCAAAATGTCACAACACCAAATAAGCTGCCCCAAACAGACCCTTAATCTGATAGTTAAATTATTAGGTTTCCATATATAATATGCAAAAAACTAACATCACAAAGTATTATATGTATAAGTAATAAATGGTTAGGTATTAGATATGTGGTTATGATATTTATGTAGATTTTCTTAAGAAATAAATGTTTTTTTTTTTTTTTT
>JXCR01145114.1:41930-78128 GCA_002079205.1 Phalaenopsis hybrid cultivar | reverse complement strand
AAATGAAATTAAAAAAAAAATACAAACACAATTAAATTATTCAATCTTCATCTTCTCCATTGTCTAAGATTTACAATTATATATTTTGTACATGCAATTTTAATTTAAGCTAAAAGAAATACATAATTAATTAGAAATGCATTTAAGAGAGTAAATTAACATAGCCATATATATATATATATATATATATATATATATATATATTATATATATATTATTTAAAACTATAAAAAGAGGATCATATTGTACATTTGGAACACTTTTACACACTACATGTGTGGTCCATATATAAGGATATCAGAGTCCATATCTCAAGCATAACCTTAAATCTTGGCCTTTGTTCTTGCAATACTCTATAATGGCTTGCATACATGTGTGCCTTTAATGTGCAAAGAAGAAAGAAATATAATTTTAGACAATTTTAAACGATTCAAAGACAAGTATTGCAAAAACAATAATCACTAGCATCAATGACTTTTATTTTAATATTTATGACTCTCTTAACTGGTTTAATGAGCACATGTCACACAATATAAGATAAGATGAATTAAATAAGCAAAGTTCATTATAGATGACTAGTTAATCCAACAACTTCATCTGGAAACCTCCTCTTGTTGGATATCATATTACTCTAGCAACATCACTTAAATAGTTTTCACCTCTTACAATCATTTCTTCACCATTCTCGACCAATTTTTGTGTTTCTACTGATAATCTCTACTCATCTGAGTTGTCCATTTCTCCAAGTACTTATCATACATCGGAGATTTGCATGTAGTGATATTTAATAGTACTTCATTTTTAGTGAAGAAAGATTTTTCATTTGGACTTCACTTTCTTGAAGTTCTAAGCAATTAATTTTCATGATCATAGATGTTTACAGGCCAGGTTAGGGGATGATCTATTTTATATTCCTTCGGAATATGATTGTTATTCGGGTAGTAATGTTGGATTGAAAGAACATTAGGATTTTTTGAAGGATTATAAGTTGAAATTATTTCAATTTGTCTAGTATAAATCTTCTCAATACTAGAAACTGAATCATCCAAAAACCTTTCCATTAATTCAATTTCTAACTTTGGCTCATTCATCTGACACCCTTGATTATCCTTATGTTTCCCTTACCATCAATAGAAAAGGAATCATTGAGTTTTATCTATTCTATTTTCTTGTAATGTTATTCTAATTCATTGATAGACTTTCAATAACTAATAATCCTAGCACAGAAGGAAACATAATAGGATGTTCAACAGGACTTACTTCATCCTCATCCTAAAACAGGTCAACATACATCATATTAATATCATTCACGATATCATTATCATCCTAAAGATCAATACTCATTAGCCTTATGTCTAATTCATCATCTTCCTGATTTTGAATCTTATGGATATAATCTTATCAGGATTTTGAAAAGTAATTTATTTTGGTGGAAGCTAATATATAGGGTTCTTCTCTTAGAGGAGATAAATTTCATTCAAGACTAGCAAATGACTAAGAATTTACTTCTTTTGTAAGTATAAACATAATACCATTGGAGGTTATGACTTCAATGATTTTTTTTCCATTTTGATTCTAAATTTGTTTTTAATATTGAGTCATAGTATTCTCTAAGAATGTGACGCAAATTACCACCCTGAAATTTTTTGTAACCTTATTTTGAATCATGACTTTTACATGTTTTTCAAAATCAGATATATTCATGGTGATGTCAGGGATAATATAAGTTATACCAATGTTATTGTTCATCTCAATCTTTATGATACCTATTATATATTTATTGGGAGTACCAAATGTAGACAGGAATAAGAAACACTTTGCCTCCAGTTTTCTCTCTAACAAGCCTTTTGATTCCAAACACTACCAAACCAATTTGAATATAAGTATGATTTTTTTATTTTTCTTTAGTTCAGAGGCTGCTTCGGAGGTAATCAAATTCATGATAATATCAGTTTTATCAAGGCAATGTAAAGGGACCTTTTACATGATGTTTAAACAAACCTGTAGAACTATCAAGCTAGCAAGCAGTTATTGAACTTGATTGACTAGACACAGATGGTCTAGTAGATATTGTATTTGAAGTTCCACTAAATAGAATTATGTTTCTTTCCATTATAGGCAAGAAAATTATAACTTTTTCAATTATTAAGAGCTTCTTAAGAAATTTTACCTAATGACACTCTTAATTTTGGAAGTAATTCTATCCAACTCACTTTCAACTTTGGTATTCATAGGAATGTTGTGAGCTAGATTACAAATGACTCTCTGAAGCATGCTAACACGATGATGGAGATGACATAACAACACTAAGATAGTATTTTTTATTTGTACAATACCTCAATCAGGTTAGGAAGTAACTCCTACAAGTTTGAAGTAACTTTCCTTACTCTTATTACTTCCAATCTCAGTTGAAAATGAAATAATAGGCAAATACTCGAGTCTTTTATTTTTCAGCTCACTGGACATCCATTGCACTGAGGCTCCTTTAATTCTTCAATAATCTCTTAACCATACAAAATTCTTTTTCACTTTTGGAATATTGATTTTCATGAATTATCCAATTTTTTGATAATCTTTCAAGGATTCTAGAATAATTTAATTTTACTTTTTCAGCTTCAACCAAATGATGCAATTGGAATTCATGAAATGACTTAAAATTACTAACTTGATCTATAAATATTTTAAAAAGGCTATTGTTTTCACTAGCTTTTGCAGATATAGAAAGAAAACTATTAAAAACTTTTAACCAACAAGGATACAAGTTATCAAAGAAGCCAGACAACAGATCAAAAATAGTAATCAATTCGGCTTGATCACTATGTTTTATGTGATAGAAAACATGCACATTAGAAACAATAAAGGTATTTGGTATTTAGATAACCGTTGCTCGAGTTATATGACTGGCTATAAAGACGCATTCTAAGCATTGGATTCCAAAATATGTAAAAATGTGATGCTTGATGATTATACCACACAAAAGTAACAAGTTTAGGTAATTTTTAAAAGAAATAGTTCTTAATTCATGAAAATGTCTTATTAGTTGATGATCTAAAACATTGCTTTTTATGTATTAGTCAATTCATAAAAATATCAATGGAGCATTTGCATGCATGCCACCCAATTTCTTTATATTTAAGTACATCTTTAACACAAAAACTCAATTTATTATATTTATACCCCTCAAATATTTCATATCCCATAAAAAAATTCATTATTTTAACTTGAAAAAAAGTGAAATATTGATTTTCATGTATAAATAATGTGTCCGAAAATGTCATAATCTTAACTAAAAAAATAAAATATACCTTCTCATACATTAGATAAGATGACATATATAAATATATAAAAAAAATATTTGATATGCAAATACATAAGAAATGAGTGGTATATATATGAACAATTTCTTAGTCAATCAGGAGATGATGACAATGATAATACAATTAGTGTATCCCACTTGTTCTCCACTTCCATTAGGACCAATTGATTCAATTTGCATCAATTCCTCTAAATGACTTTGCTGCATATTTCTTGAAGGCATAGATAACAATAAGTTTTAGGGATAATTACATACCGATCAACCGGAACATTAATATTCACAAATTAAACAACCAAGTGATTTTTTGTAAACTATGAAACCAATATATTTATATGTTCCACCATCAAACTAATGAGAACTAGATAAAAATGAAAAATATGGGTTAGAGTTTTACCATAAGTTTTGACATTTGAGTGAGAATTTGAAAAATAGAAGATCGAGAGTGACTCAAATTCTGTTATTAACAATTCTTTCCAACTTACAAACCAAAAAAATATTACATGTTGTAGATGATATAGATTCATATTGTGATATTTTGATAGTATTCTGATGATACTGGTATTGCAATGCAATACCAACAATTCTTTCCAACTTACAAACAAAAATATAGATTCAGATTAGTGATATTTTGATAGTATTGTGATGATACTGATATTGCAACGTAATAAGAACAAAATGCAACCAATCTACATGTGGTGTCCGCACTCAATAATTGCTTCATAGAAGCAGAACACCACACCTACAATCCGAACTCGCCGGAGCGCGCGGCACCGGTGNTATATATATAACATCAAAACTTTATTTTTTTTTATATTAATTCTACCCAAATTTATCATATCTCAAAAAATATAATCACTTTGACTTTCAATGGTGAAGTGCACCTTCACATACATAGATAAGTTCATGAATGTAAAATCTGAAGTTCAAAAGTTAGATATGTAAATACATAAAAATTTAGGGGAATGTATGTAAATCTTTCTCCTCTTCTTTTTGGTAGAACCTAGAGCAAGCTAGCCAGTTGACACTTGGCTCGTGTTCAGTGTGTTTGAAACTAACTGTATTCAAAATTCACTCGTATTAGAAATTAACTCTTGAACAGTGTGCTCGTGTTTCGTTATAAATTGGCCCTTTGAAATTAATAAAAATATCACAATAATAGATTTTTAAATAAATACATACAGATATTTGAGGAAAAAAATATAGTACTTTAAACATTTGTTTACAATTTTTAGTGAATAAATATGATGCATTGATATAATTTTACAATCAATAATTTAACTAAATTACAAATGTACCTTACAATATTTACCAAACAAATGAATACATACATCACCCTACCAAAATGAAATTAAAAAAAAAATACAAACACAATTAAATTATTCAATCTTCATCTTCTCCATTGTCTAAGATTTACAATTATATATTTTGTACATGCAATTTTAATTTAAGCTAAAAGAAATACATAATTAATTAGAAATGCATTTNATCAAATTATAAATAATAAATAGGTTGAGTTTCACTATAACGTCTGAATAACATCTAAGCACAAAACCAAAATAACTTATAATGCAATAAATGAACATATCTATAGAAACGCCCCAACATATATCAGGAACCACTGAATAATTGAATTCATGATCAGTAGCTAGATGAACCGCAATAGAAATATGACAACATAAATCAAATTGAAAAAATCTCAATAAGGTAAGGAGTGTCATATTATCCCTATAAAAATGGTTATGCTCCAAAACAAAATATTGGAAACAACAAAGCTCAAAACATCACTCAACTCATGCACACCATCTTAGAAAATTTGGCTAAAAATGAAGTAAAAACAATTAGAGTTTAGCTAAATTTTATAAAAGAAGAAGTAACATCACCCAATTCACATAATAGAAGAATTATAGTCTAGATAAATCTTATAGAAAATAGCAATTTTATCAGGAATACCATGCTTAAACTTCCTCCAACTACTACTATGTGTTGACCTCATTTTTAATGAGGTATAGTTTTCCTCTTAGGATTTAGGATCTAGTCTTAGGATTCTCCCTTTAACTATCTTAGAACCTTAGCATTGATGCCCACTTCATTTTAGAAATCCAAACCACCTCTTTACTCTTTTGAAGTTACGCATGTGGTTCTTGACTTCTAGCACTTAGAAGGTTGCAACTAACATGAGGGAACTCAAAAGGAGTTCATATGGGACCTTTAAGCCCTAGGATTTCCTTTTGCACAATTTGCACCTTCACGAGCACAAATTTCATGATTCAAATAGTCGATACGTTTGATTACTATAATTTGCATTGACCGCGTCGTTATTTGTCGAAAGATTAAATAAATTTTTGGAACGATCGATCGGGAACTGAAATTTCGATGAAAATCGAATTCGACGCATTTTTTACCCGATCGTCGATGAGGTTGTCCGAACGATCCCGGATGGCGAAATGAACAGTGTTGGCGTGTCCGGAATGTCGAATTTAGCTGGAAAGGACACCAATTTTGATATGGTTCCGAGCGAGATCAAATTGTGTTCGAATCGACTAAACCTAAACTCAAATCCCTAAACCTAAACTCATGCATGCACTTAATCCTTCCCCCGATCCTTCTCCATTTGGCCCGATTCTTTTCTCTCCCGCGAGCGAGCCCGACTCCTCTTCCACCTCTTTGACTGCTCGCAACCCTAGCTGACTCGGCGCTCCTCTCCTTTGTCGCGAAGCTTCGGCCTAGGTCCCTCCTCTCCCCGTGCTCTAGTAAAGCTTCCACCTGCTCTCTGTGCCACCTGCTCACCATACCTCTGTGTCTTTTGTCATCATTCTCTTCCCCTTTCTCTTGGTTCACCGCCCCAGGTAAGTTGTAGCTCCTTCTTCTTGGCTATATAAACCTCACTTGGGGGAGTTGTTCGGTCGGCCGAAATTTTAAGGAGAGGTGAAGTGCAACTGAAATTTTTTTTAGGCTTGTTCTTGAGTTTGCTTTGGATCTGCATCAAGAGGTAACTCTCTTTCTTCTTTCTTCAAGCATTTGGAGGTAAGAATCTCATTGTTTCACATTCTTCTTCGGTTTACTTGTAAAGTGTATCATACAGTAAGAAGTGCCTTCCTTGAGGTTTTTATTTACTTATTGTTCTTATGCACATAATGATTATTGACCCATACATTCATGTGTTTTGTAATCCTATATGGTTACTTTAAAATGTCTACCGCTTGGTCAACATATTTTAGAACTTATTTGGGGATATTTGTTACTTCACGCATGCATGAAAATTTGGGACAATTGCAATTAGCTATTTCATGTTTTATATTCTAAATATTTTGAAAAAAAACCAGCAACCTTTCATTCAGATTTTGAAAAGCTGTTAGATTTCTTTTGTTTTATATTTTTTTGGATAGTTGAAAAGAATTGCAAGCAATTTCTTCTTTTCTTTGCTCTGTTTTGAAGAGCTGTGACTAATTTCTTTTTGTTCTTTAAATAATGTCGTATCAAATTCTCTTTGTTCTTACAATTTGGATTTGGGAAATTGTGACTAGTTTTTCTTTTGGATTAGAAGAAGATTTGCGGCAAGCTTATTATTGAAATCTTTGGTGTTCGATTTATAAAAATCTGCGATCTGGTGTTCGATTTGTAAAAATCTACAAGCTTTGGTGTTCGACTTATAAAATCTATATGTTTTGGTGTTCTATTGGTAAAAAATCTGAAAATTTTAGGCGTTCGCGATACTTTCGGCCGCCTCCAATAAGAAAAGGGAAATATATATTGGAAATGAAATAATGAAAGTTTACATGCACGCCACACAATTCTTTTGCATTTCATACCCAACACCCAACTTGCCATTTATTTTTTCCTATACTTGCATACCACATAACTCTGATGTGCTTATCTGTAACATACCTAAGGCTTGGTTTTTTACTTATATAACGTCTATGTGAGAATTAATATAGTGAGAAAGGGAAATTTTGATGTAGTTTTCAGGTCTTTGACATATTTATTCTGAATTTCTTTTTAGAATGTGTAATTCTTGATTCCTATGAAATCTGCAAGAGGCGTACTGTGGCATGTTCAAGAGGAAAAAATATTACATCAGTACTACATACGTAGAGTAACGTGTGTAGTCAATGAAATCACGCCACGACACCCCACACGAAAGGAAAAAAAAAACGGCGCGGTAACACAAGGAACATTCCCCCTGTGTTATTCATGTGTTATTCANTATATATATATATATATATATATATATATATATATATAATTTGATATGCAAGTAAATAGGACTTCAGTCGTATGTACATGAATGATTTCTTTGTCAATCAGAAGATGATGACAGAAATAATACAATTAAGTATATCCCATAAGTTCTGCACTTCCATTAGAACCAATTGATTCAATTTGCATCAATCCCTCAAAATGATAGGGTTGCATGAGCATAGATACCAATAATTTTTAGGGATAATTACATACAGATCATCCAAAATATTGATATTGTCAAATTAAACACCCAAGTGATTTTTTTAAACTATGAAACCAATATATTTAGAGTTCCACCATCAAACTATTGAGAACTTAATAAAAAAGAAAATTATGGGTTAGAGTTTTACCATGAATTTTCATATTTGAGTGAGAAGCTAAAAAATAGAAGAGAGAGAGTGATTGGCTTATAAATAACAAGTTTCGGGTGATTTGTATGTAATTGCCCTCAACTTCTGCTATTAAACAATTCTTTCCAACTTAGACATGTGCAGAGGACAAGATTCAAATATTTTGATAGTATTGTGATGATATTGATATTGTAATGCAATACCAACAAAATGCAACTAATTTACATGTGGTGTCCACATTCAATAATTGCTCTCTAGATGCATGAAAAAATATTACATCAGTACTATGTACGTATGAGTAACGTGCATAGCCAATGAAATCACGTCACGATACCCCACGAGATAGGGAAAAAAAACGGCGCAGTAACACGTGTAATATTCCTCCTTGCGTTATTCATGTGTTATTGTGTGTTATTCATGTGTTATTGATGTGTTATTGTATTATTATAACATTTATTGTGTGTTATTCATGTGTTATTGATGTGTTATTGTGTTATTATAACACCAAAAATATTAACACACAATAACCCATGGGAATATTCCCGATAGAGAAAAAAGCGGCACAGTAACACAGGAGAATATTCTCCCCCGTANGACACAATAACACATGAATAACACACAATAACACCAGAATAACACGGAGGAATATTCCCGACAGAGAAAAAACAGCACGGTAACACGGGAGAATATTCCCCCCGTGTTATTTATGTGTTATTGATGTGTTATTGTGTTATTATAACACCAGAAATATTCTCATGACACAATAACACATGAATAACACGAGAGAAAATATTTCCCGTGTTACTGCGCCGTTTTTTTCTCTGTCGCACGNAATAACACATGAATAACACGGGGGGAATATTCCCCGTGTTACCGCACCGTTTTTTTTTTCCTGTCGCGTGGGGTGTCGTGACGTGATTTTATTGGCTACGCACGTTACTCTACATGCGTAGTACTGATGTAATATTTTTTTTGTTCAAGAGGCGCTAGATGCGTAAGAACATGAGAATTAGGTGGCAACACCTCTAATTTTTTCATCAATTTTATGAATATAATTAAAGTCATCATAACCAACCAAGGATCATTAATATTAGCAAATATAAAAATAATATGCTTCCAAATTTCTTTTCAAACGGAAACATTATTACATGCATAGATAAAAACAACAAATAAATTAGCAAAAGAGGAAAAAGAAATCTGACCATGAATATATTGTGTCTTAATGTTAATGACATGAAAAGAAAGAATGACTAAATTTCATTTAACCTATATTCGACCATTGTCAACACAATTTAAATTATGCACACATTTCATTAGTAAACAACTTAAAATGATTAAGTCTAATGACATCTAGAATAGATGAAGAAGATGACATGGTTTCAAGATGACAAATGAGATGAATCTTATAATCATAAAGAAGCTTATGTAATATTGAATACATACCTCATTATTAAAACCCAAAACATTCTAAGCAATCGTATTAGAAAATAACATTAGAAATAAATTAAAAAAATAGAAAAGAAAGAAGAAATCAATGAGTATTACACCCTTTAGGACTCCTTTCTTGGTCATAGAAGAGAAAGACAAAGAAGAGGGGAGAGGAACAAGAAAAATAACTAAAATAGCACAATTTGTCACATTATTAAGCTTGTTCAAAGAGCATTTATGCTCATAAACAATTCTAGCTTTATCTTGTAATGCATAAACATTTACTTTAGTAACACTATTATTCACAATATTGATCTCAAATGAAATCTTTCCGTGAGAAGATCAATATTATGTTGTGGAAGAAGAGCATAAACACTGGAAATAACTTTGAATCTAATAATAAAAATGTTAGGTAAATTTGAGCAAATATCATGACAAGCATCATTATTCTCACCCACACAATCAACAAAACAAGAAGATGTTTTAGCAAGGACATCGAGATCAGGGGACTAAGAGAGGGAAAGGGATGAGAAGAAGGAAGATTATTCGCATGACGAGGTTTTTAAAATCTCTTAACATTGTTGGACCAATTTTTGCTTCTATTTTGGCCATGAAAATAAGATCAACAAAAATAGGTTAATAATTAGAAGACTTAGAACTATCAGAAGGATTATCAGTAAATGTTGAACATATTTTTTAAGTAATTGATTTCCATTCATAAAAAATAATTTGCTTAATGACTTGATCCTTCATAAAAAAAATTATNAATCTCTTAACATTGTTGGACCAATTTTTGCTTCTATTTTGGCCATGAAAATAAGATCAACAAAAATAGGTTGATAATTAGAAGACTTAGAAATATCAGAAGGATTATGAGTAAATGTTGAACATATTTTTTAAGTAATTGATTTCCATTCATAAATAATAATTTGCTTAATGACTTGATCCTTCATAAAAAAAATTAATTGAATTAGGAAGAACCACATCGATATTAATTTGAACATTAACTCCAGCAAAATCAGAACATTGTCCATTATTTCTAAGATCCACAACTAAAGGGACACCTATTTTGCTATCTATTATAGATATACCATTCTTTGTCCAAAAACAAAGCAATATATTATAAAATTTAACCCAAGTAGGAACATCTTTAAAATCTTTGAAACCCCATCTTTTTTTATTTTCTGATCTCAATTATCTCATTGATTTGTTGGGCATAGTCCATGGTTTTCCAAAGGGAAGTCTATTTTGGCCCCTTACTAACATCGAGAAATAAGTTTACTAAAGATATAAAGGGGTGTACCAGTGAGCATAAGGAAATGAGCTATTGAGATTTGAGAACCACACAAAGCAACCCACATCTAGCTCAATACCCACAAAATTATTAGGAATTTTAACACTCTCATCAGATTCTCCTATTGTAATCCACTCAACTCAACATAAATGATGACNACATTGTCCATTATTTCTAAGATCCACAACTAAAGGGACACCTATTTTGCTATCTATTATAGATATACCATTTTTTGTCCAAAAACAAAGCAATGTATTATAAAATTTAATCAAAGTAGGAACATCTTTAAAATCTTTGAAACCCCATATTTTTTTATTTTCCGATCTCAATTATCTCATTGATTTGTTGTGCATAGTCCATGGTTTTCCAAAGGGAAGTCTATTTTGGCCCCTTACTAACATCGATAAATAAGTTTACTAAAGATATAAAGGGGTGCACCAATGAGCATAGGGAAATGGGCTATTGAGATTCGAGAACCACACAAAGCAACTCACATCTAGCTTAATACCCACAAAAGTATTAGGAATTTTAACACTCTCATCAGCTTCTCTTATTGTAATCCACTCAACTCAACATAAATGATGAAGTGCAAGGCAAATGACTCTCTTAGAAAGACTTATTTGAGGTGTTTAGGAAGAGCTTTTAATTCCAGCACTCTAGGGATTCTTCTATGGATGGTAATAAGGGCTTAACAGTGGTTGAGGTGTCTATGAGTTCAAACCTATTCCTAAGAACTCTAGGGTTCCCTTTTAAGAGTAGAGTAGATTCCTCCTTAGAAGTTTCCCTACAATCCTCAACCAAGAACTAATCTACTAGGTCCACTTCCATAGATTCAAAAAATTGCCTCTTAACTACTCCTTCCACCACATTTACCCTATGACATCGATCATTGTTAGAGTCTTAGGAAAATTTTATTGATTTAAGAATTTCTAATGTTACCTCTTGATCATTTACTCTCATGGTAAGTTTCCCTCTTTCACATCAATCATTGCCCCTCTAGTGGCTAAAAAAGGCCAGTCAAGAATTATAGGAAACTTACCATGAGAGGGGCAATGATTGATGTGAAAAGATTATCACTACTTCTTTTACATTTTCATGGCTCAACCAATTCAAATCACCATTTCACAAATCTCAAGAAAAGGAGAAAGACAGAGAAAACTACTCAGAACTCATGGGAAAAACACAACAAAACTCAGAATTGATATATAAAAGCAAAGTCATACAAACTACAACAAGTAAATAACACTTATCTCTAATTCCTCCCCAAGCATATTATATTAAGGATATTACCGCCAATAAAGCTAATCTGGATAAATATTGGGGATGCCAAATTGATAAGCAAAAAATTATTTTGTGGATTTCTAATTCTTCTTCTCACCTAGGATTAGGATTAAGGAGAAAATATCATCTCTAGTTGACAACAACCACGTAGGGGAAATTGCATAAAAAAGTAAACATGGGTGTCATACCTGAATCACAGTGGCACAATCCTCAACTATCTTGAAGAAACACCAAAATAATATGAGCTTTGTTTCTCAGTGCTTTTATTTTGTGTTGTTGACCTCATTTTTTGTGAGATCTCTTTATCTTTTTAGAGTATAGGATCTAGTCATAGGATTTCATGTTTGTCTCTCCCAGAGGACTAGTACTAGGATTCACACAAGCTAGAAATTCAAGTCACTTCTTAACTCTTTGTAGTCTCACAGGGGTGGTTTCAAATCTTCAATATTTGATTTAGTCGATTAAAATCAACATATTGAAACTCAAGTTGAGTTCCTATAAGAATCAGAAAAGCCCCCACGATGTACGATGAACGACTTTCTACTAAGAGCGGTCTGCTTGACTTCGGTTGTTGCTTAGACGATGACCAGTCAACACTTCCCTCATTAAGCAGCTCTGATTGGCTTCATTCGCCGCACCGCACACGAATTGAACTAAAACTAATCTTCGACAAACTTACCCAGACGATCCCAGATGACAAAATGGGTCACGCAAACCCGTTCAAAATGTCGATTTTACCCATAAATGACACTCATTTTGATGTAATTTAACTCATGAGTAAATCGTATGAAAATTAACATGTTTAAATAATATTAATAATATTAATAATAATAATAACAATAATAATAATAATAATAATAAAATAATTGAACCTTTATGTATATATAAAAAAAACGCACATTTCTCACCCTTCCTCTCTCAACGTCTCTATATATATATATAAAGAAATTACACATATGTCTCTCTCCATCCCTTCAGCCCTCCAAAAAAACCAGCCTGAACTCCGTCTCCACGGGAACCAACCCACTGTCCTCCCTTTAGCGTGAAGCATCCCCATCTATCCCCATCTTCCACGGCAAACCCCCATCAGGCCAGGTACTCCTCCTCCCCATCATCTTCTTCTTCTTCGCACACGTCTGATAACAAAAAAAAGGAAGAAAATTTACATGCATACCACTCTGTTTCTATGTAAAATTCACATGCAGACCACTCAGTTTCCTTGTATTTGCATGCTAGACGAGGACAAGAGAGGGAGAGAGGTTTACATACATACAACCAGATTTCTGTCTGATTTTAAACATAAAAAAAATAAAAAAGACAAGGCTTTACATACATACCACCCCATTTTCGTCTTTGCACAAGGTAAAATTTAAAAAAATAAAATAAAACAAAGATTTACACATATACCACTCAATTCTAATTTTTATTGGCAGCAAAAACAATAATAATAATAATAATAATAATAAGAAGAAGAAGAAGAAGGATTTACATACATACCACTTGATTCCTATGTATTTATTTACAAACCACTCAATCTCTTTTGGTTTTCAAAGCCAAACTTCGAACGCCAACAAAAAATGGAAGATTTTTTTTTAGTACTTAACGCACATTACATTTTCTGATTTTCTTAATATAAAAGCAAATACAAATTATAACCGCACAATAATCATGTTTTTCTGAAAATAAAAATTAATTAACCACATAACGGTTTTACTAACTGTGTAACCACACAACAGTTTTCCTAACCACCTAACCACATGAAAAATGTGCAAAAAAAATATAAACAATTTCTGGAGAANCTCAATTCTAGTTTTTATTGGCAGCAAAAAAAAAAAAAATAATAATAATAAGAAGAAGAAGAAGAAGAAGAAAGAGGAGGATTTACATACATACCACTTGATTCCTATGTATTTATTTACAAACCACTCGATCTCTTTTGGTTTTCAAAGCCAAACTTCGAACCCCAAAAAAAAATGAAAGTTTTTTTTTTAGTACTTAACACACGTTACATTTTCTGATTTTCTTAATATAAAAGCAAATACAAATTATAACCGCACAATAACTATACGTCACGTTTTTCTGAAAATAAAAACTAACTAACCACATAACGGTTTTACTAACTGTGTAACCACACAACGGTTTTCCTAACCACCTAATCACATGAAAAATGTGCAAAAAAAATATAAACAATTTCTGGAGACAACTAGATTAACTCAACAATCTGGTGTATTTGAGCTAAAAAAAAGGGGGGGATTTACGGGCATAAAAAGGGGTTAATAATAAAAAAACAAGAAAAGAAGAGGAAAGAAGTCAACTTAAAGACCACTTAATTCTTATAATTTAGATTAAAAAAAGGAAATAATAATAATAACNAAAGAAGAGGAAAGAAGTCAACTTGAAGACCACTTAATTCTTATAATTTAGAATAAAAAAAGGAAATAATAATAATAATAATAATAATAATAATAAAACATATTATAAATAAAATATATGCAAATAAGGAATAACAAGAATTATAATAATAACAACATATAATGATAACAATATATAATAATAACATATAATAATAATAACAATAATAACATATATACATATATAAATAATAATATAGTAATAACAATACAACATTATAATTATAATAATGTATAATAATAATAATAATGATGATGATATATGAGTAATAATGATAATAATATATAATAACGTTAATAATATGCACACAATAATATATGACTAATAATAACGTATAAATAATAATAATAATAATAGTAACAATAATATAGTAATAATAATAATAATAACAATTATAGACAGTAACAACAATAAACATATATAATAATGAATTAATTATAATACAAATATATACATAACGAATAAAATACTAATAATAATAATATTATCATTAAAACACTTGTAAGTATATGTAAATAATAGTAATAACTATACATAAATGTAAATAGATAAATCAATAACTAAATGATAAAAATAATAATAACGATATTAATATCAATAACAATAAACAATAATAGAAATAACACATAGAAAAATAATAACATAATTACTAGCAATAGATAATAATAATAATAGTATATAGATAATAACAACTTAATAACAATAACATAAGTGATAATAATATTAATAATGAATAAGATAATAACAATAATAATAATTAATAATATATGAATAGAAATGAGTGTAATATATATAATACAATAATAATAATAATAATAACATGTAATAATAAATAATAATAATAATATAATAATAGTAATGTATGCAATATATATAATGTACAATAATAATAATAATATAAGTAATAAAATTAATATAATATTATATTATATAATAATAATAATAATAATAATAATAATAACAACAACATATAAATAATAATAATACTACTAATCACAATAATACTAATGATAACATATATACATACATAAATAATAACAAATAATAATAACGATAATAAACAAAATTTAAATAATCATAAATAAAATATTAGTAANTTCTTGTGATAACCCTTGGTTCTCCCTTGGATTTAGTCCCAATCAAAATAGGATGGGAGGTGTGACTCGCCTCTGCCCACTACTGTAAACCCACAAACGAGGTCCCTTCAAGAGTCATTCTAGGAAGTCCACTGACAGACAAATAAGTTGATGAGGCACCAAAATCTAGAACACTACGAGTCCGGTAAGGATCCTCCTCACTCCCTTCAAAAAATCTATCGAACAACTTAAGTGCTACATATACATAAATAAATAATGATAAGTGTGAAAAGATCATCATCGTCAACAACTCCCTCGGCCAACCCGGATGGGTCAAACCAACCCCTACCCTACCAGATAGAGAAAGGTTGCTTTTCTTTGAAGTTGCCCACTCCTCGTAAACCTTCTCCTGGGTCACTTCTCGGTTATCGAAAGAGAACCACAGTCCTTTGTTCATTGGCTCAATGTTGTCAAGATGAATCATACACTCAACCACCTTTAGATGGTAGTATTAGAAATAAAGAAAGGCATTGCCCCTCAATCAACTCTTTGTGGTCTCAAAGGTGACCAGGAAGTTTTTTCACTTTCTTTACCTCGAACTTCATCAAGGAAGTGTGGTTCCTCCAACCACTCACGTAAGAGGCAATAATTTTTTTTTTTTTTCCAATCCTTGATCTTATTTTCAAGACCCAACAACTGAATCTTAGGGCCAGCGGTGAACTGGATGGAGCCATCCTGACTGATATGAGATGAGAAGAAGTGGTTGAACAGTTTGATCGTCCATGGAATCCTCATCCATCGACAAAAGATAAAGATGGTCATAACAACAAAAATCGAGTTTATAAGAGCCTGAGCTAGAACAATCCCGTGTCGTTGAAGATCGACTGCTATTCCTTACATAATGCCAGCCAAAGACCTATCTTGAATTGATTTATGTAAAAAAATAAGTCAGAGGAAAGTGGTTTGTGGCTTGTTTTTGGCTGGTTTCCGACCGAAGGTGAATTGAGGGATTAAGAAAATACAGATCTTGAACCTCTTTCACTTCCACCGCAGAAAGAACGAAAACCTCTATAGCTTANTTGTCAAGATGAATCATACACTCAACCACCTTTAGATGGTAGTATTAGAAATAAAGAAAGGCATTGCCCCTCGATCAACTCCTTGTGGTCTCAAAGGTGACCAGGAAGTTTTTTCACTTTCTTTACCTCGAACTTCATTAAAGAAGTGTGGTTCCTCCAACCACTCACGTAAGAGGCAATAAAAAAAAAAATTTCCAATCCTTGATCTTATTTTCAAGACCCAACAACTGAATCTTAGGGCCAGTGATGAACTGGATGGAGCCATCCTGACTGATATGAGATGAGAAGAAGTGGTTGAACAATTTGATCGTCCATGGAATCCTCATCCATCGACAAAAGATAAAGATGGTCATAACAACAACAATCGAGTTTATAAGAGCCTGAGCTAGAACAATCCCGTGTCATTGAAGATCGACTGCTATTCCTTACATAATGCCAGCCAAAGACCTATCTTGAATTGATTTATGTAAAAAACTAAGTCAGAGGAAAGTGGTTTGTGGCTTGTTTATGGCTGGTTTCCGGCCGAAGGCGAATTCAGGGATTAAGAAAATACAGATCTTGAACCTCTTTCACTTCCACCGCAGAAAGAACGAAAATCTCTATAGCTTGAATCAAGCTGATTGACTCCTAGAAAACCTTCTGTACCATAAAAAAAAATTCTTGGGAAGATTTAACAAATGTAGGAGAAAGGCAGAAGAGAAGAAACGAAAGAGCTTCTTAGAAAACAGGGAGGTGACCAGCGAAGACATTTATATAGAAACACATAGAATACAAAGCGCTGTCAACAAGACAATGACATGATGGAAACCACAAAATACTCGAGATAAGATAATCATCACATGAAATAGAAAATTATATTATATTTATTTATTTTCAAAAAATTTACATTGCGTAAAACCTTAAGAAGTTACCCTGAGAGAAAAAACCTAACTAAAACCCTTGGTGAAGCAATCTCTCATACATGAATTCAACACCTAGCTTAAAGAGGTCAGTTTGAGCATCCCTCGTCTGAGCGGGAAGGCCCTCTCTGACAACCGACAACTCCAAGCAGAGGAGCTCCATATCCTCTCGAGCAAAGATCATCTCCCTCGGAAAGCAGAGAATTTCTCACACAAAGTGATGACCTGTCTCTCTCCATCCAAATGATTCTCATCAGAACATTACCAACTCCTCTGTCACCATCCATCTGAGGATATCTTATAACGCTAGAAAAATTTCTTCCATATTCGCAAGACAGTGCATTAGGGATTTAGAAGATGCCCAACACCCCTAAGTTACCTCCTCTTCCCTCACGACGATGAGGGTGCCATGACGTTCCAAGCTTTTGCCTTCATCATGAAGCATGTTCTCCCCATTCGTCCCCTCGTCCTCAACAGCCTATTCCACGTTAGTCACATCATCCACATAATCAACATTAATATTTGATGAAAGGGAAATGATTGTTTGGACCTCTATGGTTGCACCACAAAAAGAAATACAAGAATTCAAGGCTGACGATTTTAACAACATATCAATAATCTGGTTCCATTCAGACGTGGTCAAAGAGTTAGCACCAACAAAGATTTTTCCTGGCTCTCCACCCACGGAAGGAGGCCATCCTTCAGTAGCTGCAGTGATAGTTCTGCTCCCATCATCACCTTATCCACACAGCTTGGGAACTTATGGACCCCCAATAATCTGAACAGGTGTTTCTTTCTTCCCGGTGGGAACATCTACCAACAATGGATACTCAGTGGGACGATTGCCAGACTGACCCTTGGTTTGTTCNAAAATTCTTGGGAAGATTTAACAAATGTAGGAGAAAGGCAGAAGAGAAGAAACGAAAGAGCTTCTTAGAAAATAAGGAGGTGACCAGCGAAGACATTTATATAGAAACACATAGAATACAAAGCGCCGCCAACAGGACAATGACATGATGGAAACCACAAAATACTCAAGATAAACTAATCATCACATGAAATAGAAAATTATATTATATTTATTTATTTTCAAAAAAATTTACATTACATAAAACCTTAATAAGTTACCCCGAGAGAAAAAACCTAACTAAAACCCTTGGTGAAGCAATCTCTCATACATGAATTCACCACCTAGCTTAAAGAGGTCAGTTTGAGCATCCCTCGTCTGAGCGGGAAGGCCCTCTCTGACAACCGACAACTCCAAGCAGAGGAGCTCCATATCCTCTCGAGCAAAGATCACCTCCCTCGGAAAGCAGAGAATTTCTCACACAAAGTGATGACCTTTCTCTCTCCATCCAAATGATTCTCATCAGAACATTAACAACTCCTCTGTCACCATCCATCTGAGCATATCTTATAACGCTAGAAAAATTTCCTCCATCTTTGCAAGACAGTGCATTAGGGATTTAGAAGATGCCCAACACCCCTAAGTTACCTCCTCTTCCCTCACGACGATGAGGGTGCCATGACGTTCCAAGCTTTTGCCTTCATCATGAAGCATGTTCTCCCCATTCGTCCCCTCGTCCTCAACAGCCTATTCCACGGTAATCACATCATCCACAGAATCAACATTAATATTTGATGAAAGGGAAATGATTGTTTGGACCTCTATGGCTGCACCACAAAAAGAAATATAAGAATTCAAGGCTGACGATTTTAACAACATACCCATAATCTGGTTCCATTCAGACGTGGTCAAAGAGTTAGCACCAACAAAGATTTTTCCTGGCTCTCCACCCATGAAGGAGGCCATCCTTCAGTAGCTACAGTGATAGTTCTGCTCCCATCATCACCTTATCCACACAACTTGGGAACTTATGGACCCCCAATAATCTGAAGAGGTGTTTCTTTCTTCCCGGTGGGAACATCTACCAACAATGGATACTCAGTGGGATGATTGCCAGACTGACCCTTGGTTTGTTTCGGAACTCGTTCCTACAACGAGCCTACAAGAGAACCGGAAGACCCAATCCAACTCTCACGATTGTCAGCTTTCAGCCTCTACATAGTCTTTTTTTGCTCGTCCCCTCCCTGCAAAAGCTTCATCCATCGAATTTCGCTTCACATCCAACTTTCGGGCTTTTGCCTGCATACCACCAAGAGCCTTAAAGAGCACATCTTTGTTGGCTGATGAGGCTCTCTCACCAGGCATCATCGTAGACCCTAAGCAAAAGAAGAGAGAAGATTAGAAGCAAAGAGACAAAATTACACTAGCCTCTCTCCTGCTCTACGATGTATTTATAGTGGCCAGAGTGCTAAAATCCAAGAAAGTCATTTACTAATTAATTATATCATTTAATTTTTTAGTGTTTTTGGTATTTATTGAAAGGTTTCCCTGGTTCTTATATATAGCNTATATATATATATATATATATATAATATGATGACACAAATCTCAAAGCAATTCAACAACAAGGGTAGAAGGCGATAGTTGGAAGATCGAACAATCAACTAAACACACAATGTGGATCTCAGGAAGCACGCCAATCAGTGGGAGAAAAACGATCAGTGTGTATAACGATCAAAGAAGAGCATTAATCAGTCGACCATGCACAAAACAATCCGATCAGCAAGTGATCCAAAAGGTCTGAGGATAATCCAAAGAGGGTTCCAACGGTTGGCACGCTTGAGACAACCGATCATGCATCAATGATCGAGTACCAATGCACAAGCTGGAAGCTATCGATCGACCAAGATGAATGGTCTTCAGACTAAATATTAGTTCGGTGGCTCTAGAGGTGTCAAAATTAACCCGATAAACCAACATGACTCGAACTAGACTAAAAAAAATCCGAGTTAGGGTTGAGCCGAATATTTTTCGATTTGGGGTAAGGTCAGAGAATTCGACTCATTTATTACTCGGGTCAGGTTTGGGTTGAACTCGAAAACCCAAACATGACTTGAATAAGCACGAGCGTTCGGTTCGAGTTCGGGTTAGCGGGTCAAGCTCTAAATTAGGTCTGGTTCAGGTTTTAATTTTCGACCCTGTTTATTATTTGGGATGGGTTCAGGTTCACTCTATTCGGGTTGGGTCATTTCGGGTCGTACCCGAACCTCCTGCTGACCCGAATTAACACCCATAAGCGNCAGTCGACCATGCACAAAACAATCCGATCAGCAAGTGATCCAAAAGGTCTGAGGATAATCCAAAGAGGGTTCTGACGGTTGGCACGCTCGAGACAACCGATCATGCATCAATGATCAAGTACCAATGCACAAGCTGGAAGCTATCGATCGACCAAGATGAACGGTCTTCAGACTAAATATTAGTTCGGTAGCTCTAGAGGTGTCAAAATTAACCCGATAAACCAACATGAGTCGAACCAGACTAAAAAAAATCCGAGTTAGGGTTGAGCCGAACATTTTTCGATTTGGGGTAAGGTCAGAGAATTCGACTCATTTATTACTCGGGTCGGGTTTGGGTTGAACTCGAAAACCCAAACATGACTTGAATAAGCACGAGCGTTCGACTCGAGTTCGGGTTAGCGGGTCAAGCTCTAAATCAGTTCTGGTTCAGGTTTTAATTTTCGACCCTGTTTATTATTCAGGATGGGTTCAGGTTCACTTTATTCGAGTTGGGTCATTTCGGGTTGTACCCGAACCTCCTGCTGACCCGAATTGACACCCATAAGCAGTTCTTGTAACTTTTTTATTGTATTTTACTCGTAATTTACAAAAGTGACCATCATAGAAGCTAATGATTAAGAGCAAGTCTATAACTGTAATATTTGTATCCCTATGTCTATAATATGGGTCATTCCATAATAAAAGATTACTCATTTTCACTGTTCTCTACTATTTCCTCTTCCTCCCAGTATGTTCAATTACTTCGGTGTGTTTCATGGACACTTCTAGTTTCAAGAAATATGATAGAGATTTAAACATACAATTTAGGGCGTTAGTTCTGTGAATGCTTAAGAAATATGCGGCAATGCTGGCATGTTTGTAAATTTTGAAAAATCCAAAAAAATGATAATTACATAAAAAGCATAAGAAATATTGCTATTTACAAACCAAATATCTAGTTAATTTTTTGAACAATCAAATGATGCATTTATCCTACCCATTAAATTATTATGAATTTGATAAAAATAAAAAATATGAATTGAAGCCTGTAATTGGCCCAACGAAAAATCGTATGTATCAGTAGGTTTTCGAAGGGCTTTTTGTCTCCCCGGAGGCGGTACCGCAGCAGCTCGNAACTCTACTTCAAAAACTATGCTTGATATTGTAAGGAATTTTATGAATCCAAACCTTGTACCTTTGTTTTTGATCTTTAAGTCTAAAATTATTTATTATCCATTTATTAGGTGCATGCTTTTCTTGTTGGATTGTAAGAGTGCAACACTAATCAAATTGCTAGTTCTGCCTTTATGAGTACATCAAGTATGCATCCCTTTGAGACTAGAGTCTCAGTAAGTTGAGCGTTCCGAGCCTAGTTCTTGAGTGCCCCATTGTGCAAATCCTATGTTTACTNTTATCCATTTATTAGGTGCATGCTTTTCTTGTTGGATTGTAAGAGTGCAACACTAATCAAATTGCTAGTTCTACCTTTATGAGTACATCAAGTATGCATCCCTTTGAGACTAGAGTCTCGGTAAGTCGAGTGTTCCGAGCCTAGTTCTTGAGTGCCCCATTGTGCAAATCCTATGTTTACATGTCTCTTCCAAGCGTACGTACTACAATCAAGTGCTTGAATCAATAATTCAATTATAGCAACTCAAACATTAGGTGTATATGAGCACCATCACTTGGGTAATTAGGCCGTCATTCCCTTGTAGTCCAAAGATGACAATTCCATTTGTTGCCTTTGCCTTCCTCACTCAGGCTCAAGCCACAAAAGGTGTTGATATGCTCAAATTGGTAATATTTGGGCTACTCCAGGACATTTGGGTAAGTTTAAGCTCATTTGAGCCATGATTTATTTGTTTTGCATATTTATTTATTTTTATTAATATTATTATGGGAATTTACATACATACCACCCAATTCTATGTATTTAAATATTTAACACCTAAAATTCACTTTTATTATTATTATTATTTTTTGGTTTGGGGCCGGGGGCGGGTGCCGGAGATTAGATTGCACTACCTTAGATTGTTGTGATGATTCCATGCCTCATTGCCTCTTTCTTCATTTCCCTCATTTGGGCACAAGTTGCGTGAGTAAGGAGAATACTTGCTTTAGATTGCTAATTCTATATAATTTGGGTGCAAGCGAGCACAAGGAAGAATACAAGGTGTTTGAGTCTATAATATTTGGGCTAGTTAGGGTCTTTTTGTTAAGTTTAAGCTCATTGGAGCTATCGTTTGCTAGTGGGTGGGCGGTTTAGGCTGCCATACCTTTGGGAATCAAAGGAGATAACTCCATGCACCATTTCCTCTTCATTCCCCTCATTCAGGCACAAGTTGCCCGAGGAATTGGATGATGACGTCACTCAAACATTTTATGTTTAAAGTAATCAATCTTTAGGAAGGTTTAGAAATCAATAAACGAGAATTTGTGAAATTTTGAAGAGCTTGAGTGCATTAAAAAATATGAGTCCTTTCCCTCTTAATATCTATCCAACTAACTCTCCAAAGGGACATTGCCCAACTAATTTGAGCATCATTTGTTGATTAAAAACTATGTGTTATGTCATGGGTAAGTGGAAGCCATCATTTAAAGTAAAAAAATCAATGTATCCTTTTTTCTCCCCTGTGTCCCATTGAGTGTCATATTTTCATTTAATTCTAATAAATTAATATCATTTTTTGTACAATATGTCCTAGTCTTTTTAGGTTTATTTCTATCTTTCTTAACATAATTCAAATCTAAAACATCTACTCTCCTAACCGGATCATCAGATGGTTGATGTTTAATGTGACCAAACTATCTAATCTTGCCAATCTAATCTTTCACGGATGCATTCGTTTTGCTTTCTGTCTCTTAAGTGTCAAGTCACTCATCCACCCAAGTATTTTCATCTCAGCACTACTTAACTTAGCCTTATGCTTCTCTTTTAAAGGCCAACATTTTATGCCATAAAGCATTGCAGGTCTCACCACCATCTTATAAAGTTTCCTTCATGTCTAAGATGTACTTTTCTATCACACATAGACCCGATGCATTCCTCCACTTCAACCAACCAATTTGAATTCTATTAATAACTTCCCCATCTATATCACCATCACTTTGAAAAATAGAATCGAGATATCTAAAACGTCCATTTTCTTTTTTGATTTGATCACCCATAGTTACAACTTTACGACTAGATATACTACTACTAAAATTAAATTTCATGTATACATTTTTAGATCCACAAAAAACGAAGACCTTTAGACTCTAATGTAGAACTCCATAATTTAAATTTTTCCTAAATTCTTTCTCAAGTTGTATCCACAATAATGATATCAATGGAAAACATATACCAAGGTTCATCCATCTATGAATGTCTAGTAAGAGCATCCATAACTAAAGCGAAAAGATATGCGCTTAAAGTTGACCCCTAATGTAATCCAACTGAAATAGGAAAATACATGGTCAATCCTCCTTTTGTTCGAACACAAGTAACAACTATAGTATACATATCTCTAATGACTTGAGTATAAGTCATATCAACACATTTCTTTTCTAGAATTCTTCAAAGAACTTATATTGGAATCTTATCATATGTTTTTGCTAAATCAATAAAAATCATATGTAGATCCTCCTTACTCTCTCCGTACTTTTTTATTAAGCATTTCGATAAATGTACAGCTTCCATAGTAGACTTACATGTCATAAATCCAAACTGATTATGAGAAATCTTCGTATCACGTCTTAACCTATGTTCAATTATTCTCTTCCATAATTTTAATTTATTACACATTAACTTAATTACTATAAACCTTTTGTTTGAACACAAGTAACAGCTCTAGTATACATAGCTTTAATGACTTGAATATAAGTTATATCAACACCTTTCTTTTCTAGAACTGTTCAAAGTACTTCTCTTGGAACCTTATCGTAAGCTTTTGCTAAATCAATAAAAATCATCTGTTGATTCTCCTTGCTCTCTTTATTCTTCTCCATCAAACCTTCTGATAAATATACAACTTCCATAGTAGACTTGCTTGACATAAATGCAAACTGATTNGCGCGGGGGATTAGATTGCATTACCTTAGATTGTTAGAGGGTGATGATTCCATGCTCATTGCCTCTTTCTTCATTTCCCTCATTTGGGCACAAGTTGCATGAGGAAGGAGAATACTCGCTTTACATTGCTAATTCTATATAATTTGGGTGCAAGCANTCCCTATGTCTATAATATGGGTCATTCCATAATAAAAGATTACTCATTTTCACTGTTCTCTACTATTTCCTCCTCCTCCCAGTATGTTCAATTCCTTCGGCGTGTTTCATGGACACTTCTAGATTCAAGAAATATGATAGAGATTTAAAGATACAATTTAGGGCGTTAGTTCTGCGAATGCTTAAGAAATATGCGGCATGCTCGCATGTTTGTAAATTTTGAAAAATCCAAAGNAACGGGATTTCAATTCTGATGACCGACAGCTTCTTACGGGCAAACCCCACACCAAAAATAGTGCCGACAAAGATCAATATTATGTTGTGGAAGAAGAACATAAACACTGGAAATAACATTGAATCTAATAATAAAAATGTTAGGTAAATTTGAGCAAATATCATGACAAGCATCATTATTCTCACCCACACAATCAACAAAACAAGAAGATGTTTTAGCAAGGACATCGAGATCAGGGGACTAAGAGAGGGAAAGGGATGAGAAGAAGGAAGATTTTCGCATGACGAGGATTTTAAAATCTCTTAACATTGTTGGACCAATTTTTGCTTCTATTTCGGCCATGAAAATAAGATCAACAAAAATAGGTTGATAATTAGAAGACTTAGAACTATCAGAAGGATTATGAGTAAATGTTGAACGTATTTTTTAAGTAATTGATTTCCATTCATAAATAATAATTTGCATAATGACTTGATCCTTCATAAAAAAAATTAATTGAATTAGGAAGAACCACATCAATATTAATTTGAACATTAACTCCAGCAAAATCAGGACATGGTCCATTATTTCTAAGATCCACAACTAAAGGGACACCTATTTTGCTAACTATTATAGATATACCATTCTTTGTCCAAAAACAAAGCAATAGATTATAAAATTTAACCCAAGTAGGAACATCTTTAAAATCTTTGAAACCCTTTTTTTTAATTTCTGATCTCAATTATCTCATGGATTTGTTGGGCATAGTCTATAGTTTTCCAAAGGGAAGTCTATTTTGGCACCTTACTAACATCAAGAAATAAGTTTACTAAAGATATAAAGGGGTGCACCGGTGAGCATACGGAAATGGGCTATTGAGACTCAAGACCCACACAAGGCAACCCACATCTAGCTCAATACCCACAAAATTATTAGGAATTTCAACACTCACATCAACTTCTCCTATTGTAATCCACTCAACTCAGCATAAATGATGTTGTGCAAGGCAAATCACTCTCTTAGAAAGACTTACTTGAGATGTTTAGGAAGAGCTTTTAATTCCAACACTCTAGGGCTTCATCTATGGATGGTAATAAGGGCTTAATAGTGGTTGAGGTGTCTATGAGTTCAAACCTAATCCTAAGAACTCTAGGGTTCCCTTTTAAGAGTAGAGTAGATTCCTCCTTAGAAGTTTCACTGCAATCCTCAACCAAGAACTAATCTACTAGGTCCACTTCCATAGATTCAAAAAATTGCCTCTTAACTATTCCTTCCACCACATTTACCCTATGGCACCGATAATTGTTAGAGTTTTAGGAAAATTTTATTGATTTAAGAATTTTTAATGTTACCTCTTGATCATTTTCTCTCATGATAAGTTTCCCTCTTTCATATCAATCATTGCCCTCTAGTGGCTAAAAAAGGCCTGTCGAGAATTCTAGGAATCTCCTTATATTCATTCATGTATAAGAAAATAAAATTCATAGAGAAGATAAACTTGTAAACTTTAATTAGATCATCCTCTATCACCCCCCTCAAATAAGTCCAGGATCAATCAACTAACTGCAAGATCCACGAGGTTGGTTGGATTTCATCTAATCATACCTTTTTGAATATGAAAAAATGCATGAGGTTAATATTAGCTTCTAAGTCACACAAAGCCATCCCGACAAATTTGTCTCATATGACATAAAGAAGTGTAAAGGTACCCTACTTAATTTTTTGTGGCAATTTCTTCTATAGGATAACACTACATTATTCAGTCAAGGCAATAGTCTCAAATTTTCCTAGCTTCCTTTATTTTGTAAAACTCATTCATGAAACTTCACATAGCTAAACATCTATTCTAGGACCTTAACAAAGGGTATGATAATAGTGAGCATTTTAAAAAACCTTTAGAAACCAAGAAAGTTGTTGGTCAAGATTTTGATTTTGCAGCCTCTGAGAAAAAGGTAGTGATTGTCTCTCTTATTCCTTCCTAAGGGGTGAGGTAAAACTTCATAAATTCTTGGTTGGAATGTATCTAGTATTTTCATGCTCTAGATCTAATTCATTGGACAACTCTTCTCTCAAGAGATTTCTTCTAGCTCCCCCACCTCTCATTCTCACAACTTACACTTGCTCTTTTCCTTTCTTCTTAGGATTCATCTTAGTGTTATAAGGAAGTGCCCCTAAGGGTTTTTTACTTATAGAACTAACTAACTGCTCTAGTTGATTTTTTATGTTTCTTACAACTACAACTTCAGTTTGTAGCTTGTTCCCCATTTGCAAAACTAACTCCTCAAAATATGATTTATTTCTCCTAAAATTGTGAATTAGAGATGAACTCAGATGAGTTAGGTTGTCTTAAATTGCTATTGTTGTGGATATTTAAATTTCCTATAGGGTAAGATTGGGTGTTTTCCCACTACTAGTTTCCTACATGGATATTATTGGTAAAACTGAATTTTTGGTGATTTTTTTAGCCTGGGTTATAGATGTTGGAGTAAAGATCATTAAATTTATGAAGCGTAGTGGAATGATTAGGTTAACCATAATATAAGATTTGGATAGGAATATTTTATTAAGGATATTACCGCCAATAAAGCTAATCTGGGAAAATATTGGGGATGCCAAAATGATAAGCAAAAAATTATTTTGTGGATTTCTAATTCTTATTCTCACCTAGGATTAGGATTAAGGAGAAAATATCATCTCTAGTTGACAACAACCACGTAGGAGAAATTGCATTAAAAAGTAAACATAGGTGACACACCTGAATCACAGTGGCACAATCCTCAACCCTCGAAGAAACACCAAAATAATCTGATCATTGTTTTCCAGTGCTTTTTTTTTGTGTTGTTCACCTCTTTTTTTGTGAGATCTTTTTATCTTTTTATAGTCTACGATCTAGTCATAGGATTTTATGTTTGACTCTCCCAGAGGACTAATATTGGGATCCACACAAGCTAGAAATTCAAGTCACTTCTTAACTCCTTGTAGTCTCATATGGGTGGTTTCAAATCTTCAATATTTGATTGAGTCGATTAAAATCAACATATTGAAACTCAAGTTGAGTTTCTATAAGAATATGAAAAGCCATAAGAAAACCCCACAGTGTACGATGAACGACTTTCTACTGAGAGCAATATGCTTGACTTCGGTTGTTGCTTAGGCGAGAATCGGTCAACACTTCCCTCATTAAGCAGCTCTGATTGGATCAAGTAGCTTCATTCGTCGCACCGCGCACGAATTGAACTAAAACCAATCATCGACAAACTTGCCCAGACGACCCCAGATGACAAAATGAGCCATGCAATCCCGTTCAAAATGTTGATTTTACCTATAAATAACACTCATTTTGATATAATTTCACTCATGAGTAAATCGTACGAAAATTAACATATTTAAATAATAATAATAATAATAATAATAAAATAAATGAATCTTTATGTATATATAAAAAAAAAACACATTTCTCACCCTTCCTCTCTCAACTGCGAAACATTACATAAAGAAATTACACATATGTCTCTCTCCATTCCTTCAGCCCTCCAAAAACACCAGCCTGAACTCCGTCTCCACGGGAACCAACCCACTCTCCTCCCTTTAGCGTGAAGCATCCCCATCCATCCTTTTCTTCCACGGCAAACCCCCATCAGGGCAGGTACTCCTCCTCCCCCTCATCTTCTTCTTCTTTGCACACGTGTGATAACAAAAAAAAGGAAGAAAATTTACATGCATAGCACTCTGTTTCTATGTAAAATTCACATGCGGACCACTCAGTTTCCTTGTATTTGCAGGTTAAAGGTCGAGAGAGGGAGAGAGATTTACATACATACTACCAGATTTCTGTCTGATTTTAAAAATAAATAAAAAATAAAAAAGACAAGGCTTTACATACATACCACCCCATTTTCGTCTTTGCACAAGGTAAATTTTTTTTTTAAAAAAAAACAAAGATTTACACTTATACCACTCAATTCTAATTTTTATTGGAAGCAAAAACAACAACAGCAACAATAATAATAATATAATAATAGTAATGTATGTAATCTATATAATTATAATAATAATAATAATATAAGTAATAAAAAATAATATAATATTATATAATAATAATAACATGTAATAATAATAATAATAATAATAACATATAAATAATAATAATAATACTACTAATCACAATAATACTAACGATAACATATATACATACATAAATAAAAACAAATAGTAATAGCGATAATAAACAAAATTTAAATAATCATAACCTACACACACAATTATAAAATATTTAAAGTAGTGCATCACCATATATATATATCAACCCCAATCTAGTGGGAGAGACCCTTGACATGCTCATCCTGGGTGATCATCGAGAACATTCTCTCTTTCAACTCCTTGTTCATTTTGACAAGAGCTGCCATTTGAGCTTCGTGCTCCTGGGCCTCCAGCTTCCTCTCCTCCTCGAACAACTTCAATCTCTCCTCAGCCACAACAACCTTTTGTTTTAGCTTCTAAACACGCAGGACATATCTCTCAATCTGCCCTACAACCCCTTCCAGAAGAAGAGCCTGGAAATGCAAGGCTTCCTAGGCAAGGGCATGGCACTATTCAATCTCTTGAAGCTTGTATCTCCCATTCATCGACGTTAGTGTTTTCTCAAAAGTGTGGACCATAATATCTCTACCAAGGTCAATGGGTAATCCCCATTTAGTGAAGTATTTAGGAACCCCTGTTATCAATAGGTGCATAATGGTATCTTGTCCATACTCCGACCGCTTAGTCATTATTGAAAGACCGCTCAGATGAAACTCCTCTTTTTTTTTAACGAAAGGGAAAATTTGTGGCTAGAGACGGAGTTTTTTTTCCCTCCGGGAGGTATCTCTCCTCATTCTTNAAATGCAAGGCTTCCTAGGCAAGGGCATGGCACTATTCAATCTCTTGAAGCTTGTATCTCCCATTCATCGACCTTAGTGTTTTCTCAAAAGTTTGGACCATAATATCTCTACCAAGGTCAATGGGTAATCCCCATTTAGTGAAGTATTTGGGAACCCCTCTTATCGATAGGTGCATAATGGTTGCTTGTCCATACTCCGACCCCTTAGTCATTATTGAAAGACCGCTCAGATGAAACTCCTCTTTTTTTTTTTTTAACGAAAGCGAAAATTTGTGGCTAGAGGCGGAGCTTTTTCTCCCCTCCGGGAGGTATCTCTCCCCATTCTCGTGATAGCCCTTGGTTCTCCCTTGGATTCAGTCCCAATCAAAATAGGATGGGAGGTGTGACTCGCCTCTGCCCACTACTTTAAACCCACAAATGAGGTACCTTCAAGAGTCATTGTAGGAACTCTATCGACAGACGGATAAGCTGATGAGGCACCAGAATTTGGAACACTACGAGTCCGGTAAGGATCCTCCTCACTCCCTTCAAAAAAATCTATCGAACAACTTAAGTTCTACATATACATAAATAAATAATGATAAGTGTGGAAAGATCATCACCTTCAACAACTCCCTCGGCCAACCTGGATGGGTCAAACCAACCCCTGCTTTTCCAGACAGAGAAAGGCTGCTTTTCTTTGAAGTTGCCTACTCCTTGGAAACCTTTTCCCGTGTCACTTCTTGGTTATCAAAAGAGAACCACAGTCCTTTGTTCATTGGCTCAATGTTGTCAAGATGAATCATACACTCAACCACCTTTAGGTGGAGTATTAGAAATAAAGAAAGGCATTGCCCCTTGATCAACTCCTTGTGGTCTCAAAGGTGACCAGGTAGTTTTTTCACTTTCTTTACCTTGAACTCCATTAAATAAGTGTGGTTCCCCCAACTACTCACGTAAGAGGCAATAAAAATTTTGTTTTCCAATCATTGATCTTATTTTCAAGACCCAAAAACTGAATCTTAGGGCCAGCGGTGAACTCGATGGAGCCATCCTGACGGATCTGAGAAGATAAAAAGTGGTTGAACAGTTCGATCGTCCATGGAATCTTCATCCATCGACAGATGATAAAGAAGGTCATAACAACAACAATCGAGTTTATATGAGCCTGAGCTAGAATGATCCCGTGTCGTTGAAGACCGACTGCTATTCCTTACATAATGCCAGCCAAAGACCTATCTTAAATTGATTTCTATAAAAAACTAAGTCAGGGGAAAATGGTTTGTTCATGGATGGTTGCCGGCCGAAGGCAAATTGAGGGATTAAGAACATACAGATCTTGAACCTCTTTCACTTCCACCGCAGAAAGAACGAAAAACTCTATTGCTTGAATCGAGCTGATCGACTCCTGGAAAACCTTATGTACCAGAAAAGAAAAATTTTTGGGAAGATTTAACAAATGTAGGAGAAAGGCAGAAGAGAAGAATCGAAAGAGCTTCTTAGAAAATAGGGAGGTGACCAGCGAAGACATTTATATAGAAACACACAGAATACAAAGCGCCGCCAACAAGACAATGACACGATGGAAACCACAAAATACTCGAGATAAACTAATCATTGCATGAAATAGAAAATTATAATATATTTATTTATTTTCAAAAAATGTACATTGCATAAAACCTTCAGAAGTCACCCCAAGAGAAAAAACCTAACTAAAACCCTTGGTGAAGCAATCTCTCATATATGAATTCACCACCTAGCTTAAAGAGGTCAGTTTGAGCATCCCTCGTCTGAGCGGGAAGGCCCCCTCTAACAGCCAACAACTCCAGGCAGAGGTGCTCCATATCCTCCTGAGCAAAGATCATCTTCCCCGGAAAGCAGAGAATTTCTCATACAAAGTGATGACCTATCTCTCTCCATCCAAACGATTCTCATCATAACATCAACAACTCCTCTGTCACCATCCATCTGAGGATATCCTATAACACTAGAAAAACTTCATCCATCTTTGCAAGACAGTGCATTAGGGATTTAGAAGATGCCCAACACCCCTAGGTCACCTCCTTTTCCCTCACAACAACGAGGGTGCCATGACGTTCCAAGCTTTTGCCTTCATCATGAAGCATGTTCTCCCCATTCGTCCCCTTGTCCTCAGCAGCCTATTCCACGGTAGTCACATCCTCCACAGAACCAACATTAATATCTGATGAAAGGGAAATGGTCGTTAGGACCTCTATGGCTGCACCACAAAAAGAAATACAGGAATTCAAGGCTGACGATTTTAACAACATACCCATAATCTGGTTCCATTTAGACGAGGTCAAAGAGTTAGCACCAACAACGATTTTTCTTGGCTCTCCACCCATGGAAGGAGGCCATCCTTCAGTAGCTGGAGTGATAGTTCTGCTCCGATCGTCACCTAATCCATGCACTTGGGAACTTATGGACCCCCAATAGTATGAACATGTGTTTCTTTCTTCCCGGTGGGAACATCTACCAACAATGGATGTTGACGATTGCCAGACAGACTTACCCTTAGTTTGTTCCGGAACTTGTTCCTACAACGAGCCTACAAGAGAACCAGAAGACCCAATCCAACCCTCACGATTGTCAGTTTTCAGCCTATACACGATCTTTTTTTGCTCGTCCCCTCCCCGCAAAAGCTTCATCCATTGAATTTCGCTTCACATCTAATTTTCGGGCTTTTGCCTGCATACCACCAAGAGCCTTAAGGAGCACATCTTTGTCGGCTGATAAGGCTCTCTCACCAGGCATCATCGTAGACCCTAAGCAAAAGAAGAGAAAAGATTAGAAGCAAAGAGACAAAATCACACTAGCCTCTCTCCTGCTCTACGATGTATTTATAGTGGCCAGAGCGCTAAAATCGAAGAAAATCATTTACTAATTAATTATATCATTTAATTTTGTAGTGTTTTTGGTATTTATTGAAAGTTTTCTTGGTTCTTATATATTGCGCAACATTCGAGAAGCAAGAGAATTGTGGAATTATATATATATAATATGATGACACAAATCTCAAAGCAATTCAACAGCAAGGGTAGCAGACAATAGTTGGAAGATTGAACAACCAACTAAACACACAACGTGGATCTCAGGAAGCACACCAATCAGAGGGAGAAAAGCAATCGGTGTGTATAACAATCAAAGAAGAGCATTAATCAGTGGACCATGCATAGAACAATCCGATCAGCAAGTGATCCAAAAGGTCCGAGGATAATCTAAAGAGAGTTCTAATGGTTGGCACGACTCGAGACAACCGATCATGCATCAACGATCAAGTACCAATGCACAAGCTGGAAGCTATTGATTGACCAAGATGAACGGTCTTCAGACTAAAAATTAGTTCGGTGGCTCTAGAGGTGTCAAAATTAACCCGATAAACCAACATGACTCGAACTAGACACAAAAAAATCCGAGTTAGGGTTGAGCTGAATATTTTTCGATTTGGGGTTAGGTCAGAGAATTCGACTCATTTATTACTCGGGTCAGATTTGGGTTGAACCCAAACATGACCCAAATAAGCACGAGCGTTCTGCTCGGGTTCGGGTTAGCGGGTCAAGCTCTAAGGTTGTAGTTTTCGACTCTGTTTATTATTTGGGATGGGTTCAAGTTGACTCTATTCGAGTCCGGTCATTTTCAAATCGTACCCGAACCTCCTGCTGACCCAAATTGACACCCATAAGTGGTTCTTGTAACTTTTTATTGTATTTTTCTCGTAATTTACAAAAATGACCATCATAGAAGCTAATGATTAAGGTCAAATCTGTAACTGTAATATTCGTATCCCTACGTCTATAATATGGGTCATTCCATAATAAAATGTTACTCATTTTCATTGTTCTCTACTATTTCCTCTTCCTCCTAGCATGTTTGATTCCTTCGGTGTGTTTCATGGGCACTTCTAGATTCAAGAAATATGATAGAGATTTAAACATACAATTTAGGGTGTTAGTTATGCGAATGCTTAAGAAATATCATTCAGAGCACAAGAAATATTGTTATTTACAAATCAAATATCTAGTTAATTTTTTGAACAATCAAATGATGCATCAATCCTCCCTATCAAATTATTATGAATTTGATAAAAATAAAAAATATGAATTGAAGCCTGTAATCGGCCCAACGAAAAATCGTATGTATCAGTAGGTTTTCGAAGGGCTTTTTGTCTCCCCGGAGTGGCGGTACCGCAGCAGCTCACAATGCATCGGTTGTTAGCGAAGCTCGGCCGCCCTCTTCTCTCATCTTCTCTCCATTGCCTTCCTCCCTCCTCTTCGAACCACCTCCCCGTTCACTTTTTATCCTCAATCAGATCTATGAACTCTTCCCTTACCCCGCACGTCCCGATCTGCCCTGCAAGGCTCCTAACCCATTCTTCCCCATTCATCCCGGTAAAATCTGAACACTTCTTTCATCGCGATTCCTTTCAGAGATTCTCGATCTTTTTATGTCGCTCCNGATCTGCCCTGCAAGGCTCCTAACCCATTCTTCCCCATTCATCCCGGTAAAATCTGAACACTTCTTTCATCGGGATTCCTTTCAGAGATTCTCGATCTTTTGTGACGCTTTGTTGATGTTATGTCGCTCCTTCTTTTTCTTAGGTGTTCCAGTTCCGACACTTCGCGACCAAGAAGGTGAAGAGGTCTAGGGCACCGGACACGCCTGTAATATCGAAAGTTAAGAAATATNTTCTTAGGTGTTCCAGTTCCGACACTTCGCGACCAAGAAGGTGAAGAGGTCTAGGGCACCGGACACGCCTGTGATATCGAAAGTTAAGAAATACAAGTTGAAAGCTTACTCGTAGGTTTGATTTCTTATTCTTTTCGTCTCTACAACATTTAATTTGANAGCTCGGCCGCCCTCTTCTCTCATCTTCTCTCCATTGCCTTCCTCCCTCCTCTTCGAACCACCTCCCCGTTCGCTTTTTATCCTCAATCAGATCTATGAACTCTTCCCTTACCCCGCACGTCCCGATCTGCGCTGCAAGGCTCCTAACCCATTCTTCCCCATTCATCCCGGTAAAATCTGAACAATTCTTTCATCGCGATTCCTTTCAGAAATTCTCGATCTTTTGTGACGCTTTGTTGATGTTATGTCGCTCGTTCTTGTTCTTAGGTGTTCCAGTTCCGACACTTCGCGACCAAGAAGGTGAAGAGGTCTAGGGCACCGGACACTCCTGTGATATCGAAAGTTAAGAAGTACAAGTTGAAAGCTTACTCGTAGGTTTGATTTCTTCGTCTTTTCGTCTCTACAACATTTAATTTGGGTTACCTTTTTTGAATCCGTGGATTCATTATATCGTTTTTCATATTATTTGAGATCTGTAGGTCATTCAAGTACAGGTTCAGGACGATGAATGATGGCCTGATCCGGCGGTGGCGGGCGGGGAAAAGGCATAACGCCCATTTAAAGGTGTGAATTTTTATTTTTTTGTTTTGTTGGCTTTATCTTCTTTGTACATTCGAGACCTAGGATGGATAGTGAGGTTCAGAGACTTGCACACTGCCTCTAATTAGGTACAAGGAAGATACCTTATAGTTAGATTTTAGAAAGGAGGATATGGCTAATGATGAAGAAGGTGATGTTGATATTTGTTTGTGAACCGTAAGAGAAAGTAGTTGATTTGCTCGACATATCTTGCTCTTTTTTATTTAGGCTAATCAAGGTTATTTTCGTAACTTTAACCTCATTCGAGCTGTGGCATCATCAGTTCAAACATCTAATAACTTCATTCAACTGATTAAAGATGAGTTTTTTTAGTCATTCTGTGCTAATTTATTTAGTAAATTAAACAAATTCTTTCAAATCTGATTCTAGTTTAGTCTTTTTTGTGAAATTTTTGAGATTTTAACTCTACTTCAAAAACTATGCTTGATATTGTAAGGAATTTTATGAATCCAAACCTTGTACCTTTGTTTTTGATCTTTAAGTCTAAAATTATTTATTATCCATTTATTAGGTGCATGCTTTTCTTGTTGGGCTTGTAAGAGTGCAACACTAATCAAATTGCTAGTTCTGCCTTTATGAGTACATCAAGCAGGCATCCCTTTGAGACTAGAGTCTCAGTAAGTCGAGCGTTCGTGCAAATCCTATGTTTACTTGTCTCTTCCAACCGTACGTACTACAATCAAGTGCTCGAATCAATAATCAATTATAGCAACTCAAACATTGGGTGTATATGAGCACCAGCACTTGGGTAATTAGGCCGTCATACCCTTGTAGTCCAAAGATGACAATTCCATTTGTTGCCTTTGCCTTCCTCTCTCAGGCTCAAGCCACAAAAGGTGTTGATATGTTCAAATTGGTAATATTTGGGCTACTCCAGGTCATTTGGGTCAGTTTAAGCTCATTTGAGCCATGATTTATTTGTTCAGCATATGTATATATATATATATATATAT
>JXCR01145114.1:11534-41896 GCA_002079205.1 Phalaenopsis hybrid cultivar | reverse complement strand
CTAGTTAGGGTCTTTTTGTTAAGTTTAAGCTCATTGGAGCTATCATTTGCTAGTGGGTGGGCGGTTTAGGCTGCCATACCTTTGGGAATCAAAGGAGACAACTCCATGCACCATTTCCTCTTCATTCCCCTCATTCAGGCACAAGTTGCCCGAGGAATTGGATGATGACGTCACTCAAACATTTTATGTTTAAAGTAATCAATCTTTAGGAAGGTTTAGAACTCAATAAACGAGAATTTGTGAAATTTTGAACAGCTTGAGTGCATTAAAAAATGTGAGTTCTTTCCCTCTTAATCTCTATCCAACTAACTCTCCAAAGGGACATTGCCCAACTAATTTGAGCATCATTTGTTGATTAAAAACTATGCGTTATGTCATGGGTAAGTGGAAGCCATCATTTAGAGATTTTTTTTTTAAAGTAAAAAATCAATGTATCCTTGTATTTGATCAGCGACAACAACAACATGCCCTTATCCCACTAAGTGGGGTCTGCTACATGAATCTTTTTTCTCCCCTGTGTCCCATTGAGTGTCATATTTTCATTTAATTCTAATAAATTAATATCATTTTTTGTACATTATGTGCTAGTCTTTTTAGGTCTATTTCTATCTTTCTTAACATAATTCAAATCTAAAACTTCTACTCTCCTAACCGGATCATCAGATGGTCGATGTTTAATGTGACCAAACCATCTAATCTTGCCAACTACTGGAGCTACGCCAAACCATCTAATCTTTCACGGATGCATTCGTTTTGCTTTCTGTCTCTTAAGTATCAAGTCACTCATCCACCTAAGTATTTTCATCTCAGCAATACTTAACTTAGCCTTATGCTTCTCTTTTAAAGGCCAACATTTTATGCCATAAAGCATTGCAGGTCTCACCACCATCTTATAAAGTTTCCTTCATGTCTAAGATGTACTTTTCTATCACACATAGACCCGATGCATTTCTCCACTTCAACCAACCAATTTGAATTCTATTAATAACTTCCCCATCTATATCACTATCACTTTGAAAAATAGAATCGAGATATCTAAAACGTTCATTTTCCTTTTTGATTTGATCACCCATGGTTACAACTTTACCACTAGATATACTACTACTAAAATTAAATTTCATGTGTACATTTTTTTATCCACAAAAAACGAAGACCTTTAGACTCTAATATAGAACTCCATAATTTAATTTTTTCCTAAACTCTTTTTCAAGTTGTAGCCACAATAAGGATATCAAAGAAAAACATCTACCAAGGTTCATCAATCTATGAATGTCTAGTAAGAGCATCCATAACTAAAGCGAAATGATATGCGCTTAAAGTTGACCCCTAATGTAATCCAACTGAAATAGGAAAATACATGGTCAATCCTCCTTTTGTTTGAACACAAGTAACAACTAGAGTATACATATCTTTAATGACTTGCATATAAGTCATATCAACACATTTCTTTTCTAGAATTCTTCAAAGATCTTATATTTGAATCTTATCATATGTTTTTGCTAAATCAATAAAAATCATATGTAGATCCACCTTACTCTCTTCGTACTTCTTTATCAAGCCTTTCGATAAATGTACAACATCCATAGTAGACTTACATGTCATAAATCCAAAATGATTATGAGAAATCTTCGTATCACGTCTTAACCTATGTTCAATTATTCTCTTCCATAATTTTAATGTATTACACATTAACTTAATTACTATAAACCTTTTGTTTGAACACAAGTAACAACTCTAGTATACATACCCTTAATGACTTGAATATAAGTTATATCAACACCTTTCTTTTCTAGAACTCTTCAAAGTACTTCTCTTGGAACCTTATCGTAAGCTTTTGCTAAATCAATAAAAATCATATGTAGATTCTCCTTACTCTTTTTGTACTTCTCCATCAAACTTTCTGATAAATATACAACTTTCATGGTAGACTTGCCTGACATAAATCCAAACTGATTATGAGAAATCTTTGTATCACATCTCAACCTATGTTCAATTACCATAATTTTAATGTCTTACACATTAACTTAATTACTATAAAATTTGCACACTTTAGTGTATCCCCTTTATTCTTAAAATTAGGGACCAAAATACTCTTTCTTCACTCGACTGACTTTTTTTTAGTTTTTAAAATAATATTAAAGAGTTTAACAAGCGAAGAAACTCCAAAATCCTTTAAATATTTTTACACTTCAATTAGTATATAATTATGATTCCATTGATTTTCCAGTTTTAATGCACTTCAATTAGAATATCATCAGTTCCATTGATTTTCCTGACTTAATTTTTTTAAAGTTTTCTCAACTTCTTTTTTTCTAATATGACATTGAAAATAAAAAGTTCTATTATTATTTATTATATTACGATCACTAATGTTGATCATATTTTTAGAAACTTCATTGAAAAGTTTATCAAAATATCTCACCCACCTATATTCAGAAACTTCCTTGTATCTAATCATTGGGGCATTTACATGCATAACACACAATTCTAATGTATTTACATATCCCACACCTAAACTTTCATTTTTATACCGAGAACTTAAATCTTGAAAATTACATTACCAATTTTTAGAAGTAAAATACGCCTTTTCATGCATAGACTTAAAGTACCGAAGTGCTATTTATGTAAATATGAAAGTTTAGGTGTGAAATATGTAAATACATAAAGAATTATGTGCCATGTGTGCAAATTCCCTTGATCTATTCAGTCGTGTTTTTCTTTCCTGTCGAAGTTTTTCTCTTAGTACTTCTGTTTCCTCTCACAGAATCATTGAGTTAAGGCCTACTATGATGACACCGCATTCAGATAATTACAATATTACCTTTTGTTTCCTTATCAAAATCATTTTAATAATTTAAAGGGGGCATTACATAAAGTACCACCAAATTCCGATGTACTTACATATCTAACCCAAACTTTGTTTCTTTACATTTATACCACCCAAATCTTTCAATCTATCACCATTTTAATTTAAAAAAAAAGTGAAATACACCTTTTCATGCATGGGTAAAGTGGTATGTATGTAAAAATTGAAGTGTAGATGTTGGATTTGTAAATACATGACTTGAGTTGTATGTATGTTAATCTTTCTAATTTAATTTGCCTTGTCATTTGGAAAATATTAGATTGATGAAGGGAAAACAATGCTTCAGCAGTTTTATAGTAGATGACTGCTTGGACAATTACATGCATGTCGACACTCAAATACCTCCATTTACATTAATACCAGCCAAATCTCGAAAGCTGAACTTATATTTTCTTCAGTTTCTTATTAAATTCTCAATAATGAATATTAATCTTGACCAATGAGAAAATATCAATCAAAGCTTTGTTCTATAGTGAAAGATGTAGATTTCTGCATTGTTTTTGCTCATTTGAACTGAGTAATCATGTATATTTTTGATGGCATTGCAGTCCAAGAAATCAAAGAGAAGGCTCAGGAAGCCTGAAATTGTTCATTTAGCCTATGCCAAAGTGATTAAGAAGCTGAATTTTGCAGGATAGAGTTAATCAGTTCTGCTGTTTATGCTTCCAGGATTATTACTGCTCCAGAATGGCTGATTATAAAGTACTTCTCTGTTTCCTTCCAGCTCTTATCAGATCTTGAGAAAATAATGAATTATCATAATTTTAATTTTATTTGTATGCTTTTTCCCTTTTGGTGATTTTTTATTTTCTTTTTAGCTTATTCTTTTTGTTTGTTTAGCTTATTTTGAGTCAAAGTCTGCATGAGCAAGTTATGTTCGATAGGGCTGTAAACGAGCCGAGCTTTGTTTGGTTCGTTCGAAACTGCTAGTGTTCGAAATCGGCTCGTGTTCGAAATTTGCTCGTGAACAGTGTGTTCTTGTTCGGTTTGATTTAAATATTTGTGTTCGTGTTCGGCTCGAAATTGACTCGTTAAAATTACATTGAAAAAGATAGATGTAAAGTTTTTGATTTGAATATGGACCAAATGTATGCAAAAGAAGGCACTAACCACGTTACCACACGAGGTGTTATGATTTAAATTTAGATGTAAATATATATAATATATTATTATATAAATAATATATATAATATATTATTATATAAATAATTATATAATTTTTTATTTCGAGCTAAAACGAGCCGATCACGAGTGAACAAAGAGTTGTTCGTGTTCGGCTCATTTTTAATTCGAGCTTTAAAAATTTGTTCGTGTTCGGCTTGTTTACTTAACAAATGAGCCGAACACATGCTACTTAACGAGCTGAATACGAGCTGTTCGCGAACAACGAGCTTTTTTGACAGCCCTAATGTCCGAGGTAATTAACATAACTTTTTAAACAATATTTATTTGTTTCACATAAATTTTTTTTTTTTTGTCAATGCTTGATTGTATTGAGCTTGATAGATAGTTTTAAGTTTGATTCTTGGAAGATATATTTTCATGCCACTCAATTCTTTTGTATTTACATATCTAACACCTAAATTTCAATTTTTGCCTGCATATGCCAATCTATTTATGCATGCAAAGCTGTATTTTAATTTTTTTAAAGTTAAATAGTGTCTTAATATGTATGTGATGTGAAAGATTTGGGTTGTATGAAGGTAAAAAGTAATTTTTAGGCACGAATATACATGAGNTTTTAAAATAATATTAAAGAGTTTAATAAGCGAAGAAACTCCAAAATCCTTTAAATATTTTTACACTTCAATCAGAATCTAATTATGATTCCATTGATTTTCCAGTTTTAATACACTTCAATTAGAATATCATCAGTTCCATTGATTTTCCGGCCTTAATTTTTTTAAAGTCTTCTCAACTTCTTTTTTACTAATATGACATTGAAAATAAAAAGTTCTATTATTATTAACTATATTACGATCAATAATGTTGATAATATTTTTAGAAACTTTATTGAAAAATTTATCAAAATATCTCACCCACCTATATTCAGAAACTTCCTTGTATCTAATTATTGGGGCATTTACATGCATAGCACACAATTCTAATGTATTTACATATCCCACACCTAAACTTTCATTTTTATACCGAGAACTTAAATCTTGAAAATTACATTACCAATTTTTAGAAGTAAAACAGGCCTTTTCATGCATAGGCTCAAAGTACCGAAGTGCTATTTATGTAAATATGAAACTTTAGGTGTGAAATATTTAAATACATAAGAATTATGTGCCATGTGTGGAAATTCCATTGATCTATTCAGTCGTGTTTTTCTTTTCTGTCGANAGAAAAGCTAGTTCTTGTATTGTTATATACAAGTAGTTTTTCTCTTAGTACTTCTGTTTCCTCTCACAGAATCATTGAGTTAAGGCCTATTATGATGAGACCGCATTTAGATAATTACAATATTACTTTTTGTTTCCTTATCAAAATCATTTTAATAATTTAAAGGGGGCATTCCATAAAGTACCACCAAATTCCGATGTATTTACATATCTAACCCAAACTTTGTTTCTTTACATTTATACCACCCAAATCTTTCAATCTATCACCATTTTAATTTTTAAAAAGTGAAATACACCTTTTCATGCATGGGTAAAGTGGTATGTATGTAAAAATTGAAGTGTAGATGTTGGATTTGTAAATACATGACTTGAGTTGCATGTATGTCAATCTTTCTAATTTAATTTGCCTTATCATTTGGAAAATATTAGATTAATTAAGGGAAAACAATGCTTCAGCAGCTTTATAGTAGTTGACTGCTTGGACAATTACATACATATCGACACTCAAATACCTCCATTTACATTAATACCAGCCAAATCTCGAAAGCACAAGAAAACCTGAGCTTATATTTTCTTCAGTTTTTTATGAAACTCTCAATAATGAACATTAATCTTGACCAAGGAGAAAATATCAGTCAAAGCTTTGTTCTATGCTGAAAGATGTAGATTTCTGCATTGTTTTTGCTCATTTGAACTGAGTAATCATATATATTTTTTATGGCATTGCAGTCCAAGAAATCAAAGAGAAGGCTCAGGAAGCCTGAAATTGTTCATTTAGCCTATGCCAAAGTGATTAAGAAGCTGAATTTTGCAGGATAGAGTTAATCAGTTCTGCTGTTTCTGCTTCCAGGATTATTACTGCTCCAGAATGTCTGATTATAAAGTACTTTTCTGTTTCCTTCCAGCGCTAATCAGATCTTGAGAAAATAATGAATTATTATAATTTTAATTTTATTTGTGTCCTTTTTCCCCTTTTGTGACTTTTTATTTCCTTTTCAGCTAATTCTTTCTGTTTGTTTAGCTTATTTTGAGTCAAAGTCTGCATGAGCAAGTTATGTAAACGAGCCGAGCATGAGCAACCTCAGGCTGGGCTCGTGTTCGGCTCGTTCGAAACTGCTCGTGTTCGAAATCGGCTCGTGTTTGAAATCGGCTCGTGAACAGTATATTCTTGTTCGACTTGATTTAAATATTTGTGTTCGTTTTTTGCTCGAAATTGACTCGTTAAAATTACATTGAAAAAGATAGATGTAAAGTGTTTGATTCGAATATAGATCAAATGTATGCAAAAGAAGACACTAACCGCGTTACCACACCAGGTGTTATGATTTGAACTTAGATGTAAATAAATATAATATATTATTATATAAATAATATATTATATATAATAATATATTATTTAAACTTAGATGTAAATATATATAATATAATTTTTTATTTCAAGCTAAAACGAGCCGAACACGAGCGAGCAAAGAGTTGTTCGTGTCCGGTTCATTTATAATTCGAGCTTTAAAAACTTGTTCGTGTTCCGCTCGTTTACTTAATAAACGAGCCGAACACGTGCTACTTAACGAGTTGAACACGAGCTGTTCGCGAACAACGAGCTTTTTTGACAGCCCTAATGTTCAAGGTGATTAATAATGTTCGAGGTAATTAATATAACTTTTTAAACAATATTTATTTGTTTCACATAAAAAAAAATTGTCAATATTTGATTGTATTGAGCTTGATAGATAGTTTTAAGTTTGATTTTTGGAAGATATATTTTCATGCCACTCAATTCTTTTGTATTTACATATCTAACACCTAAATTTCAATTTTTTTCCTGCATGTGCCAATTTATTTTTGCATGGAAAGGTGTATTTTAATTTTTTTAAAGTTAAATAGCGTCTTAATATGCATGTGATGTGAAAGATTTGGGTTGTATGAAAAGTTTTAGGTACGAATATACATAAGAATTGGTGGTATGTCTGTAAATGCACGTTGATTTTTATAAGCTTGTTTATTTGATGAAGATTAATGAGGTTTCATGTGATGGTGGTTGATTTCCTTGATTTTTTTAATAACATGTGAATCAAATTTGTGTTTGGCAAAAAATAATTAAAATAATAAAATAAAATAAGTGTAAATTAATTAATTAGGCAAATATATTATTGTTTTGCATAAAATATTTTATGTTTATTAATAATAATAAAATATGTGTATTATTGGCAATTTACTTGATATCAAATTATATGCTTGGTAAATATGTTAAAACTTGTCTTTTTTTTTTTTAATTTTTTAACCCAAATCCTTTTTTTTTTGTATTCTAATTTAACCTGTATAAAATTGTAATTTCTCATAATCTATTAGACTTTTATGATCGCATACATTTTATCATCTACCTCTTTTTTGTTAATTTACATGCAATATAAAAGGTGGTGGTTTAGGGTATGTTTCGGGTGGTTGCTGTTTTTAATAAAGGTGGTCGTAAAATTGTGATGGAGAAAATAATTTAATAGAAAGCTAGAGTGAGAATTATATATATATATATATATAGATAATAGCATTCATACAGTCACCCCACCACACTTTAATGGGTTGGGCTGAAAAAACAGTTATCCATCATAAAAATTTCTAAAAGGTGGAAGAAACCATTTCATAGTAATTTACAATGCAAAGCAAACAGAAAGCTGTTAGAATCGACTGATGTAGACCCTCATCTTATAATTATAATGAAATTAAATATAAGTGCCTGTTTTGGGAAGTTGTGGCTCTTTAAAATGTGGTTGGAGAGAAATTGTCGTAGGGAAGCTGTGTTAGTTTGTATTGTATAGTTGTGCAGCTGTTGTGTTGCTATTGTTTGTGAAACGAAGACATTCTTGCCTATGTATTGCCTTGTTGTTTGTAAGATGACCATTCAATGCTTGATAACTTATACATGAAAACATAAATCATATTCAGAATCCTTAAAAAGTCATATATTCAAATATTACACCTGGAAATAACATCTCACCCAACAGTGAGTAATACAACAATCAAAATTAAAAATAAAAGATACTAAAAAAAATTTAATATTATCAAAATAATAAATTTAAAATGTAGATGATCAATCCTATGTGATAACTTCTTCTCCAAAGATACTCTACACGTTTGATCATAATCTGAGGTAAATTCATCAAACCGATCCGCCAATCTAAAAAAATTATAGTCCTCTGGTGACCTATTCTTTGGATGGTTGTAAAATTCTCTCGTAGCTATTCTCTCTTCGTGATTTAAGTAGAGAATACTACACTCCACAGTTAAGGTTTAAAACTCTAGAAGCACCATAGGTTCTCAAGCTCATATTTAATGAAATTCGCAAACAAAAAAAAAATAAAATTAGCTTGCCTTAATAATACAGTGTTATAGTTATATGACCAATAAGAATAATAAAAAAATATCAATAATGATTTATAAAACTATGAAGCCTCAGAGCAAAGATTATCCGATGAATAATTTATCATAATAAGAAGACAAAAGTCCTTAAATAAAGGAGATTTTGATTTCCTTTAAATCACATAATATTGAGCTCATATATGTCGCATAAGCATATCAACACAAAGACCCTCCAAAATAAACCTAATAGTTATTTAGCAGAAAAAGAAAGAGATCTCCGTGGCCTTGATGCCGATTTCATATATGTTAAAATTCATAGTGACATAAAAGGTTATTTAGAAGAATTCTTAAGGTCATATGTCTCATCATAGACCTCGAAAAAAATGCAAAAAAAAAAAAAAAAACTTATACTATACTCACAATTGCCTAAAGTGTCATCCAAGCGGTATAAAATACATGTTGAAAGAATGAAAAAAAAAACACTGCAACAAAAAGAGATTCCACTTTAATATCATTGCATAAAAAGTCATTACAATAAACATTAAGAGTTTACAACAAATTAAATATAATAAAAAAACTAACATACATTCGTTCACTGTTAACTATTACATTTGAAATTTATTCTCACAACTCATTCATCTCCCATCCCATGCACTTTCCTCAACATGTACAAGACCCAGTTAAATAACAATTAGCTTGTGATATTGACTGCCCTAAGCGATATTCATATGCTTCAGGATGGACATGTGATTGATTTTCATCTGCACCATTAAAATCAATATCACTACATGAAAGATATTGATGAATATAATTGTTGAGACTAATATGCGTCAATTTTTCTTGATTTAACTTGCATTTTGCACTGCATTTTACTTATTATTTTTACCAATTTACCTCAGATTTACACTTGAGAAAAGCTTTTGGTTGATGTTTTACAAGTTGCAGGTGTGGGATACAAACATTTTGAAATAAGAAAATCAACAATAAGTGGTCTAAATCAGCGTGACTACGCCTGAAAGAGGTGTGACCACGCCAGAATCAGGCGTGACCACACCATACTTTTAATCTTGAGGCGCAACCATATCAGGTTTCAGTGTGATTAAGTCGATGAGCGGGAAATCATTTTTAGAATGAAAATTGCTTAAGAAAGATTCTTAGGGTTTACTTGGGGAAGGAGAGATGGTTCAAGGATGGCTGGAGAAAAAAAAAAGTTTGAGAGATTTTGAGTGCTTCCCTTGAGGTATTCTTTCTTCCTTAGATTGAAACCTTTAAGGGTGATTTTCCACCATGTTTTGTCTTCAGAGTTTTGTATGAGAGGGAGAGTTGTTGTTGTTGTTGTGGAGGAGACAAGTTTATTGTAAGTGTATTTTGGCATCACTTTTGATGTCGTATGCGTAGGATGCCCACTTGAATGGTACAGGATTATGTTCATAGTATCTTGTAGCCCAAGCCATCCATTCAGGCCTCTTAGTACATGTCAAGTCAAGAAACACAGATTGATGTTGACTTAGACCTACCCAGGGAAGCTCATCATTGAGTGGCATCATTATCGATACACCACATATCTATTAATCAATTTGATGTTTAGAGATCACTCCCCATCAGTTTGGATCCTTCTGTGGCCAAGAGAAAGACTTAAAATCATCCCATGCACAGTTCTAGAAAATTGGGGTTCTGACCTTCAAAGCTCTCACTTTTAAAGTTATGAGACCATATTTTAGTCATATATGATCTCCCATAGCTTATGGATGGAAATCACCCTTCATAGACATTTTTTTTGCTCAAATTGGGGCTCATTGGGCTACTAGGCATCTCTACGCTGGACCCTGACCTCCAACACTTCACCCCAGCGCCTCAGTGCTAGGTCCTAACTCCTAGGTGCCCAAGTTAGCCCTAAAATCCAAAACAATAATCCTGAAAAGCTGACGCTAGTTCCAACACCCCAACGCCAGTTTCTAGCTCCTAGAAATCTGAAACAGTCCAAAAATGATCCGGAAACCTAAGAGGGCAGAGGTAGGTGCCAGGCTCCAACGCCTTGGTGTCACGAAGCTGTCAGGTCCCAATTTTTTTGGTTTGTTGACTAAATCAACCCACGAAATGCCAAAACTGGGCTACGAAAGGGGGAAATTAATCTAATGAAAGTATTAAGACTCTTTCCATAATTGTGGACCAATCATAAGCCTCATGAAGAGGCCATTTGGGCCTAAGCTTGGGTCAAAGAGCTTGGACCCATGCAAAGGGAATTCCTTTCATTCCACTTGCATCCAACCACCCATTTGAATTATGGGAGAAGTTTCATTTGCTTTAAGGGAGCTAAAGGAGAGAGATTTTGGAGTGGTTGAGAGCTTAAGAGGATCTTCTTCTTCAACTTCATCTTCTTCCCCTTTTCTCCTAGATTTTCTTCTCCTTTCTCCATCAATCGTTAGGGGAGAGTGTGAGGGAAGTCTTGAAAAAGCATCTTTAAGGAAAAGCTTCATTTACTTTGGAAAAGGAGAGCTTCATTATGTGGAAGAGGAATTAGGCTTCAAATCTCCTTTGGAAGAGGGTAGCTTAATCCAAACAAGATAGGAGCAAGAAGCAAACAAATAGAAGACATCTTCAAACGCCACGAAGGTGAAATTTTCTACAACTCTCGCATTTTTCATTCCTAGAGCCCCCTTAGGCATGTATGTTAGAGATTTAAGTAACTAGGTTGTGTGCTAGAGCAAAGCCTCTTATGTTGTGAATGATTTATTGAAAATTTCCTACGAAACGTTGACCATTTCCTCTAAGCCTAAGTACGAAAACCAAAGCGTCCGGGGGACTAGCAACCCCTTGATTATTCGACAACTTCATCTCTTGATGAACGGTTTGTAGTCATCCCAATATAGAGAACTAGAAAACCCCTTATTTCTCGTTCCCTAGGTCATGAAGTATGCGTTCGCGAGAAAAACTTCAATTTTGTGAAGATTTTTTTTCTCACGGGAAAGTCCCTTCAAAATAAATAGAGGTAAGCTCTCCATTATATCGTGTAACGGAGGGTAACTATGACTTCATCAAACCTTGTATCCTATGTGAGGATGTTAGAATGAATTTAATTTTTTATCAAATTCATGTGGTTGCATTTGCTTGTGTCTTACATGACACTTTGCACATGTCACTTCTATTTTATGATCGTGTATGTTCAATCAGCCACGAAGGTCTGATCAACCGAACACTTAGGTTCGAGCGATTCCTTTAGCCCGATGGACTGCCCATTTAGGAGTGCAAATTAAGATCTACACACAAAAACAAAGTGGTGCTTTGTTAAGATTAAAAAATAAAAAAATTTAATAGCACTGGTGCCTAAGCGCCAAATGTAGCGTCATGACACTGTATAACTGGGTGCTTAGGCTCAGAACCGCGTTGCCAATGTGATAATGCCACTGCTCTATTAAATCGCAAAAATGACCAGCCCAGGTCATTTTATTTTCGCACGCGACTCTTTCTTCCCTAGCCTATCTCTAAGCTTTGAAGAGGCCTCCTAGGGTTCATTCCTCTTGGCATTTTGCTTGCATTTTAGGGCTTGAAACATGTAGATCTCATCTTCTCCAGTTAAAACTCATTCCTAAACCTTGTGATTCTCTCCTTTAGCCATGGGATTTCTTCTGCATTGTCGAGATTTCTGATATTTTGGAAAACAATGGAGAATAATTAAAAATTATGGAGTTTATTTAGCACTAAATTTGCATTTAGAGTCATATACAACCTTTATTTGGACTTATTTCCTCTTGCATTTGATTTTCTCTAATTGCAATGAAACCTAAGACTAAAGGAGGTAAGGGAAAAGGATATTCAATAGGAATAAATTTGTCAGTGACAAAATAGAAGAAGCGATACAATGAATTTCTTGTATTTAAAAAACTGATTACAGAGCGAAGTTTTATTAGCCTTGGTGGAGCTGTTGAACATATAATTGTAACTCGTCACTTGAAACATTTATGCTACACTACTGTAATAGCAGTTATCTCTATCATTAGAGAATCTTATGTTAATCATCCTGAGGCTTCAAATGATTCAATTTTTGTTAGGGAGAAGAGAGTGAAATTCACTCCCTCATGCATCAATGCACTTTATCATTTGGGAGACATACCTGATTGCTTTTTCTCTGGATTTAATTCCACATATTCACAACTAGATGAGATTCTTATGTTCTTGATTGACGGAAGAGGAGCATGGAAAATCAGAAATGATAACAAGGAAAATTTTTCTTCGTCTAAGCTTAATGCTCTGTCCAAGTTGTGACAATATTTTATATTAGTCAGGCTTCTTCCTTCAACTAACCTCAGTGAAGTGACAAGAGAGAGCAGTGTTGATTTTTTTTGTATTCAAACAATGAAAACTGTTGATATTGACTCTCTGATCTATTAATTTATCCTTGGTGTGGTTACGGGAAGTTCTACTTTAGGATTAGGATACCCATCTCTTAGTTTCTCTCTATGTCAACAGTCTGGTGTTGGATTTGAGATTTGGGAGGAGTTGCCACATCCAATGAAGCCTATTAGCAAGGCTAATGTTTGATTTATATGTGAAGCATGTCGTATTTGGTCATGGAGCTAGCAATTCTAAAGCCATTCTACATCCAAATCATCTATTTCTTGTGCTTCAGCTCAACGTCCTACTAGCTTGGACTCCATTTGTGATCGTTTGACGAATTTAGAAGATGATATCTACATTATGTAGGATCAAGTATATGAAAATGCAGATTTTTTGGAACACTTGGATATAAAGAACAAACGGTGAAGCGATTATGAAGCTAGTTTTCATGCTTCTCTGTTAGAAATTTTTAGACAACATACTTTGATTGGATGAGATAATACAATGGAGTTTCCTTTCTATCCACACAATCAGATGTTTGAATGACGCAAGTTGATGGATAAGGATGATGATGATGTTGGAGATGAGTAGAAGTTATTTTTATCTTAATTATAGTGGACTTGTATATTTGTGTTTTCCTAGTCACTGCTGGTTGTATTTTTTTTTATGTTGGATGTATGTACTGGACTATCTCTTTTATTGCTCTTGCTTAGATGAACTGATTAGCTTTTGTTTTTATTTAACAATTCCATATGAAAAATGTTAAGCTATGACTTACTTATTTTTTCATGTTTGATTTTTCTACTTATGCCTGTACTTTTATGGTAAAAGTAAGTAGTTTTTCTTTTTTGTTCTTGTTATATTCTTGCACTTAGTTCTTTCATGCTTAAAAACAAGTTTAGGGGGAAAGAAAAATTTTAAAAACTTAAACTTTATTTGTCCACAATAAGCTACACCTTAAATTGATATCATGTTAAAGTTATTTGTGGTATGTGATATCACCTTCAGGGTACTATGATTTTGATTTTAGTGATGATATAAAGAATTTAGTTGAGATTTTGGGAAAAAAATAGAACTGTTCTAAAGTTGTGATATTTTGTAGGAAATGATAGAAAAATGATTTTACTATTGCTAAAAATAAATTGTATTTTTGAAAATCAAAGATTCCTAGATCTATAACTAATAAGAATTGAGTCTCTATAAAATTTTATTTTCAAACTAATGCCAACTAAATTCAAGTGAAAGAAAGTGATGAGTTTTTTACTTTAAGAGCAAGAAGTGAAATTCAACACCATTAAAGGCTGATCCAGAAACATCAATCCTCACACACACATATAAAGAAAAAAAGAAGCAATAGATTAAAAATGATCTTAAAAGGAAAAGAAAAAGAAAAGTAGAAGAAATAAAAAGTGAGGAGAAGCTTGAAGAATGTCTATTAAAAAATTGGTTTCACTTGAACTTTCTTAAAGGAGAAAACTTAGATATAATATTAAGTTTGATTTTATTTCATAATTGTATATTTAATCTTTACTAATAGAGTGCTTTAAAAATTATGTCTTTTATATTTTCCAGGAATCCAAAGTTTTACAAATTACCATTTGATTGGAGTAAATAGAAAATAAGGATTCTTAAGTAGAATATAAGATATTCTTATACCTTTGTCCTAGCCCTATTTACTAAAATTTCCCCTAGATTACACTGTGACATTCTTAAAGTAAAGTTGAAGGAAATCTTGAAGAAACACATTATTTTAAATCAGTAATCAAGTTTTTAAAATTGTAGTATTACTTAAGGATAAGTAATGATTAATGTTGGGGGATTTTGATATGTCATGTAGCATTCTAATTCTTCTTTTATATTTAATATTTATTTTTGATGATATTGTACTTTAAAGAAAGTTATTTTCATTTTCTTAATGCAGGTATTAAAGGTAGGAGAATTAGAACTAATTGGAGCAAAAACAGAGCAAAAAGGAGGCTAATGGGGCAATGGAGGAAACATTGAATTGGCGTCATGGCGCCATATATGGGCTCTTAGGTGTCGGACTTTGCCAAAATTCTCAAGAAGATGGCATCTTGGCTCCACATACTGGCGCCTAGGTGCGAGTTGTTTTACCTGACTACCCGAGCAAGTGGCCTAAACGTCACAGACTTTGCCTAGGTGCTAGAAGTGTCCCGAATAGTTTTTTGGAGCAGTTTTACATTAATTTGGAGGTTATTTTCAGCGAAGGCAGATCAACAAGAAGAGGAGAACATTTGTGAAGTAGAGAGAAATCCAAGTAGTGCAGGAAAGGAGAGGAGAGATCTAAGTTTTCAAATTTTTACTGCATTTCCTTGAGAGATCTGAGTGAAATTATAAGGGATTGTTGTAGCAGTACAAAGAGGACTTGGAAATCTCTTTGGTGGAGTTATCTCTTTTGTTCTTAGGAAAGAAGATAAGTCTTTTATTTCAAGTTGTCTTGTATTAGTGTAAATTCATCTTGTATGACTCTGTTTAATTTTAAGATGATGTTGTATTGTGTTTTCTTCGCGCATAGTGAGTAATTCCTTTACTCATTCCTCTTGTGACGCAATAGTAAGATATGTAGGATGTGGATTCATTTAGAATGAATTTTTATTCATGCTTGTGGTGGTTTTTACTACAAGCTTCATTTACATATCAATCTGGCGCTTTGGTTGTGATTCCACTAAGATCCGGGAGGGTGGTGGAGTTAACAATTATTAAGAAACTCATTGATCTTTAGGGTGAAGGAAAAGTAATATGTAGATCAGTGCAAATATATAAGGAGATACATTTAATGGGGGTAACTTTGAGGTTTCTATGATGACAGACAAAAACACTTTCTTAGTTAAACTTAATTTCTTTATGCACTTGGAAAAGAGTAAAGAAAATGAATGCTCATATTTGTCATAAAATTTCAATATCATTTCTAAGTGTTCTACTCCTACACATATTACCAATTTCATTGCAAAGTGAGGATATTTTTAATAACTTGAACTCTCTTACTTTATTTGACTTTAGCGAAATTAGCTTTATAGTAAATTTATAGGATTAGTGGTAATTTGGTAGAATTTACTAGCTCACTTTAAATCAAACTTATTTCCAAACTAAGACTCTTTTTATTCAAGTTAGAACTTTTCATAAGTTTTTACAATTAACAGTCTTCTCTGTGGGATCAATACTTTGGACTAAAGAAAGTCCTATATTACTTGAACGATACGTGCACTTGCGTAAAATATCTAGTGAGTAGTGCTAATCTGCGGAATAATTTAGTTATAAAATTTATAAAATAGATTTTAGAATTATAATATTTCATCCATAAATTACTAGGTAATCTGTAGGATCGGTCAGCTCTCAAGATTAGTAAAATTATATTTTTTTTCAATAAACAAATCATAATCATAAAAGATTGAGATAATATAAAATTTAGGATTAAAATTGTCAGAATCGTTCAAAGCCTGCATTTACTCTTCTGCATGGCCTTTGGGTCATTTTAAAATGGGTTGCATTGCATGACTTTCACCCAAGTCATAATTAATAGGGCTTCCACACGTTGAGATCGCTTTAGATAACTACATTATTTGCAAGCCTTGAGGAGTACCAGTGCTTCTCAAACCCAACTGACTCAACATAAATTTCTACTTAGGTGTTGCCTAGTGCTCTTAGGGTGTTATTGGCTTCCCCGACCAAACAAGGAGTAAGACCTATTGTTGGGAGTGTTTCCGACTTTGAAATGGAGGTTTAGGGTTTAGGGTGCAAAAAAAAAGAAAAGAAAAGGATGATTTCATACATGCCACTCAATTCCTATGTATTTACATATTTAAAACCTAAATCTCAAATTTTACTTACATGTCAAATTAATGTTCTATGAAATGTTTTCCAATTTTTAAAAATTAAAATAATTATATTTTTAATGTGATATAAAACATTAGAATAACAAAAATGTAAAAGTTAAAGTTTAGTTGTTTGATATGTAAATACATAGGAATTGAGTGATATGTTCCATAAGAGTGTAAAAGAGTCGAGCGAGCTCCAATCATTCTCAACTTGAGCTTAAACTTGATTAATTTTATTGAGCTCGAGTTAAGTCTACGAGTTCTAGTAGGCTCACGAGCCCACTCATTTATCATAAAAGAGAGAATATAATATTAATATAAGGTAGTGTTATAATAAATTGATATATAGAATGAGCAGTTGTGAGATGAATAAGAAGAAATCACATAATACAAAATAAAAGATATTTTTTTTTAAAATATTTTTAATACTTTTAAGAATAAAATCTTCAATTTTAATATATTTTGAATATAACGAGCCGGCTCACGAGCTAACGTAATGAGTTGGGGCTAATTTGAGCTCGACTTGTTTACTCATTGAGCTCAGTTCACGAGCCGCTTGCTTATCGAGCAGAGTTACTTGCTTATCGAGCCGAGTTACTCGCGAATGGGCTTGACTCACTTATACCTCTAGATATGTATGTGAATCCCAAAAAATAAAAAGTTAATTTGATACTTCCTATTTCCATCCAACATCCTCTTTCTGGAAGAGTAGACTGCGCTTTCTACGCCTTCTTCGTTCTTTAGTCCTTTTTGAAACCGTCGACTTTCCTCTTCCTTCTCTTCCAAGTTAATCTGCGATTTTGTCCTCCTCTTCAAATTTAAAGAGGTCTCGACTCTCGATTAGGGCACAAAGGAGCACTTTACTATCTCCATCTCAGCTCTAGTTACTCGCGGCAGCAACTACGATGTCGGTGAGCGCGCCCCTCACATACCCCTACCTTGTTCACCGTGTTTTCTTTATCTGCCATTTCTTTAGGAAAATCTGTTCTCGATTTTGGATTGATAAGAAATTGTTTTGGTTTTCTTTGATTTTTGTTGTTGCGGTATAACTAGACTTACTCATGGAAATCGCACAGCGTTTCGATGTTTCATTTCAGAGATTTACTGATGAAGAATAGTTAATAGGTTTTAGATCTGTTAACGTTCAGAAACACGTTAGTTCTTTGGATCGCGTAACAATTTTCATCTTAGAGCACGATTTTCTAGGATTACGAATTTCTCGGTGAAATCAAAGATAATCACATAGAAGTTTGCAGAGCTAATAAAATAGCAAAATACCAGATAGTATGTGGATAAAGTTTTCAATACTTAAGTATATATGAAGATTTACATACATATCCTTTACATACCACTCAATTCCTATGTATTTATAAACTTCAATTTCTACATACATACCACCTAACCTATAATGTCACCTTTTAAAAGTTAAAATTGTGGTATTTTTGATGTGATATGATCATATGAAAGATTTGGGTGGCAAAAGGTAAAAAGCAAAATTTAGGTGTTAGATAAGTAAATTCATAGGGATTGAATGGTATGCATGTAAATTAGTGAAATTCATATGGATACAAACACAAGAAATACATAAGAGTAAGAATCACTTAAATCTGAGGTGATAGCGCACACNAAATTTAGGTGTTAGATAAGTAAATTCATAGGGATTGAATGGTATGTATGTAAATTAGTGAAATTCATATGGGTACAAACACAAGAAATACATTAGAGTAAGAATCACTTAAATCTGAGGTGATAGCGCACAACACCCAGAATTAGATTTAAAACCCTCTAAATCCAAGTTTTCTCTATCTTAAAGTTTCTCTTTTTCATTCCCTCTCTCACTAAGACATTGGTTGGAATGTGGATGAAGAAATTCTGAAGGAGGTTAGATATTTATGTGTAAAGTTAGTGAATTTTATAAATAATTCAAACTTTTTGAAGAAAGGGATTAAATCATACAAGCAGCTGATATCAAATTTAATACAAGGCTTGAAAAATTATGAAAGAATAGCCACAAAAGATTATACTAAGTTCATGTCAATTCTCTCTTGAAATGGTAAGATAGTTGTCTATTTAAGCTCCTTCCCCTGCTTCGTTTATGGTGTTAGGTTGTGGTGTAGCCGTGTAGGTTTAATCATTTGCTCAAATAGAAATGCTATCTTGATTAACCCACTATGTTAGACCTACTTTTTGTGTTACAATTTCTATGTTAGGATGACCTATTAACGTTTCACATAAATAATTTTTGGAAGATTTAGATATGAATCACTCAATTCCTATGTATTTACATATCTAACACCTAAACTTCAATTTTTACATATATATTTACCCGTGCATGAAAAGATGTATTTCATTTTAACGACAAGATGTAGTTCACTTTTTACAAGTTAAAATAATGGATCATCGACGTGATATGAAAGATTTGGATGGTAGAATTATAAAAAGTAAGGTTTAGATGTTAGATATGTAAATACATAGGAATTGGGATGAATATATGCAAATGCCCCTTAAAATTTTTCACAGAGATTCCATTTTTTTTTTTTTTTTTTGCCGCTATTTATCATCAGTTTGATAGTATATGTTCTTACTTTCTTATCTCTTCTAGAACTTTCTATCAATTTATCAGTTTTATGTTAGGATTGGCTCTTTCTTTTAGGAAAATACATCCTTTATTCTAAGCAATTCATAATGCAGGTAAGGACTGTAAAAGTGAGCAATGTTTCCCATAGTGCAACTGAGCAAGACATTAAAGAGTTCTTTTCCTTCTCTGGAGATATTGATCATGTTGAACTGAAGAGGTATTTTTGTGGAAGATTTAGATACATACTAGCCAACCCTATGTATTTAGATGTCTAGCGTCTAAACGTCAATTTTTACATACATTTATCTATGCATGAAAAGGTGTATTTCACTTTTTAAATATTAAAAATGCGATATTTTTGATGTGATATGAAAGATTTGGTTGTTATAAATGTAAGAAATAAAGTCTAGGTGTTTGATGTGTAAACACATATGAATTGGTTGGTATGTATGTAAATGCCTTGGTTATTAATGATGACTGTAATTTTATTTTATTTTCAGATAAAGGCTTTGTCGTTGTTATTGTTTCAAGTTTTCAATTTATTTTTTTGTTTTCCAGTGTTGATGAGTGGTCTAGAGTTGCTTATGTCACCTTCAGAGATTTTCAGGGTGCAGAGACTGCAATACTTCTATCGGTGTGTTCCCTTATCTTGAATTTTTATTTTATTTAACAACATTGATTCATTCTTTTCTTCCTAGTTATTTTACATGAAAACTTGCTTTTTGGAAGATTTACATACATACCGCTTAATTCTGATGTATTTACATATGTTTTACATATATGACATCTTACATATGCATGGAAAGTTTATTTCAATTTTTTAAAATGAAAATTGTGTTGTTTTTGATGTAATATGAAGGATTTGGGCGGTACAAATGGTAAAGGTCAAGTTTAGGTGTTGGATATATACGTACATAGGATTTGAGTGGTATGTGTGTAAATGCCCCTTATTTATATCACAATTAAATTTTTAGCATCATGTAAGAATATCATTAGAGACAAAATGCGAAATAAATGTATCCCCAAGATGAGAATGATTAGGTGGATGAGTGACTTTACACTTAGAGACAAAATGTGAAATGAATATATCCGTGATAGGTTTGGTGTAGCTCCAGTGACAGAAAAAATTAGAGAGTCGTTTTAGATGATTTGGTCACATTAAACGTCGACCATCCGATGATCCGATTAGGAGAGTAGATGTTTTAGATTCGATTTATATTAAGAAAGGCAGAGATAGACCTAGGAAGACATGGGCTTATTGTATAACAAAGGATCTTAATTTATTAGAACTAAATGAAAATATGACACTAAATAGGAAGCAATGGAGAAAAAGGATTCATGTAGGCAACCCCACATAGTAGGATTAAGGCTTTGTTGTTGTTGTTGTTGTAATGTAAGAATATCATTAATAGTAATTTTTTAAAAAGGAATGATTGCTTTTATGCATGCGTTTTAATATGATGGTGACACTAGCATATCATATAAGTAAAATGCCTATTGTTAGCATCTTAATATGTATATAGTGATAATTGTGTTTTATGTATGATAATCCACCAAGTCGGAAATATTGATGCCACTCCTTGCACTGCTTGTACTCAGCTATTAATGTTTTAAAAGATAATTCGGCTTTTGTAGTAGTATTTATATATGGCTCACTTACATGCGTACCACCCAATTCCTATGTAACACAAACCAAACACCTAAACTTTAACTTTTACAGTGCCTCCCAAAATTTTCATATTGCATCAAAAATACCACTTTAACTTTTTAAAAAAAGTGGCATATATATGTAAAAAATGAAGTATATGTGTTAGGTATGTAAATAAAGAGAATTTGAGTTGTATATATGTAAATCTTCTCATATATATTTATATTTATATTTATATCCTTGTATAGCAATTCTCTAATTGATATTTTATTTGTGTCTCAGGGTGCAACTATAGTTGATCAATCTGTTATCATTACAATTGCTTCTGATTATCAGCCACCACGCATCATGTCTCTTCCTCCACCAGTATGAATACATATATGTTTTCATATCTAGTTTTTCATGCTTTGTTCTCACAGAGTAATAAATATCTAAATTCTTGATCAACAAAAAATGAAAATAAAAATCTTCATACTGTAGTATGAAGAGAAGCAGCCAACCAGCGGTTCACAATCCGTCGTTGGAAGAACCGAAGATGTCGTCGCCAGTGTGCTCGCAAAAACCTATGTTCTGGGCAAAGGAACCGTTGGCATAGCCAAATCCTTCGACGAGAAGCACCGGATAACGTCCACAGCTGCTGCCAAGGTTGCTTCCCTTGATCAAAAAATTGGGCTGAGCGAGAAGATCGGTGCCGGCGCTTCGGCGGTGACCGGGAAGGTCCGGGAGGTCGACCGGCGATTCGAGGTGTCAGGGAAGACGAAATCGGCCATTACGGCGGCGGAGCAGAAGGTGAGTGGGGCGGGTTCGGCAATACTAAAGAACAGGTATGTGTTTGGTGGGGTGTCATTTGTCAGTGGAGCTTTCAGGAAAGTTGGTCAGGCTGCAAGTGAGGTGGGATCAAAGACCAAGGAAAAGGTTATGGCTGAGGAGATGAAGAAGGGGAGTTTTTGATGAGTTGTGATTATTCTGTAAGAATGCAATTTAAGGTTTTTGCTTGTATTTTATATTAAAAAAAAAGCAGTTCTTGTTTACTACAAAAAAATGTGTTCATATTTTGCTTGAATGGAGGAATGAAGAAGTGGACTTTTTGTTGAGTTCATGGTGCTTTTCATGTAGTTGTAGTTTGCTGTTCTTTTTTGTTTTATTTAATTTTGGATTAGGATGATCTGATCAAAATTTGATTAGAATGAATATTCGAGTTATTGCATTAACTTTAAAATGAGTGTAAAATATAGAAATTCATTTAAATTTTGGTTCCCTCGGGAGCAGAGAAAATGCTAGGAGTAAAGGGAGCAGTGCTCCCCCAACAACAGTAATCGTGATCACCTTCTTGCTCGCAATTCTATCAAGATAAGAGGGACTACGATCAAACTTCAAGAAAAAGATTTAATAAAATCATGAAGTATACAACAACATTGATGTCTGTGAATGTGCAATGACGAAATGTTGAGGGTAAAAAGGAAAGGACATAATAGCATCGAGTTCCCAACCGTGGTAACCTGTGCGTAGATCTGAAATCCAAGTTCTAAAAGACAACAAACGTAGATCTGAAATCCAAGTTCTAAAAGACAACAAACAGTGATGCTAGGAAGAAATGAAATAGGTCACATAAGTGTAAGCAAGACTCCTATAATGAAGAGAGAGGGTCTTCTCTAGCGGAGTCATCAATCTGTTTTAGTTCTTTCTCTCTTTTTTTTAGGAATTGTCAGTTTGTCCATTATTATATAATTTCATTTCTCAAATAAATCTCTTTTCCAGATCATATGAATGATTTGAAGAAGAGATGAACTAGAAATTATGGGTTATACGACAACGAAGATAAATAAGGAGGAACGTGGAGAACTTTTGTGAAGTAAACTTCGCGTGATAGCCCAATAACATACCCTAAGGTTAAGTGAATGAAACTCTAATCCTATAACCTTATGTAAGCAGGAAGAGCATAGGCTAGACTTATACTTACCAAAGTGGTGGAGATTCCGTTGGAGTGGAAAAAAGAGGAGAGGCTCAGCTACAAAGCTGAAAATACTCTCGACAAATTACTCAATCCGCATTTGGGCCGGGAAAGCCTTTAATGCCCTAAGCGCACTAGACAACTACCTAAGTAAAAATCTATGCAGGGTCGGTCTGGTTGGAGAAGCATGAGGGCCTCTTTTCAAGACATGTAAGCATGATATAGTTGTATAATAAGTCCTAAGCATGGAGGCCCTATTAATTATAACTGAGGATAAAAACATGCATAAAACCCATTTAAAATTCAGCCCAAAGACCATGCAGGAAATTAAAATGTTGATATTGAAAAATCTTGAGATATTTTCAACATACATTTTAATGTCTCAAATTTTTATTATTAAACTTTTTGCAGAAAGTTTAGAATAAATTAGGTCCTAAAGAGCCTATGTGATCTGCATTATTCCTGATAAAATCACAAATCAAAAAGGACGAAACTGGGGATTACATGTAAGAAAGCAAGAAAGTAAAGCACACAGAATCAAAAGAATAAGAAATGTCGAGTACCGGTGGGTCGGCAACATATCCCAAAAATAGAAAAATGAGGTTAAGTATTGTAAAAGTACACAGTTAGTCATAATTTTATACATCAATAAAAGTAAGGTACTGGACACGAGCAAGGAGTTGCTGGTCCCTATCACGTGGTTTTGCCCGTCTGGCACCTCAGAACCCGTGCTTGTACCTTAATTCTAATACATGACTCCCCCAAGGACTATAAAAAGTGCATAGGAAAAGTAAAAGAAAAAAAGAGATGAACTGTATGAAAATATAGTTAGCAAAAAAAAAACTATCTACATGCAATGCATTTGAGTCATGTTTGATGGGAAGAGCTTAGCAGCACTTGCAAAAAAGAGATAGTCATTCAAATCATTACATGCCCTTCCTAGTTACAGGTGTATATGTGCTTTAGGCATGGCTCCCCGTTAGAAAACCGTTGCTAATATACTAGTGTAAATGTCTCACACCTAGTAAACACACAAAAGTGACGTATGGCTAGGGCAACCAAATCAACAGATAATTATGGCGAGGACATCGAGAAGTACTTGACATTCTAGCTTTAGCTCAGCACATCATCTAGCATAGTGTCTTATCTCATCATTTAGGTGAGTGTAGGATTCCGTCAAAGGAGGCGGGCATATGTCTTAACGGGGTCGCCGTTCATGGCCCATCCTAAGGATCCAAGGATTTTAAGAGGTGCCACTAGATGTAAGTTTTATAAAGAACTTAAGTTTTAAAACGTTGACCTTATGTAGGGTCTAAGCTAAGTTCCCAAGAGATTTTGCAGGTCAAGCAATTCATGTTCCACGCTTCCTACTGCCCAGAGAGAGCTGACCCGTGACCGCTCTAAATCTCCTATAACAGTGACTACTTCCCCATCTCCTGAGAACTTTCTTGAATGTGGTGGCTGGACACTACGGCCTTGAAACAATTCAACAACGGGTGATTAAAGATGGCATTGTAGGTAGGATGAGAGTCCACTATCAGAAATTCCTACGTCTCCGTAAACTACTTATTTCCTTCTCCCCAAGTGATCGCCAGTGGCATCACACCCAATAGTGGGTTGGCCGGTGCTACCACTGTAGATAAAAATACTTCTGACTTGTAAGTTACTTAATATCCCTGCTACAACTATAGCCTCATTGTAGGGGTTTGCCCCTCGGAGAAGGTCGCAATCTATGAAAGTGATGGGAGGGCAACACCCCCTCCTTTGTATGAAATTGAGGTTGCATAGCTCGTTGGGGAAAATTCGTTCTTTCGAGAATATCTGAGACTATCCCAATGAAATAGACGACATTCTTCTAGACAAGCCTTAGTTGTTGTAGCTTTTCTATGTCTTTAAATTGAGTGTCCCTGAGCCACAAACTCCTTAAGCTTCTCTACCTTAATTAGTTCTCTGATGAGGTTTGGAGGTTCCTGCATTCCTCCATGTCATGGTCGTGTTCCCGATGATACTTGCAAAACTTCCTCGTGTCCCGGAGGAAAGCTTTAACTCTCATTGGTATGGCCTCCTTGAGGTACTCCTTGTTGAATGACATCTACAATCTCTGCCATTAATACCCTCAAAGGTGTGAACCGCGAGCCGTTAAAGTTGTCGTACGTAGTTCATAATGCTGAGTCGAACTCTCATAAAACCAAGTCGGTCGTGGATTACAATTCCTTGCCCCAATCTCCTTGCTAGCTCCTCCAGCCCGATCCTTTGTTGTTGCGAGAGGATTGGCCATTTTCATACACACGCTTAAGGAGCAGTTGGTGGTCCTCCCCTGACCTCAGCCTGGTGTTCGAGCAAGCCCTTTTCAGAGTCTGAGGCTCCACTGGTTCCGACTTAAAAACATTATCCTCAGCGAGCATGTATTTTTTGGCCATCTCCAAGAACTCTGCCTTTTCACGATTCTCTTTATAAATGAAGGTCATAGGAGCATATGCTCTCATTTAGTCCCTACATTATATGTCATAGGGTTCACGTGCTTATCCTTAGTGTCTGAGCTCTTGCGAATCACACCAAAAAAGTCTTCAAAAGTCCGAAAAGCTATTGATGCTCCCACCTGGGAGTGATTGGAACCACTTTAAGGCTAATGACCTCGGAGTGGTGAAGAACAATCAGCATTTGAAGGCATCTGAAACATTTATCAGGCACATCGTTATTTCGAATGAGGTGATGTGATCATTGAAATATGACTGCACCAGATAAGCATCCAATGTCGAAAGCTTGAACTTCTCTGAGGGTTCCACTCCAGAGATATGAAGGAAAAAAGGGTCCTCAGATTGACATGGAGCTTTGGTGAACCCAAGTAGTTGCTTCTTGATTTGCTCAGATCCTGTGTTGTCCTAGTTTTGTGAGTCATCGGCTCTCTCGGTGTCGTTGTTCAATCTTCTGTTGTTGTGCTCAAGCGCGGCCTCCTGCGGCGGTGCTGCACTTGGGGGACTCGACTTTCTGCTAGGACTAGGACAGCTCTTAGGACCTCCACGATCTGACATGACACTAATCCAGGATCTGAGTCCTCATCTCTTGCATCCCTCACTGCATACGGTTTTATACGTCATCTCGTGGGGGGTTTTACGTTGTTGCTTCTCTTTGCACCCGTCCCCCCCTCTTCGCTATGAGATCGTTGTGCTCCTCTTCTAGCCAACGACATGACTCTATGCTCAACACACTTTTTAATGCTTGTGAATCCAAAATTGTTTGGGAGACACACCCAAGGAATTGAGCGCTATAGAGAGGGAGGGAAGGAGGGAGAGCAAGGAAAGCATAAGCACGGTATAGAACAATAAATTCACGTAAAATTTATTCATGGAATAAACTCCTATTTTTAGGAATGAGGAATATACAATTACATGATATGTCCTTAGTATACATATATATGGCAGGGGTATTTTAGTCTATAAATAAATATAGCTCGAGGGACAGCGCATGTCCGGTGGGACTAATCTGGGGACTTGGAGAGGCATCCAGTCGGAAGTGGTCGGGCACTCATAGAGTCGAGAGAGAGGGGCCATTAGGCCATGCAGACATTAGGTCGAGCCTCCATAAGGTCTGGTGGACATCAAACCTGATAGCCCCTTGTTGAGGATCGATACCAACTACTATAGAATAGAATGGTTTGACATGCTCGCCTGGCCTGACCAAAGAGGAGGGCACTGATTCGTCTACATGACTCTGATCAGATTGATTCTTTAGGAGATGTTCTACTCTTATCCGTTTGAGAAGCACCGCCCACCCGGAAATAGGAGCCGATCGACTAAGTGTGGTCTCAGGTCGTCCTTGATGAGTCTCATGATGTCATATCACCTCTTCTATTGGTTGTGAGGTATCTAAAAGATTCATGCTGACAAATTTTTTATGTACATGAGTATGAAATAATTTATTATTTATTCTTAACCATACAATGTATCGTGGAATCTTTTATTTTGTAAAAGCTTACTCGAGTTTAGTGAAAATTTATTTTTTGTAAGTTTTAATCTTATTGAAAAATAAAATGATGAGTGGTCAAATAAATTTGTAATTATATAACATGTTTTTAATTTAATTGTGCTTTTAAAAAATATTAATTTTATGGCAAGCTTTTCTATTTTAAGTGTTGTATAGCTTAAAAATATGATCCCATTGAGCCGGAAGGATTGTCGTCGTCTGAGACGAGCCACCAACCACGAGCCAACATGGCCAGCCACTTAAGCTGGCCATACAAAGAGCCGCTTGGCCGGCCACCTCAGCAGATCGACCACCATGGTTGACTAACTCTTAAGAAACATAATAAAATAAGAAGTAAAAAGGAAAATTTTTATACATAACACCCAAACTATTATGCACTGCCTAAACTTGTTGGCTACCCTTTGGCCGACCATGTCGGTCGATCGCCTCCTACTCCGGTCGACCATCTACTGGGCTTCTGCTTGGCCGCTCTTGGCGATCACCATGGTCGCCAATTCTTATAAGATAATAGATTTACATAATTAGCACCCAAACATTACCGACCACCATCTAGCCGGCAGCCTCACCCACCTGCCGACCGCCAACTAACTGACAACCTCCCCCTTTAGCCGGTCAGGGCCAACTGCCTCACCACACGGTCGACCACTATGGCAAGCCAAACTCCTGAAAAATTGATAAATTTACATACGCAACACCCAAATGGTTACCACGCTCGCCGGTCGGTTGTCCACTGGCCGAACACCTCCCCTTCTGGCAAGTCGCCCACTTGTCGGCTGCCTCGCTTCTCTAGTCGTCTACCTCTAAAGCTGAAATTTTACGTACATACCACTCAATTCTTATAAATATATATACTGTGAAAGGGTAGGTATTTATAAGCATATCCCCAAATCCTTCATCTTTACATATCTAACACATAAACTTTGATATTTTATTCGTTGTTTGGCCACTTGGGCCAGCCATTCGACGCAGATGATGGTAGCAACAAGAAAGAACTCCAAGAAGGAGGACCAGTTCAAGTAGGAAAAAGGTCAGAGTGCCCCTCCTGACCCCCCTTATAAGAAAGGGATAAATGTAATCTCCTTCCTCCTTTTTTCTCTCTATAAATAGAGGATCTCTTAGCATGTAAAAGGGATCTCTTTATGCTCTCTCTTTCCCCCTCATGTAGAAAGCTTGCTCCCCTTCTCCCACACTTGTAGTCTCCGAGCTCAGAGACACTCCCAATTCGCCCCTCGATAGGACAATCCTCCCTCTCTCTCTCTCTCACACACAATCTCTTTCTCCACCCCCTGGAATCTGGCTCTATTCAATGGGCATGGTCATCAAAACAGATTTGGATTAAGCATCGTAAAATGTACAGTGAGCATGGAATGTGCCACCGATAAAATGAGAAGCCTTCCGAGTTGAAAAAACCAAATGAAAGAAAAATGACGAATAAGAAGAAGAAGAAGAAGAAGATGGAGATATAACTAAAGAGGAAGCAAAAACTAAAAAAACAGGATAAAAGCTTGACAAGACATAAAGCAAAAAAAAAAAAGGAGAAAAAGACAAAAAGAACAAGCAAAAGTAACTGAAGGAAATGATTCCCCTTATACTCGAACGATTAGCAAGTCACATAAAGAAAAAAATAAAAAAAGAAAATCACATCCTCACTCGACCTCATTTTCTTATTGTTCGTTAAAGAAGAAAGAGAAAAAATAAATGAAAGAAAAGAAGAATATAAATAAAATAAATGCAAATAAAAAAGAAAGATAAAAGTCACTTAAGTCTCTTTTCCCAGAGAGTACTCCAAAAACAAAATCACTCTCCCTCTCTAAGCCTCCCATCCTGGGCAAGCCAACAAATTCTCTCTAAGCCTCTTATCCGGGAAGAGCACTCCAAGCCACCTCTTTGAGGCGAGCAAAATGAGCTCTCAAACTCTTTAAGCCTCTCCTTCGAGATGAGCATTCCAAAAATCTCACTTGACTTGAGTCTCTCCTCAAGTATGACAAACAAAGCTTCTTCACTTCCTTTAGAAATCTCCAAAAACCCATTCTCAGAGCTAAAGTTGGAAACATCTATAGTAGTGGTTCCATGCATCAATGAGACAAGATCCACAAGGGGTAAGTAGTAAATCACCCCACTAGGGAGTCTCAACGGTCACCCCACGAAGGCAGCGACAATACTGCCTAAAACCTGGCGTAAGATGAGACCCATCGGAGGTAATATTTTGATAAGGGCAAGAAAGATGGGTAAGGAGCGAGTTTGAGTAGTGAGAGCATTTTAACCCAAAAATCTAAAAAGTAAGCTTGATAATATTCTCCAAAGATCTAAACACTATCACATGGATATTTTTCTGAAAGACTTGTTCACTAAAAGATACCAAGATAACTGTTAAAATTTTAATGCTTATGCTTTCGGGGCTAATGAATTTTTTATTTTTTACTGCAACTCCATCTTCAAGAAGTGAAAAACTCGAAAGCTTCATGTATAGCCCAAAAATACGACCTCACCGATTCGAAAGAATTGCCGCCGTCGTAGACGCGCCAGCAACCACGGACATAAAGGGTCAGCCACTTAGGCTGGTCAAACGAAGGACTACCTAGCCGACCGACCACTATGGCCGACCACCTCGTAAAAGTAAAATAAAATAAAAAGTAAAAAAAGAAAACTTACCTATATAACACCCAAACCTACTATGCACCACCAAAACTTGCAAGCCACCATTTGGCCGACCACCTCACCCGCCTGCTAGCTACCTCCGACTCCGGTGGTTCATCCACTGCCCGACCGACCCATTTTTAAAAGATAACATTTTTACATAATTCTCGCCAAAACCTTCTCGACCACCCTCTAGCAGACCACCTCTCCCATCGACAAGCGACCATGCCATCTGATCGACCATCCACTGGCCAACTGCCTCGCCCCTTTTGGCTGCCACAATGGCTAGCCAAACTCTTGAAAAACGATAATTACATAGACAACACCCAAATCTTGCCACATTGTCTGTCGGTCGGCCGCCCACTAGTTAATCACCTCGTTGCTCCAACTGACCATCTCTCAAAACGAAATTTACCCGTACATACTACTCAATTATTATAAATATATACACAACTAAAAGATAGGTATTTATAAGCATATCCCTCAGTGCTTCGTCTTTACATAAGCTTTTTGACATTTTAATCAGCATCCGGTAACATGGACCAACCACCGACCCCAACGAATCTAACAACAAGAAAGAACTCTAGAATGCTTAGTTCGAATAGGAAAAAAGACCGTAGTGCCCCTCATGACCCCCCTATAAGAAGGGCATAAATGTAATCTTCTTACCCATTTTTTCTCTTTATAAATAAATGACTAATTGGCATGTAAAAGTGGTCACTTTAGGCTCTGCCTCTCTCCTCCTCATGTAGAGAGCTTGCTCCTCTTCCCCCTTACTTATAACCCAAACTTATGTGAAACAAAGGGGGCCGCAGCCCCATTTTGCAC